>CM054944.1:3491115-3526344 GCA_029168755.2 Tillandsia fasciculata
GAGTGGATTGTTATTGCGTGGATATCCAACCGGTCAGCGCAAGGTCCGAAGAAGCTGAAGGAGGGGTTGAGTCCGTGGAGTCGGTAATCACCTTGTTATTCTTCTATTCTTAGTGGATTGTTATTGCGTGTTGGTCCCGTGGGTTTTCTCCTGGATTGGAGTTTCCACGTAAATCTCGGTGTGTTGATTTTTATTTTCCGCATTATTTTTTATTTTTGCACTGAGATTGGTTTTTATAATATTACACCTATTCACCCCCCTCTAGGTGTTTGATAGTACCTATTAGATCCTTGTGGATCCTAAAAACTCTACAATTGGTATCGAAGCGGGGTTTTAGGTTTATCTATCATGTCGTGGTGAAAGTGGTAATATTTTTAGACCCTCTCTTTTTGATGGACCACTTATGCATATTGGAAAATGCGGATGAGAGCTTTTCCTCATCTCTATTGATGAGCGAGCGGTATGGCAAACCGTTGAATACGGTTGGGTGCATCCTGTTGCGGAAGTAGGAAATTCTACTACCCCAAACCTCGCTCAAGATGGTCTAAAGAGGAAAGAAAGATCTTCTTACAATGGGAAAAGTTATGAACGCTCTTTTTAATTCTCTTTCCTCGACTGAATTTTCGAGAATTTCCGCGTGTGAAAACGCGAAGGAAAATTTGGATATTCTCAAAATTACACATGAGGGTACTAATCTTGTAAAAATTCAAAAGCTCCAGATGCTTACTAGTCAATTTGACTCTATTCATATGGAAGGGCATGAATTGTTTACAGATTATTACACTAGACTTCAGATGTAATTAATATGATATGCTCAATTTGGGAGAAAAGATCCCGGAGAGTCGAAAATTGTAAGAAAGATTCTTCGGACTCTTCCGGAACGGTTTAGGGCAAAGGTTACCGCTGTCACGCCCCGGGGTCGAAACAGCGACCCGGGCTCACCAACAGATCCGCCACCTATGCCAAACCCGCATAGGCGAAGCGTCCTACCTGCAAGAAAAGTACTACAGCTAAACAGATATCAGAGCTAAAAGTAAAACCTGCTGTATAACTAAAATCAATCACTGTACAACTGGAAATAATACAACAATGTCCGCTTCCCAAAAGAATAATAATAATACAATATCCTCAAATATAAGCTCTGAACCCAACCGGGAGGTAACTCCAATAAATACAGCAGTGTACAGTCTCTCAATACATAATATATCCTCACTACATCAGTCTCTCAAAAGAGGGAAAATAACACAACTAATCTACTGAAGATCTCCTCTGAAGGGTACTGCTACTCTCCAACGACGGGTAGGGATCTAGCACGCGACTCCCTCGCCTCGAACAACCACCGCAGAATCCGCAACACCCACTAAGACTCTGCAAAACAAGGAAGAGGAAGGAAAAAGGAGGGGGAAGACCCCCAAAGGGTGTGAGAACTACACCAAAAAGGGAGTTCTCAGTGGGTACCACCGCCAGACCCGGCGGTCCGCCCACCAAGTCCTCAAGAGACATAAACTAACCAAAGCAGTAAAGACTGAAATAGGAAAGCTGGAGACTCTCAACAGCTACCATGCCTCTATCTAAATGCTCAAAAGGGGAGAACCAAATAATGGTATGCCACCACTAGCACATGAAGTGCACAATCGACCCAATCGAGCTGACTGCCACATCTGGTCCAGTCAAACCTGCGCCCACCTACAACCACCTCCCACTGACGGGCAGGAATTACGTAGGGTGTCCAAACGGACTAACTCGCTATCGAGTAGTGGCTCATGCAGGCTATAGTCAAAATCCACGCTCTCTCTCAGAACGGATAAACTCAAGATCACCAAGCCTCTCGCACAACGGTCAACAACTCACAAAGACCTCGGGACCACAGTCCCCAAATGGATCCCAACAACACTAGCACTGGTCTAAACATAGCTACTAGACCCCACTCGGTCCCCCTGACACGAGTTCAACAATAAGGCAAATATCTGTAATAAACCCAATCCAAAGTGCCGCCAGTAAAACTGGCATTGCCTGCTCAGCGGAATCTGCACACAAGGCTCGAAACCGCGGGATCGGCCCGCACGGCTCGCATCCCAAAAAGTATCAGACCGGCACACAAGGCTGGGTCCGAAAGGATCGGCCCGCACGGCTCGCATCCAACAAGTATCAGACCGGCACACAAGGCTGGGTCCGAAAAGCCTACCTCCGGAGTGGCACTCGAGGGGAGCGACCCACACGAGTAAAGTATCTCAGTAACAAGTATCTCTGTATAGCAGGACTTGATCACAATCTGATCAAAGTGGGAAAACTCAACCACCAAAGAAAGACCCGACCTCAGTCGAATGCAACTAAACGATAAGTGGGAAACCCCATCCACTAGAGGAAACTGACATCCAATCTGATGCATAAGTAATATCCGGTCAACCGCCCAATATCCGCGGTCGCCGCGAAACCCCACAAACTAATCCAACCTGTCCCAGACACGAAGTCCCAACTACACTATCCAGACCCCTGCTCGAACCCGAGCAACACTGACCACCTGACCAACAGGAAGGAGAAAAGAAAAGCATGGTTTCTCCTAAGTCAAGTTCCAATAAATAGTGTAGCAATAAAAAGGTGGCCTAACTATATGTCCATACAAGCATGCATTTGTCCTCAAGAATGATATAGAAAGTAAACCACATGCCTACACCTGATCGTAATCCTCGATTACAATAACTCCTCAGAGTGAAAATCCGCACATAGCTACAAAATCCTATCCCAAAGCATAAACCAACCACATGAAAGGCTATGTGCTAACATGGCATGTTACATAATCTCATAGGGTAACATTATCCTAGGTAAGCTTACACTAATCATCACATAGATGTCCAAGTCATGCAAGTCCTCAGTATACCTCATAAATACTATTCTTGCAATCATTTATACAAATATCATTATTAAGCTTACCTACCTTACAAACATAAACCATGTACCCTAAACATGCATGCATCAGTCATAGAGGGGTGACATCCCCACAAGTGCACTTATATTCGCCATAACATAATCATTGCCTTATACAGTTACTGATATTAAGCTTACCCACCTGAAGCGCTTAAACCAAGGCAAACCTGAAGTCGGTGAAGAGTGTAGACGCTCACAGTCCAAAATCTGCCAAAATTGCACCCTCGGTACATGTCGCGCAAGCCGTGGCTCCAAACAACTAAAAGTTCCCGAAATCAAAGTCTACAGATCCATCGGGTCCAGCAACACTTGGAAACACCCCTGGGTACAACAATAAGGTCCAATATTACACTTTCATTCCAAAATTAACCACGCACAACACACAGAAAATCAGTCCCAAAGATATGCTTATTTCACCTGCCGAAAGTACCCAGAAAAATCCAATAAAAATATCACAGCAATCCTCGCGTCGATACCTTCGAAACGAGTACCTGCACGTCCAATTCCGAGCCCCGTAGGCTGAGTTACAAATTCCACAGTACAGGTGCGCAAAACCACACAGCAACATGACTGTAATTCCATTTACAGATAAGGGTAAGAACATATACCTTCGGGAAAAACTCAGAAAAATCCAAGAAAAATACTGTGATAATCCTTGCGTCGAGTAGATGAAAAAAGTGTACAAGCACGTCGCCATACGATGCCCGGTTGCGGAGATACACCCGAAACAACACGGTAACATCCAAAATTCCGGCATAATGATCACAGATTTTTAGGAATTAATCTAGCAGGAATTACACTTAAGTATCAACATGAGAAATGTTCCTCTTAACCCTGTTAACAGATCCATACAAAGAAATCCCCCAAAACATGCTGAACTCAAAGATATCACCATACAAACATGCTATTCCAACAAAAATCTGCTCTGTAAAAACCAGCACTACATGGCTGGAAAGATGGGAGTTTTACCTGTCCAAACGAGCTTAAAATACAGTGAGGAAGGTGGCAATGGATTCCTTGTCGAGAGTAGATAAAGATCGAGCTAAAGAACACCTAATTCCGAGCTCGTATGAGAGAGAAAACCCAAAATTACTCCAAGGTGTCCAATACAAAAATCTGTGCGTGAAAGTTGTAGAAAACCCAAATATTCTCCAAGAAATCTCATGATCCAAGTAGAACACTGAATATCAAAGTTGTAGATTTACCTGTCGTGGAGATACCCTCCAAATTTCAGCTCGAAATTCCAAGAAACGAAGCCTGGGGAATTTTTGCACTAAACTGCGATGGTGGAGCTCCGAAAATCCAGCAATGGTGTTTGTGCTTCATCATGGGGAAGAAGATGATCAAGGAGCTCCAATGGCCCACCCAAGATGATGAATTTGAAGAAGACATGTTGTTGATGCTCTGTACAAAATCCTCCAACAACCCATGGTTCATGGAGGAAGGAGGAGAAGAAGAGAAGTAGAAGAAGGAGAAGAGGAAGAAGAAGGAGAAAGGAAAAATTTAAAAACAATCCTCTCACTCCTCTCACTCCTCTCCCACACTCCAACAGCCCACGTGCCTTGTACGGCTGGCCCATCATGGCAAGCCATGTGGCAGCCTGGCACACTCCATGGACCGCAACTCTGCACCGGTCCAATGGGGTGCCGCCACGTGGCACCCCCGGTCCACGGCTAACCACGCACCCAAAAGTCCTCCAAAACTTTCGGTTGCCCGTGTTCGCTCATCCGGACTCCGAAAAATACAAGCAAATAGTCCATTTCCATCGTTTTCGCGCGCTGAATCCAAATCCGCTGTCCGTTTTGCCAAATTCCATTTCTAAAATTTGTCGAAGGCATCCAAATAAGTAATCTTGATCCAGATTTCTGGCTGAGTCTAATTCTTGGGTCCAATTTGTGCACAAACACTCCAATACTCAACATAAGCCTCCAGAAGCTATTGATCCAACAGTAATCCTTACGTGGGAATTTTGGGTCCTCACATCCTTCCCCACTAAAAGAAAGTTTCGTCCTCGAAACTAACACAACTCAAAGGAGTCTCAAAAACCAAAGGTAGGTACCCATCAACACCGTCACCAGCTCCGTAGTCGCCACTCACTCCCCGTGATTACTCCTCTACGACAACAACAACAACCACAACCAGTACAGCATGGCCCAATTGCGCAATCCTCTCATCTCACGAGCCAGAATTCGCAACGGGCGTCCCTCGTACTCCAAACACACACAGATCTCAAACAGAGCGAGTCAATCACGGGCGAGGGATCCAAAAGTGTAACACTCCGAGCTGAGACGCGGAAAAACCACAGGGACTCCAAAAAGCTGGGGAAAAGAGAGATCAACCATGCCACATGCACCAACACCACACCCTAGTGTCCACTCAACTAGGGCGACCAGGAACACACCCACACGATCATCCAAGAGGGAAAGAATCCAACAAACTGGGGTCCTCACTAGGTCACTCTCTGATCCAAACCACCCGAGTGGACTACTCAACCGCAGGCTACTATAAAAAGGGACCCCTAGAGATACAATCTCATGCCACTGTTGGTCACTCAACATGCTATCATAACCCAAACGGACCCACGGGTCGAAGTTGACCTCTCAACTAGCAAAGAGCACCCTGACGGTGGCCAAACCATCGATAAACGTGACTGAAAGCTGGCTCAAAAGGGCGATCATAATGCTGATGCTCAGGTTCGCGGCCAAAGTCCGAACAATCGGCGACAAGCCGAGAAAATCCCACTCGAGATGCCGAAAGCTGTAGTCTCAACTGGTGCAGTACGACTGAGACTGCATCACAGAAGCTGTATACAGAAACTGAACTCTGATTCCAACATACAGTAGAGAATAGGAATGCCGAATAAACAGAACTGATAACCAAACAGGCATGGTCTATGCCCGGACATATCAAACAAAGCTGGAAGTAGTGAGCTTAATGAGAGGCTTATCTGTGGGATCACAACCACCAACAAAACGGGAATCTGTCCTATCACAATACCCATAGGGTTGAACTGATAAAGCGCGGACCATAGATAAACCCACGGTAACTCCACAGCCACTATGGGAGGCATCACAAACACTCAAAAGTTCATCTCCCATCTCTGGCAAAGCTATAGTCGGCACTGGTATCAACCTCATCATCCATTCGTCCAGCTCTACTGGCACTGTTCAGTCCAAGAAGCTAATCACTTCAACAATAACTGTCGGTCTCGGCCAATCTCAACTAGCATCCATTTTTGGCCGAATTTCCACCGCCGCTCCTATGGCTAACACAATGTGACCCACGAAGGTAAGCTTCAGAAGCTAAAACTTGTATCTCAATAACTTGGCATACAGCTTCATCCACACAGGCACGGTAGCATATCCCCAAGTGCCCCTCGTGCTCCAAGTCGCTCTGGGAGTAAATCAAATATCCTCGGGGAACACCACTCCCAATCTGTCCAAGTACAACTAGGACACACATTTCCTCAAATCTTGAAGACAACAGGGCATTAATTATTCCATTTGGCCTCACTATGAGCTCATAATGCCCTTACCGGATCCTGAATGCCATCTAGGCAAAATCCTCGGCTGTCTGATTCCAAGTAGGTACTCGCATCCTACAATAACTGCCGGAGTATAACTCTATCAAAAGGTCCTGGATACCACCCAGACCTGTCTACACTCGAACCATAAAAGAACCCTCACAGTCGTGTATCAACGATGTGGCATCACCACCGTGTATCAACGGCGTGGCATCACCGCCGTATACCAACGGCGTGGCATCACCACCGTATACCAACGGCGTGGCACTAGGTCAAACAGACCCCTCGATCCATCAGATCCTGCAACTGCGCCATCAGCTCTCTCAGCTCTACAGGCGATATCCAATGAGGTGCTGTCGAGGGTGGCGCGGTTCCCCGAACCACGTCCAACGCAATCTCTATCTCCCTAACCGGCGGCATTATCAACAGCTCAGGTGAAATCACACCCGGGATCTCATGAGAAACAAGGATATCCCTGAGTCCCGGTGCCGCCGTAAGCACCTCTCACACGGTCGCTAAAACCTGTGTGCTCTAACAATCTCAACAAGCAAGCCTTCTCTTGTCCGCCTTGCTGAAGATCAAAGTCCTCTCTCGCCGCAGTCAAACATTCTGTGGCATTGTGCCAAACAATCTCAAGCACAGGGTCGAAACACCGAATTGCTACAATTTCCAATAATTCTGCCGATAACTCGCGGTCTCTGCCGCACTGGACATGATCCATAAGCCTCCTCCACATGCACAACAACAACAGGAACCTGTACCTCTAGTGCACGTGGTAACAAATCTGCCTCTAGTCCAGGCAAGAATGAAACATGCTCTATCTCCGACTGCTGTGGTGAAATCCCATCTGCGACACTCGACCCACTACCATGGCGCCCTCCAACCGGGCGGCACAGATTCATCCGCTCAAAGCAAGTGGTTGTCGCTCAATCTGCCTGAAAATCAGGACTATCCACAAGGGAGCACGACCTCTGTCTCTGATCACATTGAGGCGACGAATAAGGTCCTCCGCAGATAACAAATCCACGCTACCGCTGCGCCACTCTGACATAGATACTGATGCTGCCATCGGGGTCCACCCGATCTCCGGCATCTCGGGAACTCGTTATCCTGGAAAAGGAAATCAGAAACGCCTCTGCCGGCCGATCTGTCCTCCATCACCCGGCGCCAAGCGCCAAAATCCAGAACTCGCCTCTGGCGGCAGATCCCTCTCCAAAGGAACTGCTATGCCACGCTCCAAACACAACGCCTACTCCAACGAGACGTCAAAACCTATAACGGAGGGACTGAATAAACTGAAAGGTGTCCTGGCGCAATCCACTCCCAGTCTCACATATCCTATGCGCCTCGTCCCTCGAAACCCGAAGCGCGCAGTTCAACAACTGCAAACACTCTCTAGCACAGGGAGGCTCTCAATTAATCACTCCATCAACACCAACCACGACTCTGCCTCCAAAGGCTCCAAACTCAATCTTACGAGTCGGGGTGGATCATCTGCCAAATCTGGCTCAATAGATCGATCATGTCCCACAGCTCCTCTGCTGTCAGCTATCCACCCTGCCTCGGTGCCTCGGCACTAACCATTGGCACAGAGGGGGCTACTCAGTGCTCCGACAACTGTGTCACCAAGACCAGCTGCTCACTCCGCCGCTGATAAGCCTCTGATAATCCTGTCATCTGAGTCCGGAGTTCTCTGACCTCAATCCGGGTATCCGGCCCAAAACCAGCTGCTCAAGCTCAACTGCCATGACAGGATGCAGACGGGTCAAAACCCAGTGTCGGGGAGACACAGCTCGCCACGACGAAACCACAAAATAGCACACAAAAGCCACTCGACCCAATCCAGCGAAAGTCTAAAGCATGTCACGTTCCACAGCATTAGGTTGTCTGCAGCCAACATAATCACTTAGGAGAATAAACATGCCAATCCCTCCTCCCGTCCCTTGGGAGAGGTATAAAACTCAATCAGGACTCTCGCTAAAAGTCACGACTCTCACGAAGTCAACCAAGGGTCAAACCATAAGCCTAGGGTTTCTAAGTCCACCATGACCTACAACCTAGGCTCTGATACCACTCTAATCTGTCACGCCCCGGGGTCGAAACTGCGACCCGGGCTCACCAACAGATCCGCCACCTATGCCAAACCCGCATAGGCGAAGCGTCCTACCTGCAAGAAAAGTACTACAGCTAAACAGATATCAGAGCTAAAAGTAAAAACCTGCTGTATAACTAAAATCAATCACTGTACAACTGGAAATAATACAACAATGTCCGCCTCCCAAAAGAATAATAATAATACAATATCCTCAAATATAAGCTCTGAACCCAACCGGGAGGTAACTCCAATAAATACAGCAGTGTACAGTCTCTCAATACATAATATATCCTCACTACATCAGTCTCTCAAAAGAGGGAAAATAACACAACTAATCTACTGAAGATCTCCTCTGAAGGGTACCGCTACTCTCCAACGACGGGTAGGGATCTAGCACGCGACTCCCTCGCCTCGAACAACCACCGCAGAATCCGCAACACCCACTAAGACTCTGCAAAACAAGGAAGAGGAAGGAAAAAGGAGGGGGGAAGACCCCCAAAGGGTGTGAGAACTACACCAAAAAGGGAGTTCTCAGTGGGTACCACCGCCAGACCCGGCGGTCCGCCCACCAAGTCCTCAAGAGACATAAACTAACCAAAGCAGTAAAGACTGAAATAGGAAAGCTGGAGACTCTCAACAGCTACCATGCCTCTATCTAAATGCTCAAAAGGGGAGAACCAAATAATGGTATGCCACCACTAGCACATGAAGTGCACAATCGACCCAATCGAGCTGACTGCCACATCTGGTCCAGTCAAACCTGCGCCCACCTACAACCACCTCCCACTGACGGGCAGGAATTACGTAGGGTGTCCAAACGGACTAACTCGCTATCGAGTAGTGGCTCATGCAGGCTATAGTCAAAATCCACGCTCTCTCTCAGAACGGATAAACTCAAGATCACCAAGCCTCTCGCACAACGGTCAACAACTCACAAAGACCTCGGGACCACAGTCCCCAAATGGATCCCAACAACACTAGCACTGGTCTAAACATAGCTACTAGACCCCACTCGGTCCCCCTGACACGAGTTCAACAATAAGGCAAATATCTGTAATAAACCCAATCCAAAGTGCCGCCAGTAAAACTGGCATTGCCTGCTCAGCGGAATCTGCACACAAGGCTCGAAACCGCGGGATCGGCCCGCACGGCTCGCATCCCAAAAAGTATCAGACCGGCACACAAGGCTGGGTCCGAAAGGATCGGCCCGCACGGCTCGCATCCAACAAGTATCAGACCGGCACACAAGGCTGGGTCCGAAAAGCCTACCTCCGGAGTGGCACTCGAGGGGAGCGACCCACACGAGTAAAGTATCTCAGTAACAAGTATCTCTGTATAGCAGGACTTGATCACAATCTGATCAAAGTGGGAAAACTCAACCACCAAAGAAAGACCCGACCTCAGTCGAATGCAACTAAACGATAAGTGGGAAACCCCATCCACTAGAGGAAACTGACATCCAATCTGATGCATAAGTAATATCCGGTCAACCGCCCAATATCCGCGGTCGCCGCGAAACCCCACAAACTAATCCAACCTGTCCCAGACACGAAGTCCCAACTACACTATCCAGACCCCTGCTCGAACCCGAGCAACACTGACCACCTGACCAACAGGAAGGAGAAAAGAAAAGCATGGTTTCTCCTAAGTCAAGTTCCAATAAATAGTGTAGCAATAAAAAGGTGGCCTAACTATATGTCCATACAAGCATGCATTTGTCCTCAAGAATGATATAGAAAGTAAACCACATGCCTACACCTGATCGTAATCCTCGATTACAATAACTCCTCAGAGTGAAAATCCGCACATAGCTACAAAATCCTATCCCAA
This sequence comes from Tillandsia fasciculata, assembly GCA_029168755.2. Lineage (NCBI taxonomy): Eukaryota > Viridiplantae > Streptophyta > Magnoliopsida > Poales > Bromeliaceae > Tillandsia > Tillandsia fasciculata. Next base: position 3,501,489 of record CM054944.1, read on the forward strand.
AGCATAAACCAACCACATGAAAGGCTATGTGCTAACATGGCATGTTACATAATCTCATAGGGTAACATTATCCTAGGTAAGCTTACACTAATCATCACATAGATGTCCAAGTCATGCAAGTCCTCAGTATACCTCATAAATACTATTCTTGCAATCATTTATACAAATATCATTATTAAGCTTACCTACCTTACAAACATAAACCATGTACCCTAAACATGCATGCATCAGTCATAGAGGGGTGACATCCCCACAAGTGCACTTATATTCGCCATAACATAATCATTGCCTTATACAGTTACTGATATTAAGCTTACCCACCTGAAGCGCTTAAACCAAGGCAAACCTGAAGTCGGTGAAGAGTGTAGACGCTCACAGTCCAAAATCTGCCAAAATTGCACCCTCGGTACATGTCGCGCAAGCCGTGGCTCCAAACAACTAAAAGTTCCCCGAAATCAAAGTCTACAGATCCATCGGGTCCAGCAACACTTGGAAACACCCCTGGGTACAACAATAAGGTCCAATATTACACTTTCATTCCCAAAATTAACCACGCACAACACACAGAAAATCAGTCCCAAAGATATGCTTATTTCACCTGCCGAAAGTACCCAGAAAAATCCAATAAAAATATCACAGCAATCCTCGCGTCGATACCTTCGAAACGAGTACCTGCACGTCCAATTCCGAGCCCCGTAGGCTGAGTTACAAATTCCACAGTACAGGTGCGCAAAACCACACAGCAACATGACTGTAATTCCATTTACAGATAAGGGTAAGAACATATACCTTCGGGAAAAACTCAGAAAAATCCAAGAAAAATACTGTGATAATCCTTGCGTCGAGTAGATGAAAAAAGTGTACAAGCACGTCGCCATACGATGCCCGGTTGCGGAGATACACCCGAAACAACACGGTAACATCCAAAATTCCGGCATAATGATCACAGATTTTTAGGAATTAATCTAGCAGGAATTACACTTAAGTATCAACATGAGAAATGTTCCTCTTAACCCTGTTAACAGATCCATACAAAGAAATCCCCCAAAAACATGCTGAACTCAAAGATATCACCATACAAACATGCTATTCCAACAAAAATCTGCTCTGTAAAAACCAGCACTACATGGCTGGAAAGATTGGGAGTTTTACCTGTCCAAACGAGCTTAAAATACAGTGAGGAAGGTGGCAATGGATTCCTTGTCGAGAGTAGATAAAGATCGAGCTAAAGAACACCTAATTCCGAGCTCGTATGAGAGAGAAAACCCAAAATTACTCCAAGGTGTCCAATACAAAAATCTGTGCGTGAAAGTTGTAGAAAACCCAAATATTCTCCAAGAAATCTCATGATCCAAGTAGAACACTGAATATCAAAGTTGTAGATTTACCTGTCGTGGAGATACCCTCCAAATTTCAGCTCGAAATTCCAAGAAACGAAGCCTGGGGAATTTTTGCACTAAACTGCGATGGTGGAGCTCCGAAAATCCAGCAATGGTGTTTGTGCTTCATCATGGGGAAGAAGATGATCAAGGAGCTCCAATGGCCCACCCAAGATGATGAATTTGAAGAAGACATGTTGTTGATGCTCTGTACAAAATCCTCCAACAACCCATGGTTCATGGAGGAAGGAGGAAGAAGAAGAAGTAGAAGAAGGAGAAGAGGAAGAAGAAGGAGAAAGGAAAAATTTAAAAACAATCCTCTCACTCCTCTCACTCCTCTCCCACACTCCAACAGCCCACGTGCCTTGTACGGCTGGCCCATCATGGCAAGCCATGTGGCAGCCTGGCACACTCCATGGACCGCAACTCTGCACCGGTCCAATGGGGTGCCGCCACGTGGCACCCCCGGTCCACGGCTAACCACGCACCCAAAAGTCCTCCAAAACTTTCGGTTGCCCGTGTTCGCTCATCCGGACTCCGAAAAATACAAGCAAATAGTCCATTTCCATCGTTTTCGCGCGCTGAATCCAAATCCGCTGTCCGTTTTGCCAAATTCCATTTCTAAAATTTGTCGAAGGCATCCAAATAAGTAATCTTGATCCAGATTTCTGGCTGAGTCTAATTCTTGGGTCCAATTTGTGCACAAACACTCCCAATACTCAACATAAGCCTCCAGAAGCTATTGATCCAACAGTAATCCTTACGTGGGAATTTTGGGTCCTCACATCCTTCCCCACTAAAAGAAAGTTTCGTCCTCGAAACTAACACAACTCAAAAGGAGTCTCAAAAACCAAAGGTAGGTACCCATCAACACCGTCACCAGCTCCGTAGTCGCCACTCACTCCCCGTGATTACTCCTCTACGACAACAACAACAACCACAACCAGTACAGCATGGCCCAATTGCGCAATCCTCTCATCTCACGAGCCAGAATTCGCAACGGGCGTCCCTCGTACTCCAAACACACACAGATCTCAAACAGAGCGAGTCAATCACGGGCGAGGGATCCAAAAGTGTAACACTCCCGAGCTGAGACGCGGAAAACCACAGGGACTCCAAAAAGCTGGGGAAAAGAGAGATCAACCATGCCACATGCACCAACACCACACCCTAGTGTCCACTCAACTAGGGCGACCAGGAACACACCCACACGATCATCCAAGAGGGAAAGAATCCAACAAACTGGGGTCCTCACTAGGTCACTCTCTGATCCAAACCACCCGAGTGGACTACTCAACCGCAGGCTACTATAAAAAGGGACCCCTAGAGATACAATCTCATGCCACTGTTGGTCACTCAACATGCTATCATAACCCAAACGGACCCACGGGTCGAAGTTGACCTCTCAACTAGCAAAGAGCACCCTGACGGTGGCCAAACCATCGATAAACGTGACTGAAAGCTGGCTCAAAAGGGCGATCATAATGCTGATGCTCAGGTTCGCGGCCAAAGTCCGAACAATCGGCGACAAGCCGAGAAAATCCCACTCGAGATGCCGAAAGCTGTAGTCTCAACTGGTGCAGTACGACTGAGACTGCATCACAGAAGCTGTATACAGAAACTGAACTCTGATTCCAACATACAGTAGAGAATAGGAATGCCGAATAAACAGAACTGATAACCAAACAGGCATGGTCTATGCCCGGACATATCAAACAAAGCTGGAAGTAGTGAGCTTAATGAGAGGCTTATCTGTGGGATCACAACCACCAACAAAACGGGAATCTGTCCTATCACAATACCCATAGGGTTGAACTGATAAAGCGCGGACCATAGATAAACCCACGGTAACTCCACAGCCACTATGGGAGGCATCACAAACACTCAAAAGTTCATCTCCCATCTCTGGCAAAGCTATAGTCGGCACTGGTATCAACCTCATCATCCATTCGTCCAGCTCTACTGGCACTGTTCAGTCCAAGAAGCTAATCACTTCAACAATAACTGTCGGTCTCGGCCAATCTCAACTAGCATCCATTTTTGGCCGAATTTCCACCGCCGCTCCTATGGCTAACACAATGTGACCCACGAAGGTAAGCTTCAGAAGCTAAAACTTGTATCTCAATAACTTGGCATACAGCTTCATCCACACAGGCACGGTAGCATATCCCCAAGTGCCCCTCGTGCTCCAAGTCGCTCTGGGAGTAAATCAAATATCCTCGGGGAACACCACTCCCAATCTGTCCAAGTACAACTAGGACACACATTTCCTCAAATCTTGAAGACAACAGGGCATTAATTATTCCATTTGGCCTCACTATGAGCTCATAATGCCCTTACCGGATCCTGAATGCCATCTAGGCAAAATCCTCGGCTGTCTGATTCCAAGTAGGTACTCGCATCCTACAATAACTGCCGGAGTATAACTCTATCAAAAGGTCCTGGATACCACCCAGACCTGTCTACACTCGAACCATAAAAGAACCCTCACAGTCGTGTATCAACGATGTGGCATCACCACCGTGTATCAACGGCGTGGCATCACCGCCGTATACCAACGGCGTGGCATCACCACCGTATACCAACGGCGTGGCACTAGGTCAAACAGACCCCTCGATCCATCAGATCCTGCAACTGCGCCATCAGCTCTCTCAGCTCTACAGGCGATATCCAATGAGGTGCTGTCGAGGGTGGCGCGGTTCCCCGAACCACGTCCAACGCAATCTCTATCTCCCTAACCGGCGGCATTATCAACAGCTCAGGTGAAATCACACCCGGGATCTCATGAGAAACAAGGATATCCCTGAGTCCCGGTGCCGCCGTAAGCACCTCTCACACGGTCGCTAAAACCTGTGTGCTCTAACAATCTCAACAAGCAAGCCTTCTCTTGTCCGCCTTGCTGAAGATCAAAGTCCTCTCTCGCCGCAGTCAAACATTCTGTGGCATTGTGCCAAACAATCTCAAGCACAGGGTCGAAACACCGAATTGCTACAATTTCCAATAATTCTGCCGATAACTCGCGGTCTCTGCCGCACTGGACATGATCCATAAGCCTCCTCCACATGCACAACAACAACAGGAACCTGTACCTCTAGTGCACGTGGTAACAAATCTGCCTCTAGTCTAGGCAAGAATGAAACATGCTCTATCTCCGACTGCTGTGGTGAAATCCCATCTGCGACACTCGACCCACTACCATGGCGCCCTCCAACCGGGCGGCACAGATTCATCCGCTCAAAGCAAGTGGTTGTCGCTCAATCTGCCTGAAAATCAGGACTATCCACAAGGGAGCACGACCTCTGTCTCTGATCACATTGAGGCGACGAATAAGGTCCTCCGCAGATAACAGATCCACGCTACCGCTGCGCCACTCTGACATAGATACTGATGCTGCCATCGGGGTCCACCCGATCTCCGGCATCTCGGGAACTCGTTATCCTGGAAAAGGAAATCAGAAACGCCTCTGCCGGCCGATCTGTCCTCCATCACCCGGCGCCAAGCGCCAAAATCCAGAACTCGCCTCTGGCGGCAGATCCCTCTCCAAAGGAACTGCTATGCCACGCTCCAAACACAACGCCTACTCCAACGAGACGTCAAAACCTATAACGGAGGGACTGAATAAACTGAAAGGTGTCCTGGCGCAATCCACTCCCAGTCTCACATATCCTATGCGCCTCGTCCCTCGAAACCCGAAGCGCGCAGTTCAACAACTGCAAACACTCTCTAGCACAGGGAGGCTCTCAATTAATCACTCCATCAACACCAACCACGACTCTGCCTCCAAAGGCTCCAAACTCAATCTTACGAGTCGGGGTGGATCATCTGCCAAATCTGGCTCAATAGATCGATCATGTCCCACAGCTCCTCTGCTGTCAGCTATCCACCCTGCCTCGGTGCCTCGGCACTAACCATTGGCACAGAGGGGGCTACTCAGTGCTCCGACAACTGTGTCACCAAGACCAGCTGCTCACTCCGCCGCTGATAAGCCTCTGATAATCCTGTCATCTGAGTCCGGAGTTCTCTGACCTCAATCCGGGTATCCGGCCCAAAACCAACTGCTCAAGCTCAACTGCCATGACAGGATGCACACGGGTCAAAACCCAGTGTCGGGGAGACACAGCTCGCCACGACGAAACCACAAAATAGCACACAAAAGCCACTCGACCCAATCCAGCGAAAGTCTAAAGCATGTCACTCGTTCCACAGCATTATGTTGTCTGCAGCCAACATAATCACTTAGGAGAATAAACATGCCAATCCCTCCTCCCGTCCCTTGGGAGAGGTATAAAACTCAATCAGGACTCTCGCTAAAAGTCACGACTCTCACGAAGTCAACCAAGGGTCAAACCATAAGCCTAGGGTTTCTAAGTCCACCATGACCTACAACCTAGGCTCTGATACCACTCTAATCTGTCACGCCCCGGGGTCGAAACTGCGACCCGGGCTCACCAACAGATCCGCCACCTATGCCAAACCCGCATAGGCGAAGCGTCCTACCTGCAAGAAAAGTACTACAGCTAAACAGATATCAGAGCTAAAAGTAAAAACCTGCTGTATAACTAAAATCAATCACTGTACAACTGGAAATAATACAACAATGTCCGCCTCCCAAAAGAATAATAATAATACAATATCCTCAAATATAAGCTCTGAACCCAACCGGGAGGTAACTCCAATAAATACAGCAGTGTACAGTCTCTCAATACATAATATATCCTCACTACATCAGTCTCTCAAAAGAGGGAAAATAACACAACTAATCTACTGAAGATCTCCTCTGAAGGGTACCGCTACTCTCCAACGACGGGTAGGGATCTAGCACGCGACTCCCTCGCCTCGAACAACCACCGCAGAATCCGCAACACCCACTAAGACTCTGCAAAACAAGGAAGAGGAAGGAAAAAGGAGGGGGGAAGACCCCCAAAGGGTGTGAGAACTACACCAAAAAGGGAGTTCTCAGTGGGTACCACCGCCAGACCCGGCGGTCCGCCCACCAAGTCCTCAAGAGACATAAACTAACCAAAGCAGTAAAGACTGAAATAGGAAAGCTGGAGACTCTCAACAGCTACCATGCCTCTATCTAAATGCTCAAAAGGGGAGAACCAAATAATGGTATGCCACCACTAGCACATGAAGTGCACAATCGACCCAATCGAGCTGACTGCCACATCTGGTCCAGTCAAACCTGCGCCCACCTACAACCACCTCCCACTGACGGGCAGGAATTACGTAGGGTGTCCAAACGGACTAACTCGCTATCGAGTAGTGGCTCATGCAGGCTATAGTCAAAATCCACGCTCTCTCTCAGAACGGATAAACTCAAGATCACCAAGCCTCTCGCACAACGGTCAACAACTCACAAAGACCTCGGGACCACAGTCCCCAAATGGATCCCAACAACACTAGCACTGGTCTAAACATAGCTACTAGACCCCACTCGGTCCCCCTGACACGAGTTCAACAATAAGGCAAATATCTGTAATAAACCCAATCCAAAGTGCCGCCAGTAAAACTGGCATTGCCTGCTCAGCGGAATCTGCACACAAGGCTCGAAACCGCGGGATCGGCCCGCACGGCTCGCATCCCAAAAAGTATCAGACCGGCACACAAGGCTGGGTCCGAAAGGATCGGCCCGCACGGCTCGCATCCAACAAGTATCAGACCGGCACACAAGGCTGGGTCCGAAAAGCCTACCTCCGGAGTGGCACTCGAGGGGAGCGACCCACACGAGTAAAGTATCTCAGTAACAAGTATCTCTGTATAGCAGGACTTGATCACAATCTGATCAAAGTGGGAAAACTCAACCACCAAAGAAAGACCCGACCTCAGTCGAATGCAACTAAACGATAAGTGGGAAACCCCATCCACTAGAGGAAACTGACATCCAATCTGATGCATAAGTAATATCCGGTCAACCGCCCAATATCCGCGGTCGCCGCGAAACCCCACAAACTAATCCAACCTGTCCCAGACACGAAGTCCCAACTACACTATCCAGACCCCTGCTCGAACCCGAGCAACACTGACCACCTGACCAACAGGAAGGAGAAAAGAAAAGCATGGTTTCTCCTAAGTCAAGTTCCAATAAATAGTGTAGCAATAAAAAGGTGGCCTAACTATATGTCCATACAAGCATGCATTTGTCCTCAAGAATGATATAGAAAGTAAACCACATGCCTACACCTGATCGTAATCCTCGATTACAATAACTCCTCAGAGTGAAAATCCGCACATAGCTACAAAATCCTATCCCAAAGCATAAACCAACCACATGAAAGGCTATGTGCTAACATGGCATGTTACATAATCTCATAGGGTAACATTATCCTAGGTAAGCTTACACTAATCATCACATAGATGTCCAAGTCATGCAAGTCCTCAGTATACCTCATAAATACTATTCTTGCAATCATTTATACAAATATCATTATTAAGCTTACCTACCTTACAAACATAAACCATGTACCCTAAACATGCATGCATCAGTCATAGAGGGGTGACATCCCCACAAGTGCACTTATATTCGCCATAACATAATCATTGCCTTATACAGTTACTGATATTAAGCTTACCCACCTGAAGCGCTTAAACCAAGGCAAACCTGAAGTCGGTGAAGAGTGTAGACGCTCACAGTCCAAAATCTGCCAAAATTGCACCCTCGGTACATGTCGCGCAAGCCGTGGCTCCAAACAACTAAAAGTTCCCCGAAATCAAAGTCTACAGATCCATCGGGTCCAGCAACACTTGGAAACACCCCTGGGTACAACAATAAGGTCCAATATTACACTTTCATTCCCAAAATTAACCACGCACAACACACAGAAAATCAGTCCCAAAGATATGCTTATTTCACCTGCCGAAAGTACCCAGAAAAATCCAATAAAAATATCACAGCAATCCTCGCGTCGATACCTTCGAAACGAGTACCTGCACGTCCAATTCCGAGCCCCGTAGGCTGAGTTACAAATTCCACAGTACAGGTGCGCAAAACCACACAGCAACATGACTGTAATTCCATTTACAGATAAGGGTAAGAACATATACCTTCGGGAAAAACTCAGAAAAATCCAAGAAAAATACTGTGATAATCCTTGCGTCGAGTAGATGAAAAAAGTGTACAAGCACGTCGCCATACGATGCCCGGTTGCGGAGATACACCCGAAACAACACGGTAACATCCAAAATTCCGGCATAATGATCACAGATTTTTAGGAATTAATCTAGCAGGAATTACACTTAAGTATCAACATGAGAAATGTTCCTCTTAACCCTGTTAACAGATCCATACAAAGAAATCCCCCAAAAACATGCTGAACTCAAAGATATCACCATACAAACATGCTATTCCAACAAAAATCTGCTCTGTAAAAACCAGCACTACATGGCTGGAAAGATTGGGAGTTTTACCTGTCCAAACGAGCTTAAAATACAGTGAGGAAGGTGGCAATGGATTCCTTGTCGAGAGTAGATAAAGATCGAGCTAAAGAACACCTAATTCCGAGCTCGTATGAGAGAGAAAACCCAAAATTACTCCAAGGTGTCCAATACAAAAATCTGTGCGTGAAAGTTGTAGAAAACCCAAATATTCTCCAAGAAATCTCATGATCCAAGTAGAACACTGAATATCAAAGTTGTAGATTTACCTGTCGTGGAGATACCCTCCAAATTTCAGCTCGAAATTCCAAGAAACGAAGCCTGGGGAATTTTTGCACTAAACTGCGATGGTGGAGCTCCGAAAATCCAGCAATGGTGTTTGTGCTTCATCATGGGGAAGAAGATGATCAAGGAGCTCCAATGGCCCACCCAAGATGATGAATTTGAAGAAGACATGTTGTTGATGCTCTGTACAAAATCCTCCAACAACCCATGGTTCATGGAGGAAGGAGGAAGAAGAAGAAGTAGAAGAAGGAGAAGAGGAAGAAGAAGGAGAAAGGAAAAATTTAAAAACAATCCTCTCACTCCTCTCACTCCTCTCCCACACTCCAACAGCCCACGTGCCTTGTACGGCTGGCCCATCATGGCAAGCCATGTGGCAGCCTGGCACACTCCATGGACCGCAACTCTGCACCGGTCCAATGGGGTGCCGCCACGTGGCACCCCCGGTCCACGGCTAACCACGCACCCAAAAGTCCTCCAAAACTTTCGGTTGCCCGTGTTCGCTCATCCGGACTCCGAAAAATACAAGCAAATAGTCCATTTCCATCGTTTTCGCGCGCTGAATCCAAATCCGCTGTCCGTTTTGCCAAATTCCATTTCTAAAATTTGTCGAAGGCATCCAAATAAGTAATCTTGATCCAGATTTCTGGCTGAGTCTAATTCTTGGGTCCAATTTGTGCACAAACACTCCCAATACTCAACATAAGCCTCCAGAAGCTATTGATCCAACAGTAATCCTTACGTGGGAATTTTGGGTCCTCACAACCGCCATTGAAACCGTTAGTCATCCGGATGAGATGAGTGTAGAGGAATTAGTAGGTGCTTTGCAAACTTATGAGATGACTTTTCCTACTAATCAAAATTCTTCCAAGTCTTCTTCTAAGCTTACAGGTATTGCATTCAAATCAACAAAGGAAGAAGATGACGAATCGAGTTCCGACGATGAAATCTCTTTTGCCGATTTTGAAGAACAACTGGCGCGGATCACAAAGAAATTTCGTCGGAAATTTTGGAAGAATCGAACCGATGGATCTTCATCCACGAAACCATCTAAAGGATCATCGGGTTCTAAATCCTCTAAACTCAAAGGCGTTGCAAAACCTTCTAAAGAAAAAGAAAAAGATGATTTCGAAGGGGAAATCCGATGCTATCGATGTAGAGGCTACGGCCATATTTCAACGGATTGTCCTTCTAAGAAATCATACAAAAAGAAGGCTTTGCAAGCAAATACTTGGGACGATTCTAGTTACGATGAATCGACCTCAAGTGAAGAGGAAAAAGAAAAAATTGTTGCTTCTCATGCCTCTCAAATTCCCTCTTCTAAATTGTGCTTATCATCTTTAGTCACTGACTCTATTCCTTTGATTTTGCATGAAACATCAACATCCGGAGGAGAGTCATCAAGTGAGGGGGAGTCGGACGAAGAAGAACTCGTTGAGGCATACCAACAACTTCTTGCGGAATCAAAGAAGATGGCCAAACTTAACAAGAAGTTGAGGAAGCAACGACAAGAAGTTCAAGACGAGAATCAAGCTTTAAAGATCAAACTTCATGATCTCGAGGAGGAACATGGACGGTTTTAGACAACAATAAAATCCTCCAAGAAAAGCTAAACCAATCGGAGACAAACGCTAAATCATATATGGACAAGATTGGTTTTCTTGAAAAGCAGTTTGAAGAAATTCATGTCACCAACCAAGCTTTGACCAAGCAAGTTCATCAACTTAAATCCGACATACAAAGGCTTTCAACCGGTTCCAAGAAACTTAATTGTATGTCCGGATTAGGTCAAGCAAGCAAGGTTGGTTTGGGATTTAAAAAGGACCAAACTGACATGCTTCAAGTTCCACAATAAAATCGAAAGGAAGGACATGTCACCTTTGTGGACTTGAAGGACATTTGGTGAAGAATTGCCCGAAAAAGAGAAAGAAGAATTCTTCGGCAACTTCATCTACGGAGCGAACTCAACGGATTCAAAAGACATATCAAGTCAAAGGAGTTCACTCAACCCACCAAAGGTCCGAGCCGCAACATCAATCATTCAAGTGGATCACTGCAGGCAAAGACCTAAGGTGGACCAACAGTCAAAGCTACCAACCCCAGGCACAACGAATCAAGACAACCCAAAATCCAGCGATTTTGGATTCGGAAAGGTGATATCTTTCCTTGTCTTAAGTTCTAAATAGCTTATGACTGTGTGTAATGCTTTGATTGGTTTTCCCTTCATATTTTTCTTAATCTCTGCATTACATGTTTTTCAATGCTCTTTGTTTTTATACTTTGTTCTTGAACAAAAGGGTTTCTAACGAACAAGTGCATTGAATAAAAAGGGGCTTCACGTTCATTCACTCCAAATTAAATTTTTCTTGGATTATCAACTTGACTCCATATTCATAATCTTGAAGACACTTCATTTAAAGGAGTTGTTTAATTGAGCATTGGCTAAATTGACTTTAATTGCATCCTTTCACGCATTTAGAAATTTATTATGCTTTTGATATCATAATATTTCAATGTTGCAATGATCATTTATGTTAATTAATTCATCTTTTAAGTGATCAAAGTCAATTTCTCTCTCAATGATCTCTTGGTATAGTCATTATCATATTTGATTGCTTAGTCGAGTATGAATGCGAGATCAATCTTTGGTTGAATACCTTATATATTAAATAATTGATAGCCAATTGAGGGGGAGTCAATGAAAAGTAAATGCTCAAAAGATGTGGAAAGAGTTACATCCCAATGAGGAGTGTGAAAACTACCACCACATGGAGAAAAAGAAGAAGAAAAAAAAATACCCCATGTATGCAAAGCAAATTTTGTGTTTAAAAATGTTGATGAAAAGCATAATGAAATACTTGACTCAGTCATATTTCATGGTTGGTATAAGGTGGGATTTTTGATAAAAGATGCTCAAAGAGCCACTCCTTCAACAGATTGTCTAGATATATTATCTAACTTATCTGGGATTTCAAACATCTATTGATCTTGTATTTCATTTTCTTTACCAAAATTGATGATTTGATAAAGGCATTACTCATAAGATCAGGTTAGATGTAATTGAAAGTGGTCAACTTTAAGAGTTTTAATTTTCATAAATTTTCGTTTCATTTTGAGTATTTTTGATAGATTTGGTATAATCTATTTCTTGCTGCATGAAACGATGACTTTTGTTTAAAGTTGATACGCTAAAGTGCTTACATACTCTTTCTGGATTTTTATTTTTCTAAATTATTCTAATGAAAGAAATTTGGATTGAATGACATATATGTGAATTCATTGTTCTTCAAAGCACTTAAATGGATTTCTTGATGGAATACAAATCGGTATTTGAAAAGATTCTAAATCTGGATTTGTTTCAAGAAATTATTTGATTTTTGCTTTCTGGTACCGGCACGCAATCTGCATTTTTGTTATATACCGGAACTGAGCTTTTATCTCTCTTTCTCTATGAACTAATGTTGTTAGTGATTTCCTTTTGTCTAGTATGTTCACTGTTTGACAATTTGTGACAAAAAGGGGGAGAAGAGAAATGACGGAGATGAGATCATCAAGAGAGGACAAACGAAAATGGAAAAATGGGGGAGAACGGAAAATGATGATCGTATCACAAAGGGGGAGAACATAGATGCTCAAGAACATGGAGAACATGGAGAACATGTTAGAGATGCTCAAGATAGGGGGAGACAAAGAAAAAATTGAAAGAGCCGAAAAACAAAAGAACCAAAAGGAAGACGGATCAAATGTAGGATTTTAATTTCTAACGACTAACGTTTGATTTTGTTTGGAGTTTTGTTTTGCAGGAATTACATCACTTTAAGACTCCAAGTCCTAAGTCATAGAGTATGTTCTAGGACTGTTTGGTTCAAATGTAATTTTGTATTTATTGGATCTTTCACGCAAAGAAAATCAATGTTTTGGTGATGACATTGAATTTCGATTTTTTGGTTTAAGATGAGTGACTTGAGCGTTTTTATGTATTTTTGGGTTTTGTCACGAAATTGCCAAAGGGGGAGATTGTTACGGCTTTTTGGTGTTGGCATATTTCGTGAGTCAAGTCAGTGAGTTGAGTCGGAGTCTTAAAGGGATCAAATTGTCAATCAGCAATCAAAGACTTAGAGAAGATTCAACAAGAGCTCAAGTTGACACTCAGTGTCTTGAGTCGTGAAGATTGAAGATGAAGAATTGTGTATCAGTTACATCAATCTCAAGAAGAAAGTATTCAAAAGGATCAGGTATGTTTAACTAAAGAATTTTGGTGATCCGAATACTTTCTTATAGTGTAGAAACACTTGGATGAATTTTTAATTGCATAAAAATCAAAAACTGGACATGGGACATGTTCAGGATCCGGATCAGATGATCCAATCCGGATCCCGAAGGGTATTAGTTCATGGCAAATTCAATCCGGATCACAGGCCATTCCGATCCGGATCCCGAACATGGATTTTGCTGAATTGCATGAACGATCCGGATCGGGCCTTGCAATCCGGATCCCGAACCCTTGGTTTTCTGGAATCGTCAATCTCGTTACGACGATCCGGATCGCAGTAAATCCGATCCGGATCGCCGTCCTGAAAAATTCCAGATAAGGTATGTTTTTGATTCTTATCTCTTTCCAAAGGTTTCTAAACTATAAATAGACATTTAGGGTTTCTCAAAAACGTGGGAGCTATACCGATTATTTTATAAAACACTTGAGAGCAACCCTAGAGGCTAGGTTTTTACCGTTCTTCTTTATAGCCTCTTTTAGGTCAATTCGATGGTTCTTTCAAGAACATATCTTTTGTCGAATTGATCTAATCTTTGCTTAGAGATTTCTCCCATGGATCTTCATTGATAATCTAAGCAAAGGATCACCATCGAAGCCAATATTCTTACCGGCTGAGTTTGCGTCGTGGATTCGACGTGGCATCGTGGATTCGGTGTGCTAAAGGCGTTTCGTGGATTCGAAACGTGTGCTCGTGGATTCGAGTGGCGTTCGTGGATTCGAACGTGTGCAGTGGACGTGCAAACGGTGGAGCGCAAGGTCCGAAGAAATTGAAGGAGGGGTTGAATCCGTGGAGACGGTAATCACCTTGTTATTCTTCGTTTCTTAGTGGATTGTCATTGCGTGGACATCCAACCGGTCAGCGCAAGGTCCGAAGAAGTTGAAGGAGGGGTCGAGTCCGTGGAGTCGGTAATCACCTTGTTATTCTTCATTTCTTAGTGGATTGTTATTGCGTGTTGGTCCCGTGGTTTTTCTCCTGGATTGGAGTTTCCACGTAAATCTCGGTGTGTTGATTTTTATTTTCCGCATTATTTTTTATTTTTGCACTGAGATTGGTTTTTATAATATTACACCTATTCACCCCCCTCTAGGTGTTTGATAGTACCTATTTAGATCTTTGTGGATCCTAAATAACTCTACACAACAAAGACTCTCTGCTGCACAAGAGAGAATATCGATAGAAATTCAGCAGATTTCCTCTGAACACAAGAAGATCAAGAAAAAGTACTCAAATATTAAGAATTTGCTTAAAGGGATTTTGAGCAAGCTGAGTTGTACTAGTTCAGATTCTTCAGACTGAGCAGCACCTTCTGATCACTTTTCTATGATCTTACTCTCTTGCAGTTCGCAGTTCTTGGTTCTTAGTTTTCAGGACTTAGTTTTTCTTCTTACTTTTAGTTCAGTTCTCAATTTGTGCATATTAATAGACTTTTTTTTACTCTCCTTACATATTGTAGCTCTTGCTACGTTTTGGCTTTGTTTTGTGACAAAAAGGGGGAGAGAGTTAGAGAAAACTTTGAACAATGAACAATGATTGTGAACATTAAGGTAAGTATGACTCCAACTTCAACTTTGGTTTTTCTTATGTGATTTGTGACATGCCTCTATACTAACTATTCGACTAACTATTTGGGCATGTAATATGACTAACAAGTTGATGTTGGACTAACATACTTTGACATTTGGTTTTCGACTGCTTAGAAGATATGTTGGTTTTAACTATGATTCTCTTACATATCTGAATTTTTCAAATGTCATGATGAGAATAAACTCTATCTCTGTATTTGGTTTTGTATGATTCAATTCTTGAGGTATCTAACGATTTCTTTTGTCAAGAATGATTTCTGTGTGCAGAGATTACAGATGTCTAAGTCTAGAGTCTGTCTTAGGAGTTTATCTCATGTTTTTAATTTCTGGATCTCTTTTGTAAATTTTTGTTGTATGGTGATAGCAACAAAAATATCTTTTTGAATTTTCTTTTGTGGATTTGTGTTTTGTCACGAAACCGCCAAAGGGGGAGATTGTTACGGAATTTGAGTTGGCGTATTTCGTGAATGTATTAAGTCTTGAAGATTGAAGATGAAGAAACTTTGGATCGTATACCTCAATCTCAAGAAAGAAGAATTCAAAAGGATCAGGTACGTTTAACTAAAGAATTTTGATGATCCGAATACTTCTTATAGTGTAGAAACACCTGGAAGAGGTTTTAATTGCTTAATCATCAAAAACTGGACATGGGACATGTTCAGGATCCGGATCGAGGCTTGCAATCCGGATCCCGAAGGGTGTTTTGTTCATACACTGTTTCAATCCGGATCACAGCATCTTTTGATCCGGATCCCGAACACTGGTTTTACCTTTTCACTTTTCGATCCGGATCAGGATTTGCAATCCGGATCCCGAATGTGATGTTTGGTGAAACTGTATGAACGATCCGGATCGGGGACTACGATCCGGATCCCGAACAAGCAATTTTCTGGAAACCGTCTTTGTGCTTCTGCAATCCGGATCGCCAAATCCAATCCGGATCGCCGTCGGTAATTCTTTCCAGAAAAGGCTGTTTTTGATCCGTATATTCTTCCTAGGGTTTCTAACCTATAAATAGGCCCTGTATTCATTTCTAGGGCATCCGCTATTACAGAAGAAAATAGCCGAAAAGAAAAAATCCACATATATAGAGAAGAAAGGAAATCAATAGATTTATTCTATGTTTCTTCATCTATATTGATTGATTTGATTCTAGGTTTTCCATACTCACATTTTGAGTAGAATCAAATCAATGAATACTTAGATGGTATTTCCGATCTATCTTTAATCTAAGTATTCGGCGGATCATCACCACCCAAACAAACAACGATTTACCCCAAAATCGGCGCGTGGACTCGCGTGGCCTTGTGGATTCAAGGTGCAACCGCTCTCGTGGATTCGGAGCGAGGTACGTTCGTGGATTCGAAGCGTGCTATTGGGTGAAGACCGTGGATTCGGTTGGACGTCGTGGACTCGACGTTGGACGCTGTGGATTCAGCGTTGGGCGCAGATCGTGGATTCGAGAAGCGTCGTGGAGCGAGCGGGAAGATCTACTAGGAGCGTATGAAAAAGGTTGAGTCGTCAGTGAGTACGTTATATCACCTTGTACGTGTGTTAATTCTAGTGGATTTCGCCGTGTTATCGGTCCCGTGGTTTTTTACTCCGGTTTGGAGTTTTTCCACGTAAAAATCTTGCGTGTTCTTTTATTTTTCCGCATTGGGTTTATTTGCGCAATGATTTTTTGAGTGTTTATTGTTTACACCTATTCACCCCCCTCTAGGTGTTTTTTCCCCTATTTAGATCCAATTACTTATAACCCAACATCCACAAGTGTGAAGAAAAAGCTAGAAGATGATTTGAAGAATCTTCAGCAAGGCGACCGGACAGCATTGGACTACTTTCAGGAGTTCAGGCGGTTGCTCAACTGCGTACCCTATGTCGCCAGGGACGGACCGCACCAGGTGGAGCTCTTTGAGTCGGGCCTGCGCCCAGAAACCTATACTTTGGTGCACGCTCAGCGGCTGCAGACCTTGGAGGAGGCAGCAGAGCATGCACAGTGGGTTGAAAGGGGAGACCACGTCATTGCCAGACGTGGGGGCTTGGTCGCTCAGAATTCTGACAAAAAGCGTCCAGCACAGCACGACGAGGGACAGGCTAGTTCCTGGAGGCCGCCCCGACCGCCACCGCCTCAGTTCACGGGCCGTGGACGTTCGGAGCAGCGAGGGCCTGGTGGATCCCAGAGACCCCCGCAACATCAGCAGCAGCAGTAGTCGGGACAGCCACGACTTCGCGATAGAGACAGATGTATATTCTGTGGAGGACCTTATTTGTCACACACCTGTGATCAGAGGTGGGGTCGTTGTTATAAATGTGGACAGTCAGGCCATGTTCGAGCTTCATGCCCCTTTTCGACCCCAGCAGCATCTTCTTCAGTTTCGGCTCCCTTCGTATCTCAGCAACGGTCGTCAGCTCAACGGCCTTATGCTCCAGTGAGCGGATCCCCATCTTTTTACCCTGCTGATCACCCGCCACCAGCTCAGAGCGGTCGGGTTTATGCCGCTCAGGTGGAGGACTTTGCAGCAGCCGACCATGTGGTGGCAGGTATTATTAATTATTTTGCTTTTTGGCATTAGATTTTGCATTGTATTGCACTTGAGCATGCTAGATATGCGTTAGGAGTACATTTACTTCATTGTATGGGTTAGGGGTAGGACAGTCACCTTATGCACGGGAGGTACGTATTCCCGATCTTTTAGCGCATGGAGGTGTGTCGTTGGTCCTGACCGGTGCAGATGAGTCCTGGATTATGCCAGTAGACCTGATGGTCATGACTCAGCTGCGGGACTTGATCATGGTACATAGATAAACTGGCTGGCTCAGTATCCCTTTTCGCGGCGGTTGATTGTGCTGCGAGGACGATCTTTTGGGGAGCCAGGCCAGGAGAGGTCTGTGTGCCGGGGTTGCCGCAGGGCTTTCTTTGCCTCTGAAGTTTTGACTTCGCTAGCGAGGCGGATGTTTCGCTTTGGGTGCAGAACTGTTTTTGGCTAGCATAGTTTGGGGCCTACGGGGCACCGGTGCTTTTTGAGATGTAGGAAGTAGGTTCACTTCGGCATTGTGAGGGATTACCGGGAATTAGATAAAGTGATCATTTGGGGGACTTTATTAGGAACCTCAGGAGTACAGAGGTACTCGGATCGAGCATCTGTGCCCGTGGACATGAGGGTTGGATTACCAGGTGCCCTGGGAGGAGCGGATGCATTTGCTGGTGTAGATTACTTAGTCACTTGTCCAGCTGTACTTAAATGAGGTGGTGCGGTTATCTAAGTGCCCGCCTCTATTTTGTATCCGTTAGAGACCCAAGATTTGAGCCTGGGGACTAAACTCAGGTTTAGTACGGTTTTTCCTCCGCAGACTGATGGGCAGTCAGAGCGGATTATGCAGATCTTGGAGGGTATGCTAAGAGCATACATCTTGGATTTCGGCGGAGGGTGGATTCGACACTTACCCTCGGCTGAGCTCGCGTACAACAACAGTTTTCAAGCGAGCATTCAGATGACTTCGTTTGAAGCGTTGTATGGACGCAAGTGTCGGTCACCCCTTTTATTAGAGTGACGGGGCGAGAGGCGGACCTTGGGACCAGACGTATTATTAGAGGCAGAGGAGAAGATCCGAGCGAGTCGGATGTATCTTCAGACCGCCCAAAACCGGCAGAGGAGCTATGCCGATGTTCGGCGACGAGACTTGGAATTTCAAGTTGGAGATCATGTAAGTCTCGCCGTCCAAAGGAATCAGGAGATTCGGCATTCGTGGGAAACTTAGCCCCGATATCTTAGACCCTTTGAGGTATTGGAGCGTATCGGGCCATTCCTTAGGTGAAAATCCAACGGGGCAATCATGACGAGCGCAAGACTACATGGGAGCTCGAGTCGGAGATGAAGGATGCTCACCCCTACTTATTCGAGACATCGGACTGAGTATTATTGTTTAGTCTCGTTTCGATGACGAAACTCTTTTTAGTGGGGGAGGATGTGATGATCCAGACTCCCGCAGGAACTGTACAACATTAAACAGTGACTGTGGAGCTTATTCGGTGAAACAGAGCTTGTAGAATCGAAATTGGATATTTAATATAGACTTGGCGCGAAAATCGGAGCAAACGGGAATTTCCGGGAGCTTTCGGCAAAATTTCGGATGAGAATTTGGCAAAACGGACGTCGAAATCGGACTCAGCGCGCGAAAACGGTCAAAATGGTATATTCACTTTAATTTTTGGGCACTAGGTTACTGTTCACGCCGGAACAGTAACTTCGGCCGCCGGAATTACTGTTCCGGCGACCGGCGAGCGGCGGCGGGCGGCGGCGCACGGCGGCGGGCAGCGGCGCAGCGGCGGGGCAGCGGCGGAGCGCGGGGGAGAGCGGCGCGGGCAGGCGCGGGCAGCGCGGGAAGGCGCGGGCAGGCGCGGGCAGGGGGCTCGGGTGCGCGGTCCATGGCCAGGCGTGCACCGGGTGCACCGAAATTTTCCCTTGCCACGTGGCAGCCCCTGATTGGCTGGCCGGCTTCTAGAAGGCATGTGGGAGTGTGACACGTGGCGCTTCCCTATTGGCCGACATCCTCCGGAAGACCCGGAGCGCGGACCGAGCACATGGACCACGTGGCCACGTGGCACATTTTCATTGGGCTTGCACCGGCTGTTTCCTGTTATGTGGACACGTGGCGCAATCTGGTTGGCCCATTTCCGTGTTTCCTGTTTGCCCGGATCCTGTGTGGAGCCCCAGCCCATTATAAATAGCATCCCCCCACCCCCCTCTCTTTGCACCTCGATTTGCGCGCCGAAGAGAGAGAATCAGAGAAAGCGTTCTATACCAAAGTTTTTCCTCTCTCTCTCTCCTCTCTCTCTCTCTACAATCTCAGGATTTAGGAGTTACAGATAGTGAGATATCTGCGACGCGGCGCACTGCGACATTTTCTTTTTAGGCCCATTTCCCGTCGCAGTTCCGTCGAAAATTCACTGCGGGCTAACCAGGTGGAATTTTTGGGCGATTTTTGTGACAGCGCGACCGTAAGAGGTAGGGCTTCGATTTCCGTGTTGATCATTTTACTCCATTTTGTACTTTTGGCACGATTCCCAAGTCCTCTTTGACCCCCCTTTTTACTGTGATGGTTTTTGGACAGCACCGACTTCTCCGATTTTTATCTTGACGTAGGAGCGTCAGATCGAGGCGTTTTAAGAGTCGATTTTGATCTACTCTTCGCGAGGAACGCAACCGTGATTTTTCTGGGATTTTAGGAGCTCATTTTAGAGGTGAAAAACTCCTCTTTTCCCGTGCTGTGTGAAAAATAGCAAATATTGTGCTTTTTGGGAGTTATATTGAACAGCTATGCGCTGATTTGCAGGAATTGAGGACTGTGGACAACCAGGAGACTACCTGGGGTGTTGTTTGAGCTACTCGAGGTGGGCGGTTGTTGCTTACCTCATTTTTGACAAGCTCACTGGGATTACTAGAAATCCCCTAAAATAATGTGACAATTGATGAGAACCATTGGGACATACAAATATGACAATTAATGAGAACCATTGGGACAACTAACAGGACTACTAACAGGACTACTAACAGGACAACTAACAGGACAATTAATGAGAACTATTGGGACAAATTAATATGACAAATGACAAGGACTGCTGGGACAAACTCCCCTAAAATTTAATATAACCCCACAAATGATATGATGACTTATATTGGGACACTGTGATTGAGACAAAGGCTATGATCTCGCATGCAAATGACTTTTATTCAGTAAATCAATTGTTTTAAACCTTTGACACTATTTTACAACTTTTAAAAATAAAGACAGTTGCATGCATGCCCGGACATCAGGTAAGGCCACTATTCATTGCTACACTATCATATTGGGATTTGAACATGTTTCATTTTGCATCCAGATGTTTGTTGCTCAAGTATGAGCAGGGGTTTGGGATAGTGTAGTCAGGATCGTGCTAGATTGTGGATTTGTGGGGTATTGCGGTGACCGCGGACAGTAGGCGGTCGACCAGATGTTTATCTTTGCATCAGATTGGGGTTGAGTTTGGTTTATTCTTGCATCAGATTGGGTTTCATTAGTGGAGGGATTTGTTCCACTTGAGCATAGTCATGATCCAGTCCTGCTTTTGAAACTCATCATACCGGCGCGGTTATTGCCCGGTGATTGATCATAGTCATGATTCAGTCCTGCTTTTGAGACTTATCTTACCGGCGCGGTTACTGCCCGGTGGTGCTTTACTCGTGTGGGTCGCTCCCCTCGAGTTCCACTCTAGAGGCTGGGGCCAGACAGTTATTGACAGTTTTGCTATCACGTCGGCGCGGATCTTTGCCCGATGATGAAAGCGGAGCAGGCAGTACCGATCGTGGATCAGATGACGGATTGGGTTATTTTGGACAGTTACTGTTTACTGATGCATGCATACAGTTTTGATAACCAGTACCGCAGTAGAGGCATAGTAGTGGTAGTTTTACTGTTTCAGTACCTTACTTATCTTACCACTTCCCCTTTTCCCCTTTGCCTCTAGTAGTCCTAGTGGGTGCGTCAGAGTTGAGGTTTTACCCACTAGGGGAGGCTACTGGTTTATCTGGTAGTTCTCACCCCCATTGTTATTTTCTGTTTCTTTCTTCTCCTTTATTTTGCAGAGTCATCTGCGGGAGCTGCTAGGCCATCGGCAGCTGATCGAGGTAAGGGGATCGCTGAATAGATAGATCTCCTGTGAGGCTGAGAGCTATTAGACAGATATTGTACCCTCCACTCAGACTGTGATATTCTCCTTTCATTTTGGGGTCTGGCATTAGCCAGCTGGTTGTACTATTTTGGTGAGCTGGGAGATTATTGTACTTATTACAGTTTTATTTGTAGTCCCAGTCTGAGATACTATGTGGTTCTTCTATTTCAGCTCTGTATTATGCTCTTTTATTGTTAGATTATATCTGAGCAGGTTACCAGCGCTTCGTGTACGCGGAAAATTCCGTGTGCACGGCGGATCTGTAGACGAGCCCGGGTTACGGGGCGTGACATATCGCCTACCTGAGCAAGGCCATAAGTCCGAGGAACTTAGGGTGGTCAACTTACGAAAAAGAATTCCTTGTAATATTGATGGCAGTATCCAAGTGGAGACATTACCTAAGCCCAAAACAATTCATTATCAAGATGGACCATGAGAGCCTGAAGCATTTGCTGGAACAGAGAATTTCCACAGCCATCCAACAGAGAGGGATGCTCAAACTAATTGGACTGGATTATGTAATACAGTATAAGGAGGGGAGGGAAAATCGAGCAGCTGATGCGCTGTCCCGCAGAGGATTTGAGAAAAGAAGTAGTCAGGCTGTTTTAGCAGCCATCCCTCAATGGGCAACCGAGGTCCTCACTAGCTACCAGGAAGATAAGGAAAGCTAGAGGCTAATAACCCAACTCACTTTGAATTCAGAAGAGTCAGTGCCCTATAGCTATAACCAAGGATTGATTCGCTACAAAGGGAGGTTATATATAGGAGCATGAGGAGACCTCAGGTAAAGGGTGTTGAACCAAATGCACAGTTCATCATTAGGGGGTCATGCCGGGCGGCAGAACACCTACAAAAGGATCAAACAGACATTCTATTGGTCTGGGCTCAAGCGAGAGGTGGAAAAGATGGTAAAGAATTGTATTGTCTGTATTCAAAACAAAACTGTCAATTAACCATATGCCATGTTACTACAACCATTACCAGTACCTCAACACATATGGCAAGAAGTAGGTATGGACTTTATAGATGGGCTTCCAAAGTCAGAAGGTAAGGATTCGATAATGGTCGTGATCGACCGATTCTCTAAGTATCATCATTTCATCTCGCTAACCCACCCATATACAACCAAAAAAGTAGTCAAGGCCTTCTTCGACATGATCTACAAACTATATGGGCTACCGGAGAAGATCATATCAGATCGAGATAAGTTATTTACCAGCGGGTTGTGGAAAGAGCTATTCAAAATGTTAGGAACCAAATTACAAATGAGCTCAGCATACCACCGTTAATCGGACGGACAGAAGGAAAGACTCAATCGCTGCTTGGAAACTTACCTCCACCGTATGTGCTCCCAACACCCTCAAAAATGGCATCGTTGGATCACACACGCCGAGTGGTGGTACAACACTAACTTCTACTCATCATTAGGAATGACCCCGTACTGGGCTCTCTATGGACGGGAACCACCCGCCTATATCGCGGCCAACCTGGAGTTAAATTCCCTGGTGGACTTACAGGAATAGGGCAGAGAAAGAGAGAGGATTAACAAGGATCTCAAGGAGAACTTACTGAAAGCCTAAAACCGGATGAAGTAGTTCGCCGATCGACATCGTATAGACAGGAATTCAAAGTTGGGGACTTTGTTTTCTTAAAACTGCAGCCTTACCGACAAAACACGTTGGCGAAAAGGAGAAATTTGAAGCTTTCGTCCCGTTACTTTGGCCCTTTTGAAATAGTGGAGAGAATTGGGTAAGTGGCATACTGGGTGAGGCTGTCAGAACCTATTTTCCATGTTTCCTTGCTCAAGGGGAGTCCCTCGGAAGGGCAACCGGCCTTGCCCTCCATGCTGTCAATTGGAGAAGAGGAGTAGCCCCCAACAAGACCCGAGAGGATTCTTGATCGGCGAATGGTGAGGCATGGACACAAGGCAGTATCACAAGTATTGGTTAGTTGGAGCAACCTCCCCGAGGATCAAGCAACTTGGGAGGACAATTGGTCTCTAAAGACACAGTTTTCCGACCTTGATCTTTGAGGACAAGGATCGTGTTGAAGGAGAAGAGGGTTGTAATGGCTGTGACCCAGGGGATGAGCTAGGGCAAAGAGGGAGTAGACAGAAGTGAGCAGCAAACTGGAGAAGAAGACTTGAAGTAGATAGATATGACAGATAACGGATCGGGTTGTTAGAAGCTCTACCGTTGGCTAGACAGTTGAGCCACAGGTTGCTGTGAGCCAGCTCTCCATTATGGCCCAACTTCCTGCCCATCGAAATATGTTGGTCCTCCAAGCCCAAATAGATAAATTAGTTTTCCTTATCACCACCCTATAGTTATCGAATTACAATTAAGCCTCAGGCAATAGTTATATATAGTAGGAGTAAACTGTAAAGGTATGAATGAACGAAATTAATAGTTTCTTCTCCTCAAATTCTCTTTTCTCTCTTCCCTTCTTCTCTTCTCTCTCCTTCAATTTCCTCAACCGCATCACCGTGAGTAGGCACAAGTTGTCGCGATTCATCATTTCCCTTCGGCGATTCATATCAATCTTGTCATCATCCACCCAGGGATTTGGCTCGTTACAAATAATTAGCGAATAATTTGGCCAAAAATTCGGATAAAATATTTTGATAAAATTTTTGTATCTCCAACTCTTCATTCGCTGGTCCCTTAAAAAAAAAAAAAAAATTCTCTCGCTCAAAAAAAATTCTCGCTCACCATTTATTTTATTTTGTAGTTCTCTATTTTTATATTATGAAAAATTATAACTATTTACACTAATAAAATAATATAGAAAAAAAATTAATTTAATAATAGAATTTTTAATTTTGAATTTTTAATTAATAAACGTATAATTTTCGTATAAATTGCGTATCCGAATAATTGATGAACTAAATTTTTAAGCTTTTATTTTCAACAAATTTAAAAATTAAAATATAAATTTTATTCGTATTATATTTTTATTGAATTTTTGTCAAATTCCAATTAAAGAAATAAAAAATCTTATTGACAGAATATTATACTCGTAGGCATAACCGTGTAAGGTGATGGTTTAGGGTGTGTTTGGTTTGGGCCTTTGTACCCAAACAAGGTTGGGATAGGGGGGAGAGGGGAATACCTCTCTCTCCTACGGAATTATTGCCCCCCACCTGCCCCTGCACTCCTCCTGAGGCCATCGTCTTCTCCCTGCTTGTGCTTCATCTCCTCCAACCGCTTTTTCTTCTTGCTTCATCTCTACTCCCCCAAGCCCGATCCGAGCTCC
>CM054944.1:3526444-3639125 GCA_029168755.2 Tillandsia fasciculata
TCAA
Source organism: Tillandsia fasciculata (assembly GCA_029168755.2). Lineage (NCBI taxonomy): Eukaryota > Viridiplantae > Streptophyta > Magnoliopsida > Poales > Bromeliaceae > Tillandsia > Tillandsia fasciculata. The sequence continues at coordinate 3,526,449 of CM054944.1, forward strand.
GATAAACGGTTTTTAGGCTTCGATTTCTAAAAATTCTGTTTTAGGGCATCAAAGAGGAATTTTGGGAAATCATGGAATTGATCTATTTTTAAAATTCTTTTTGGAAACTAATTTGATTTCTTGGCTTCTCTACATGATTATGATTGTCTAGGTACAATGTTTCAAATTTTTCAAAATTGACGATTTTTCATATGTTCTTGAGTTGGGTTTCACAGAGACCACTTCTTGAAACTCAGAGCACTCCCACCAATGGCATTCTCCTGGTTAATCGTGTGCTGGTCACGATGTGCCACGAGCACATCCGTTAAAGAGGAACCGGATGTCTCAACTCGAGACAAAACGAACGAAGCCAAGGAGGACAGCTCGGAGTTACGATGAGAAGCCCAATGGGACACAATTCTTCAAAGATGTTCAACGAAAAATTGATGAGGGAGGACAGAAAACTCTGACCAAAGGAAAAAGATTATGAGATCTGCCTCAACACCAAACAGTATACGAGAAGGAAAAATGTCCAAAGAAGTGCGACGTCAGCTAGTGGGCCTCTCACCAGAGCCGATCCTTTCTGGAATTCTGCAAACTGAATCTCCATGGGTTGCGGGACGGATGTGCAAAATCTTCATTAACACAGCGTCCATCGCACTAGGCACCGGACAACTGACACAGAGGTTTGGGCCATCGTTCGTCAGAACCACAATGTTACGGCTTTTTGGTGTTGGCATATTTCGTGAGTCAAGTCAGTGAGTTGAGTCGGAGTCTTAAAGGGATCAAATTGTCAATCAGCAATCAAAGACTTAGAGAAGATTCAACAAGAGCTCAAGTTGACACTCAGTGTCTTGAGTCTTGAAGATTGAAGATGAAGAATTGTGGATCAGTTACATCAATCTCAAGAAGAAAGTATTCAAAAGGATCAGGTATGTTTAACTAAATAATTTTGGTGATCCGAATACTTTCTTATAGTGTAGAAACACTTGGATGAATTTTTAATTGCATAAAAATCAAAAACTGGACATGGGACATGTTCAGGATCCGGATCAGATGATCCAATCCGGATCCCGAAGGGTATTAGTTCATGTGCAAATCCAATCCGGATCCAGCCCATTCCGATCCGGATCCCGAACATTGGATTTTGCTGAATTCATGAACGATCCGGATCGGGCCTTGCGATCCGGATCCCGAACCCTTGGATTTCTGGAATCGTCAATCTCGTTACGACGATCCGGATCGCAGTAAATCCGATCCGGATCGCCGTCCTGAAAAATTCCAGATAAGGTATGTTTTTGATTCTTATCTCTTTCCAAAGGTTTCTAAACTATAAATAGACATTTAGGGTTTCTCAAAAACGTGGGAGCATACCGATCAATTTTATAAAACACTTGAGAGCAACCCTAGAGGCTAGGTTTTTATCGTTCTTCTTTATAGCCTCTTTTAGGTCAATTCGATGGTTCTTTCAAGATCATATCTTTTGTCGAATTGATCTAATCTTTGCTTAGAGATTTCTCCCATGGATCTTCATTGATAATCTAAGCAAAGGATCACCATCGAAGCCAATATTCTTACCGGCTGAGTTTGCGTCGTGGATTCGACGTGGCATCGTGGATTCGGTGTGCTTGAAGGCGTTTCGTGGATTCGAAACGTGTGCTCGTGGATTCGAGTGGCGTTCGTGGATTCGAACGTGTGCAGTGGACGTGCAAACGGTGGAGCGCAAGGTCCGAAGAAATTGAAGGAGGGGTTGAATCCGTGGAGACGGTAATCACCTTGTTATTCTTCGTTTCTTAGTGGATTGTTATTGCGTGGACATCCAACCGGTCAGCGCAAGGTCCGAAGAAGTTGAAGGAGGGGTCGAGTCCGTGGAGTCGGTAATCACCTTGTTATTCTTCATTTCTTAGTGGATTGTTATTGCGTGTTGGTCCCGTGGTTTTTCTCCTGGATTGGAGTTTCCACGTAAATCTCGGTGTGTTGATTTTTATTTTCCGCATTATTTTTTATTTTTGCACTGAGATTGGTTTTTATAATATTACACCTATTCACCCCCCTCTAGGTGTTTGATAGTACCTATTTAGATCCTTGTGGATCCTAAATAACTCTACAATTGGTATCAGAGCGGGTTTTAGGTTTATCTATCATGTTGGGTGAAAGTGGTAATATTTTTAGACCTCCTCTTTTTGATGGGACCAATTATGCATATTGGAAAGTGCGGATGAGAGCTTTTCTCATCTCTATTGATGAGCGGGTATGGCAAACCGTTGAATACGGTTGGGTGCATCCGGTTGAGGAAGTAGGAAATTCTACTACCCCAAAACCTCGCTCTAGATGGTCTAAAGAGGAAATCGAAAGATCTTCTTACAATGGGAAAGGTATGAACGCTTTATTAATTCTCTTTCCTCGACTGAGTTTACAAGAATTTCCGCGTGTGAAACCGCGAAGGAAATTTGGGATATTCTCAAAATTACACATGAGGGTACTAATCTTGTAAAAATTCAAAAGCTCCAGATGCTTACAAGTCAATTTGACTCTATTCATATGGAAGAGCATGAATTGTTTACAGATTATTACACTAGACTTCAAGATGTAATTAATACATGTGCTAATTTAGGAGAAAAGATCCCGGAGTCGAAAATTGTAAGAAAGATTCTTCGGACTCTTCCGGAACGGTTTAGGGCAAAGGTTACCGCCATTGAAACCGTTAGTCATCCGGATGAGATGAGTGTAGAGGAATTAGTAGGTGCTTTGCAAACTTATGAGATGACTTTTCCTACTAATCAAAATTCTTCCAAGTCTTCTTCTAAGCTTACAGGTATTGCATTCAAATCAACAAAGGAAGAAGATGACGAATCGAGTTCCGACGATGAAATCTCTTTTGCCGATTTTGAAGAACAACTGGCGCGGATCACAAAGAAATTTCGTCGGAAATTTTGGAAGAATCGAACCGATGGATCTTCATCCACGAAACCATCTAAAGGATCATCGGGTTCTAAATCCTCTAAACTCAAAGGCGTTGCAAAACCTTCTAAAGAAAAAGAAAAAGATGATTTCGAAGGGGAAATCCGATGCTATCGATGCAGAGGCTACGGCCATATTTCAACGGATTGTCCTTCTAAGAAATCATACAAAAAGAAGGCTTTGCAAGCAAAAACTTGGGACGATTCTAGTTACGATGAATCGACCTCAAGTGAAGAGGAAAAAGAAAAAATTGTTGCTTCTCATGCCTCTCAAATTCCCTCTTCTAATTGTGCTTATCATCTTTAGTCACTGACTCTATTCCTTTGATTTTGCATGAAACATCAACATCCGGAGGAGAGTCATCAAGTGAGGGGGAGTCGGACGAAGAAGAACTCGTTGAGGCATACCAACAACTTCTTGCGGAATCAAAGAAGATGGCCAAACTTAACAAGAAGTTGAGGAAGCAACGACAAGAAGTTCAAGACGAGAATCAAGCTTTAAAGATCAAACTTCATGATCTCGAGGAGGAACATGGACGGGTTTTAGATAACAATAAAATCCTCCAAGAAAAGCTAAACCAATCGGAGACAAACGCTAAATCATATATGGACAAGATTGGTTTTCTTGAAAAGCAGTTTGAAGAAATTCATGTCACCAACCAAGCTTTGACCAAGCAAGTTCATCAACTTAAATCCGACATACAAAGGCTTTCAACCGGTTCCAAGAAACTTAATTGTATGTCCGGATTAGGTCAAGCAAGCAAGGTTGGTTTGGGATTTAAAAAGGACCAAACTGCACATGCTTCAAGTTCCACAATAAATCGAAAGGAAGGACATGTCACCTTTGTGGACTTGAAGGACATTTGGTGAAGAATTGCCCGAAAAAGAGAAAGAAGAATTCTTCGGCAACTTCATCTACGGAGCGAACTCAACGGAATCAAAAGACACATCAAGTCAAAGGAGTTCACTCAACCCACCAAAGGTCCGAGCCACAACATCAATCTTCAAGTGGATCATTGCAGGCAAAGACCTAAGGTGGACCAACAGTCAAAGCTACCAACCCCCGGCACAACGAATCAAGACAACCCAAAATCCAGCGATTTTGGATTCGGAAAGGTGATATCTTTCCTTGTCTTAAGTTCTAAATAGCTTATGACTGTGTGTAATGCTTTGATTGGTTTTCCCTTCATATTTTTCTTAATCTCTGCATTACATGTTTTTCAATGCTCTTTGTTTTTATACTTTGTTTTTGAACAAAAGGGTTTTTAACGAACAAGTGCATTGAATAAAAAGGGCTTCACGTTCATTCACTCCAAATTAATTTTTCTTGGATTATCAACTTGACTCCATATTCATAATCTTGAAGACACTTCATTTAGAGGAGTTGTTTAATTGAGCATTGGCTAAATTGACTTTAATTGCATCCTTTCACGCATTTAGAAATTTATTATGCTTTTGATATCATAATATTTCAATGTTGCAATGATCATTTATGTTAATTAATTCATCTTTTAAGTGATCAAAGTCAATTTCTCTCTCAATGATCTCTTGGTATAGTCATTATCATATTTGATTGCTTAGTCGAGTATGAATGCGAGATCAATCTTTGGTTGAATACCTTATATATTAAATAATTGATAGCCAATTGAGGGGGAGTCAATGAAAAGTAAAATGCTCAAAAGATGTGGAAAGAGTTACATCCCAATGAGGAGTGTGAAAACTACCACCACATGGAGAAAAGAAAAGAAAAAAAAATACCCCATGTATGCAAAGCAAATTTTTGTTTTAAAAATGTTGATGAAATGCATAATGAAATACTTGACTCAGTCATATTTCATGGTTGGTATAAGGTGGGATTTTTGATAAAAGATGCTCAAAGAGCCACTCCTTCAACAGATTGTCTAGATATATTATCTAACTTATCGGGGATTTCAAACATCTATTGATCTTTGTATTTCATTTTCTTTACCAAAATTGATGATTTGATAAAGGCATTACTCATAAGATCAGGTTAGATGTAATTGAAAGTGGTCAACTTTAAGAGTTTTAATTTTCATAAATTTTCGTTTCATTTTTGAGTATTTTTGATAGATTTGGTATAATCTATTTCTTGTTGCATGAAACGATGACTTTTGTTTAAAGTTGATACGCTAAAGTGCTTACATACTCTTTCTGGTTTTTATTTTTCTAAATTATTCTAATGAAAGAAATTTGGATTGAATGACATCTATGTGAATTCATTGTTCTTCAAAGCACTTAAATGGATTTCTTGATGGAATACAAATCGGTATTTGAAAAGATTCTAAAATCTGGATTTGTTTCAAGAAATTATTTGATTTTTGCTTTCTGGTACCGGTACGCAATCTGCATTTTTGTTATATACCGGAACTGAGCTTTTATCTCTCTTTCTCTATGAACTAATGTTGTTAGTGATTTCCTTTTGTCTAGTATGTTCACTGTTTGACAATTTGTGACAAAAAGGGGGAGAAGAGAATGATGACGGAGATGAGATCATCAAGAGAGGACAAACGAAAATGGAAAAATGGGGGAGAACGGAAAATGATGATCGTATCACAAAGGGGGAGAACATAGATGCTCAAGAACATGGAGAACATGGAGAACATGTTAGAGATGCTCAAGATAGGGGGAGACAAAGAAAAAATTGAAAGAGCCGAAAAACAAAAGAACCAAAAGGACGGATCAAATGTAGGATTTTAATTTCTAACGACTAACGTTTGATTTTGTTTGGAGTTTTGTTTTGCAGGAATTACATCACTTTAAGACTCCAAGTCCTAAGTCATAGAGTATGTTCTAGGACTGTTTGGTTCAAATGTAATTTTGTATTTATTGGATCTTTCACGCAAAGAAAATCAATGTTTTGGTGATGACATTGAATTTCGATTTTTTGGTTTAAGATGAGTGACTTGAGCGTTTTATGTATTTTTGGGTTTTGTCACGAAATTGCCAAAGGGGGAGATTGTTACGGCTTTTTGGTGTTGGCATATTTCGTGAGTCAAGTCAGTGAGTTGAGTCGGAGTCTTAAAGGGATCAAATTGTCAATCAGCAATCAAAGACTTAGAGAAGATTCAACAAGAGCTCAAGTTGACACTCAGTGTCTTGAGTCTTGAAGATTGAAGATGAAGAATTGTGGATCAGTTACATCAATCTCAAGAAGAAAGTATTCAAAAGGATCAGGTATGTTTAACTAAATAATTTTGGTGATCCGAATACTTTCTTATAGTGTAGAAACACTTGGATGAATTTTTAATTGCATAAAAATCAAAAACTGGACATGGGACATGTTCAGGATCCGGATCAGATGATCCAATCCGGATCCCGAAGGGTATTAGTTCATGGCAATTTCAATCCGGATCCAAGGCCATTCCGATCCGGATCCCGAACATGGATTTTGCTGAATTCATGAACGATCCGGATCGGGCCTTGCAATCCGGATCCCGAACCCTTGGTTTTCTGGAATCGTCAATCTCGTTACGACGATCCGGATCGCAGTAAATCCGATCCGGATCGCCGTCCTGAAAAATTCCAGATAAGGTATGTTTTTGATTCTTATCTCTTTCCAAAGGTTTCTAAACTATAAATAGACATTTAGGGTTTCTCAAAAACGTGGGAGCTATACCGATTATTTTATAAAACACTTGAGAGCAACCCTAGAGGCTAGGTTTTTACCGTTCTTCTTTATAGCCTCTTTTAGGTCAATTCGATGGTTCTTTCAAGAACATATCTTTTGTCGAATTGATCTAATCTTTGCTTAGAGATTTCTCCATGGATCTTCATTGATAATCTAAGCAAAGGATCACCATCGAAGCCAATATTCTTACCGGCTGAGTTTGCGTCGTGGATTCGACGTGGCATCGTGGATTCGGTGTGCTAAAGGCGTTTCGTGGATTCGAAACGTGTGCTCGTGGATTCGAGTGGCGTTCGTGGATTCGAACGTGTGCAGTGGACGTGCAAACGTTGGAGCGCAAGGTCCGAAGAAATTGAAGGAGGGGTTGAATCCGTGGAGACGGTAATCACCTTGTTATTCTTCGTTTCTTAGTGGATTGTCATTGCGTGGACATCCAACCGGTCAGCGCAAGGTCCGAAGAAGTTGAAGGAGGGGTCGAGTCCGTGGAGTCGGTAATCACCTTGTTATTCTTCATTTCTTAGTGGATTGTTATTGCGTGTTGGTCCCGTGGTTTTTCTCCTGGATTGGAGTTTCCACGTAAATCTCGGTGTGTTGATTTTTATTTTCCGCATTATTTTTTATTTTTGCACTGAGATTGGTTTTTATAATATTACACCTATTCACCCCCCTCTAGGTGTTTGATAGTACCTATTTAGATCTTTGTGGATCCTAAATAACTCTACACAACAAAGACTCTCTGCTGCACAAGAGAGAATATCGATAGAAATTCAGCAGATTTCCTCTGAACACAAGAAGATCAAGAAAAAGTACTCAAATATTAAGAATTTGCTTAAAGGGATTTTGAGCAAGCTGAGTTGTACTAGTTCAGATTCTTCAGACTGAGCAGCACCTTCTGATCACTTTTTCTATGATCTTACTCTCTTGCAGTTCGCAGTTCTTGGTTCTTAGTTTTCAGGACTTAGTTTTTCTTCTTACTTTTAGTTCAGTTCTCAATTTGTGCATATTAATAGACTTTTTTTTACTCTCCTTACATATTGTAGCTCTTGCTACGTTTTGGCTTTGTTTTGTGACAAAAAGGGGGAGAGAGTTAGAGAAAACTTTGAACAATGAACAATGATTGTGAACATTAAGGTAAGTATGACTCCAACTTCAACTTTGGTTTTTCTATGTGATTTGTGACATGCCTCTATACTAACTATTCGACTAACTATTTGGGCATGTAATATGACTAACAAGTTGATGTTGGACTAACATACTTTGACATTTGGTTTTCGACTGCTTAGAAGATATGTTGGTTTTAACTATGATTCTCTTACATATCTGAATTTTTCAAATGTCATGATAAGAATAAACTCTATCTCTGTATTTGGTTTTGTATGATTCAATTCTTGAGGTATCTAACGATTTCTTTTGTCAAGAATGATTTCTGTGTGCAGAGATTACAGATGTCTAAGTCTAGAGTCTGTCTTAGGAGTTTATCTCATGTTTTTAATTTCTGGATCTCTTTTGTAAATTTTTGTTGTATGGTGATAGCAACAAAAATATCTTTTTGAATTTTCTTTTGTGGATTTGTGTTTTGTCACGAAACCGCCAAAGGGGGAGATTGTTACGGAATTTGAGTTGGCGTATTTCGTGAATGTATTAAGTCTTGAAGATTGAAGATGAAGAAACTTTGGATCGTATACCTCAATCTCAAGAAAGAAGAATTCAAAAGGATCAGGTACGTTTAACTAAAGAATTTTGATGATCCGAATACTTCTTATAGTGTAGAAACACCTGGAAGAGGTTTTAATTGCTTAATCATCAAAAACTGGACATGGGACATGTTCAGGATCCGGATCGAGGCTTGCAATCCGGATCCCGAAGGGTGTTTGTTCATACACTGGTTCAATCCGGATCGCAGCATCTTTTGATCCGGATCCCGAACACTGGTTTTACCTTTTGCTTTTCCGATCCGGATCAGGATTTGCAATCCGGATCCCGAATGTGATGTTTGGTGAAACTGTATGAACAATCCGGATCGGGGACTACGATCCGGATCCCGAACAAGCAATTTTCTGGAAACCGTCTTTTGTGCTTCTGCAATCCGGATCGCCAAATCCAATCCGGATCGCCGTCGGTAATTCTTTCCAGAAAAGGCTGTTTTTGATCCGTATATTCTTCCTAGGGTTTCTAACCTATAAATAGGCCCTGTATTCATTTCTAGGGCATCCGCTATTACAGAAGAAAATAGCCGAAAAGAAAAAATCCACATATATAGAGAAGAAAGGAAATCAATAGATTTATTCTATGTTTCTTCATCTATATTGATTGATTTGATTCTAGGTTTTCCATACTCACATTTTGAGTAGAATCAAATCAATGAATACTTAGATGGTATTTCCGATCTATCTTTAATCTAAGTATTCGGCGGATCATCACCACCCAAACAAACAACGATTTACCCCAAAATCGGCGCGTGGACTCGCGTGGCCTTGTGGATTCAAGGTGCAACCGCTCTCGTGGATTCGGAGCGAGGTACGTTCGTGGATTCGAAGCGTGCTATTGGGTGAAGACCGTGGATTCGGTTGGACGTCGTGGACTCGACGTTGGACGCTGTGGATTCAGCGTTGGGCGCGGATCGTGGATTCGAGAAGCGTCGTGGAGCGAGCGGGAAGATCTACTAGGAGCGTATGTAAAAGGTTGAGTCGTCTGTGAGTACGTTATATCACCTTGTACGTGTGTTAATTCTAGTGGATTTCGCCGTGTTATCGGTCCCGTGGTTTTTTACTCCGGTTTGGAGTTTTTCCACGTAAAAATCTTGCGTGTTCTTTTATTTTTCCGCATTGGGTTTTATTGCGCAATGATTTTTTGAGTGTTTATTGTTTACACCTATTCACCCCCCTCTAGGTGTTTTTTCCCCTATTTAGATCCAATTACTTATAACCCAACATCCACAAGTGTGAAGAAAAAGCTAGAAGATGATTTGAAGAATCTTCAGCAAGGCGACCGGACAGCATTGGACTACTTTCAGGAGTTCAGGCGGTTGCTCAACTGCGTACCCTATGTCGCCAGGGACGGACCGCACCAGGTGGAGCTCTTTGAGTCGGGCCTGCGCCCAGAAACCTATACTTTGGTGCACGCTCAGCGGCTGCAGACCTTGGAGGAGGCAGCAGAGCATGCACAGTGGGTTGAAAGGGGAGACCACGTCATTGCCAGACGTGGGGGCTTGGTCGCTCAGAATTCTGACAAAAAGCGTCCAGCACAGCACGACGAGGGACAGGCTAGTTCCTGGAGGCCGCCCCGACCGCCACCGCCTCAGTTCACGGGCCGTGGACGTTCGGAGCAGCGAGGGCCTGGTGGATCCCAGAGACCCCCGCAACATCAGCAGCAGCAGTAGTCGGGACAGCCACGACTTCGCGATAGAGACAGATGTATATTCTGTGGAGGACCTTATTTGTCACACACCTGTGATCAGAGGTGGGGTCGTTGTTATAAATGTGGACAGTCAGGCCATGTTCGAGCTTCATGCCCCTTTTCGACCCCAGCAGCATCTTCTTCAGTTTCGGCTCCCTTCGTATCTCAGCAACGGTCGTCAGCTCAACGGCCTTATGCTCCAGTGAGCGGATCCCCATCTTTTTACCCTGCTGATCACCCGCCACCAGCTCAGAGCGGTCGGGTTTATGCCGCTCAGGTGGAGGACTTTGCAGCAGCCGACCATGTGGTGGCAGGTATTATTAATTATTTTGCTTTTTGGCATTAGATTTTGCATTGTATTGCACTTGAGCATGCTAGATATGCGTTAGGAGTACATTTACTTCATTGTATGGGTTAGGGGTAGGACAGTCACCTTATGCACGGGAGGTACGTATTCCCGATCTTTTAGCGCATGGAGGTGTGTCGTTGGTCCTGACCGGTGCAGATGAGTCCTGGATTATGCCAGTAGACCTGATGGTCATGACTCAGCTGCGGGACTTGATCATGGTACATAGATAAACTGGCTGGCTCAGTATCCCTTTTCGCGGCGGTTGATTGTGCTGCGAGGACGATCTTTTGGGGAGCCAGGCCAGGAGAGGTCTGTGTGCCGAGGTTGCCGCAGGGCTTTCTTTGCCTCTGAAGTTTTGACTTCGCTAGCGAGGCGGATGTTTCGCTTTGGGTGCAGAACTGTTTTTGGCTAGCATAGTTTGGGGCCTACGGGGCACCGGTGCTTTTTGAGATGTAGGAAGTAGGTTCACTTCGGCATTGTGAGGGATTACCGGGAATTAGATAAAGTGATCATTTGGGGGACTTTATTAGGAACCTCAGGAGTACAGAGGTACTCGGATCGAGCATCTGTGCCCGTGGACATGAGGGTTGGATTACCAGGTGCCCTGGGAGGAGCGGATGCATTTGCTGGTGTAGATTACTTAGTCACTTGTCCAGCTGTACTTAAATGAGGTGGTGCGGTTATCTAAGTGCCCGCCTCTATTTTGTATCCGTTAGAGACCCAAGATTTGAGCCTTGGGGACTAAACTCAGGTTTAGTACGGTTTTTCCTCCGCAGACTGATGGGCAGTCAGAGCGGATTATGCAGATCTTGGAGGGTATGCTAAGAGCATACATCTTGGATTTCGGCGGAGGGTGGATTCGACACTTACCCTCGGCTGAGCTCGCGTACAACAACAGTTTTCAAGCGAGCATTCAGATGACTTCGTTTGAAGCGTTGTATGGACGCAAGTGTCGGTCACCCCTTTTATTAGAGTGACGGGGGCGAGAGGCGGACCTTGGGACCAGACGTATTATTAGAGGCAGAGGAGAAGATCCGAGCGAGTCGGATGTATCTTCAGACCGCCCAAAACCGGCAGAGGAGCTATGCCGATGTTCGGCGACGAGACTTGGAATTTCAAGTTGGAGATCATGTAAGTCTCGCCGTCCAAAGGAATCAGGAGATTCGGCATTCGTGGGAAACTTAGCCCCGATATCTTAGACCCTTTGAGGTATTGGAGCGTATCGGGCCATTCCTTAGGTGAAAATCCAACGGGGCAATCATGACGAGCGCAAGACTACATGGGAGCTCGAGTCGGAGATGAAGGATGCTCACCCCTACTTATTCGAGACATCGGACTGAGTATTATTGTTTAGTCTCGTTTCGATGACGAAACTCTTTTTAGTGGGGGAGGATGTGATGATCCAGACTCCCGCAGGAACTGTACAACATTAAACAGTGACTGTGGAGCTTATTCGGTGAAACAGAGCTTGTAGAATCGAAATTGGATATTTAATATAGACTTGGCGCGAAAATCGGAGCAAACGGGAATTTCCGGGAGCTTTCGGCAAAATTTCGGATGAGAATTTGGCGAAACGGACGTCGAATCGGACTCAGCGCGCGAAAACGGTCAAAATGGTATATTCACTTTAATTTTTCGGCACTTGGTTACTGTTCACGCCGGAACAGTAACCGGCCGCCGGAATTACTGTTCCGGCGACCGGCGAGCGGCGGCGGGCGGCGGCGCACGGCGGCGGGCAGCGGCGCAGCGGCGGGGCAGCGGCGGAGCGCGGGGAGAGCGGCGCGGGCAGGCGCGGGCAGCGCGGGAAGGCGCGGGCAGGCGCGGGCAGGGGGCTCGGGTGCGCGGTCCATGGGCCAGGCGTGCACCGGGTGCACCAAAATTTTCCCTTGCCACGTGGCAGTCCCTGATTGGCTGGCCGGCTTCTAGAAGGCATGTGGGAGTGTGACACGTGGCGCTTCCCTATTGGCCGACATCCTCCGGAAGACCCGGAGCGCGGACCGAGCACATGGACCACGTGGCCACGTGGCAATTTTCATTGGGCTTGCACCGGCTGTTTCCTGTTATGTGGACACGTGGCGCAATCTGGTTGGCCAATTTCCGTGTTTCCTGTTTTGCCCGGATCCTGTGTGGAGCCCCAGCCCATTATAAATAGCATCCCCCCACCCCCCTCTCTTTGCACCTCGATTTGCGAGCCGAAGAGAGAGAATCAGAGAAAGTGTTCTATACGAAAGTTTTTCCTCTCTCTCTCCTCTCTCTCTCTCTACAATCTCAGGATTTTAGGAGTTACAGATAGTGAGATATCTGCGACGCGGCGCACTGCGACAATTTTCTTTTTAGGCCCATTTCCCGTCGCAGTTCCGTCGAAAATTCACTGCGGGCTAACCAGGTGGAATTTTTGGACGATTTTTGCGACAGCGCGACCGTAAGAGGTAGGGCTTCGATTTCCGTGTTGATCATTTTACTCCATTTTGTACTTTTGGCACGATTCCCAAGTCCTCTTTGACCCCCCTTTTTACTGTGATGGTTTTTGGACAGCACCGACTTCTCCGATTTTTATCTTGACGTAGGAGCGTCAGATCGAGGCGTTTTAAGAGTCGATTTTGATCTACTCTTCGCGAGGAACGCAACCGTGATTTTTATGGGATTTTAGGAGCTCATTTTAGAGGTGAAAAACTCCTCTTTTCCCGTGCTGTGTGAAAAATAGCAAATATTGTGCTTTTTGGGAGTTATATTGAACAGCTATGCGCTGATTTGCAGGAATTGAGGACTGTGGACAACCAGGAGACTACCTGGGGTGTTGTTTGAGCTACTCGAGGTGGGCGGTTGTTGCTTACCTCATTTTTGACAAGCTCACTGGGATTACTAGAAATCCCCTAAAATAATGTGACAATTGATGAGAACCATTGGGACATACAAATATGACAATTAATGAGAACCATTGGGACAAACTAACAGGACTACTAACAGGACTACTAACAGGACAACTAACAGGACAACTAACAGGACAATTAATGAGAACTATTGGGACAAATTAATATGACAAATGACAAGGACTGCTGGGACAAACTCCCCTAAAATTTAATATAACCCCACAAATGATATGATGACTTATATTGGGACACTGTGATTGAGACAAAGGCTATGATCTCGCATGCAAATGACTTTTATTCAGTAAATCAATTGTTTTAAACCTTTGACACTATTTTACAACTTTTAAAAATAAAGACAGTTGCATGCATGCTCGGACATCAGGTAAGGCCACTATTCATTGCTACACTATCATATTGGGATTTGAACATGTTTCATTTTGCATCCAGATGTTTGTTGCTCAAGTATGAGCAGGGGTTTGGGATAGTGTAGTCAGGATCGTGCTAGATTGTGGATTTGTGGGGTATTGCGGTGACCGCGGACGGTAGGCGGTCGACCAGATGTTTATCTTTGCATCAGATTTGGGGATGAGTTTGGTTTATTCTTGCATCAGATTGGGGTTTCATTAGTGGAGGGATTTGTTCCACTTGAGCATAGTCATGATCCAGTCCTGCTTTTGAAACTCATCATACCGGCGCGGTTATTGCCCGGTGATTGATCATAGTCATGATTCAGTCCTGCTTTTGAGACTTATCTTACCGGCGCGGTTACTGCCCGGTGGTGCTTTACTCGTGTGGGTCGCTCCCCTCGAGTTCCACTCTAGAGGCTGGGGCCAGACAGTTATTGACAGTTTTGCTATCACGTCGGCGCGGATCTTTGCCCGATGATGAAAGCGGAGCAGGCAGTACCGATCGTGGATCAGATGACGGATTGGGTTATTTTGGACAGTTACTGTTTACTGATGCATGCATACCGTTTTGATAACCAGTACCGCAGTAGAGGCATAGTAGTGGTAGTTTTACTGTTTCAGTACCTTACTTATCTTACCACTTCCCCTTTTCCCCTTTGGCCTCTAGTAGTCCTAGTGGGTGCGTCAGAGTTGAGGTTTTACCCACTAGGGGAGGCTACTGGTTTATCTGGTAGTTCTCACCCCCATTGTTATTTTCTGTTTCTTTCTTCTCCTTTATTTTGCAGAGTCATCTGCGGGAGCTGCTAGGCCATCGGCAGCTGATCGAGGTAAGGGGATCGCTGAATAGATAGATCTCCTGTGAGGCTGAGAACTATTAGACAGATATTGTACCCTCCACTCAGACTGTGATATTCTCCTTTCATTTTGGGGTCTGGCATTAGCCAGCTGGTTATACTATTTTGGTGAGCTGGGAGATTATTGTACTTGTTACAGTTTTATTTGTAGTCCCAGTCTGAGATACTATGTGGTTCTTCTATTTCAGCTCTGTATTATGCTCTTTTATTGTTAGATTATATCTGAGCAGGCTACCAGCGCTTCGTGTACGCGGAAAATTCCGTGTGCACGGCGGATCTGTAGACGAGCCCGGGTTACGGGGCGTGACATATCGCCTACCTGAGCAAGGCCATAAGTCCGAGGAACTTAGGGTGGTCAACTTACGAAAAAGAATTCCTTGTAATATTGATGGCAGTATCCAAGTGGAGACATTACCTAAGCCCAAAACAATTCATTATCAAGATGGACCATGAGAGCCTGAAGCATTTGCTGGAACAGAGAATTTCCACAGCCATCCAACAGAGAGGGATGCTCAAACTAATTGGACTGGATTATGTAATACAGTATAAGGAGGGGAGGGAAAATCGAGCAGCTGATGCGCTGTCCCGCAGAGGATTTGAGAAAAGAAGTAGTCAGGCTGTTTTAGCAGCCATCCCTCAATGGGCAACCGAGGTCCTCACTAGCTACCAGGAAGATAAGGAAAGCTAGAGGCTAATAACCCAACTCACTTTGAATTCAGAAGAGTCAGTGCCCTATAGCTATAACCAAGGATTGATTCGCTACAAAGGGAGGTTATATATAGGAGCATGAGGAGACCTCAGGTAAAGGGTGTTGAACCAAATGCACAGTTCATCATTAGGGGGTCATGCCGGGCGGCAGAACACCTACAAAAGGATCAAACAGACATTCTATTGGTCTGGGCTCAAGCGAGAGGTGGAAAAGATGGTAAAGAATTGTATTGTCTGTATTCAAAACAAAACTGTCAATTAACCATATGCCATGTTACTACAACCATTACCAGTACCTCAACACATATGGCAAGAAGTAGGTATGGACTTTATAGATGGGCTTCCAAAGTCAGAAGGTAAGGATTCGATAATGGTCGTGATCGACCGATTCTCTAAGTATCGTCATTTCATCTCGCTAACCCACCCATATACAACCAAAAAAGTAGTCAAGGCCTTCTTCGACATGATCTACAAACTATATGGGCTACCGGAGAAGATCATATCAGATCGAGATAAGTTATTTACCAGCGGGTTGTGGAAAGAGCTATTCAAAATGTTAGGAACCAAATTACAAATGAGCTCAGCATACCACCCCTAATCGGACGGACAGAAGGAAAGACTCAATCGCTGCTTGGAAACTTACCTCCACCGTATGTGCTCCCAACACCCTCAAAAATGGCATCGTTGGATCACACACGCCGAGTGGTGGTACAACACTAACTTCTACTCATCATTAGGAATGACCCCGTACTGGGCTCTCTATGGACGGGAACCACCCGCCTATATCGCGGCCAACCTGGAGTTAAATTCCCTGGTGGACTTACAGGAATAGGGCAGAGAAAGAGAGAGGATTAACAAGGATCTCAAGGAGAACTTACTGAAAGCCTAAAACCGGATGAAGTAGTTCGCCGATCGACATCGTATAGACAGGAATTCAAAGTTGGGGACTTTGTTTTCTTAAAACTGCAGCCTTACCGACAAAACACGTTGGCGAAAAGGAGAAATTTGAAGCTTTCGTCCCGTTACTTTGGCCCTTTTGAAATAGTGGAGAGAATTGGGTAAGTGGCATACTGGGTGAGGCTGTCAGAACCTATTTTCCATGTTTCCTTGCTCAAGGGGAGTCCCTCGGAAGGGCAACCGGCCTTGCCCTCCATGCTGTCAATTGGAGAAGAGGAGTAGCCCCCAACAAGACCCGAGAGGATTCTTGATCGGCGAATGGTGAGGCATGGACACAAGGCAGTATCACAAGTATTGGTTAGTTGGAGCAACCTCCCCGAGGATCAAGCAACTTGGGAGGACAATTGGTCTCTAAAGACACAGTTTTCCGACCTTGATCTTTGAGGACAAGGATCGTGTTGAAGGAGAAGAGGGTTGTAATGGCTGTGACCCAGGGGATGAGCTAGGGCAAAGAGGGAGTAGACAGAAGTGAGCAGCAAACTGGAGAAGAAGACTTGAAGTAGATAGATATGACAGATAACGGATCGGGTTGTTAGAAGCTCTACCGTTGGCTAGACAGTTGAGCCACAGGTTGCTGTGAGCCAGCTCTCCATTATGGCCCAACTTCCTGCCCATCGAAATATGTTGGTCCTCCAAGCCCAAATAGATAAATTAGTTTTCCTTATCACCACCCTATAGTTATCGAATTACAATTAAGCCTCAGGCAATAGTTATATATAGTAGGAGTAAACTGTAAAGGTATGAATGAAATTAATAGTTTCTTCTCCTCAAATTCTCTTTTCTCTCTTCCCTTCTTCTCTTCTCTCTCCTTCAATTTCCTCAACCGCATCACCGTGAGTAGGCACAAGTTGTCGCGATTCATCATTTCCCTTCGGCGAATTCATATCAATCTTGTCATCATCCACCCAGGGATTTGGCTCGTTACAAATAATTAGCGAATAATTTGGCCAAAAATTCGGATAAAATATTTTGATAAAATTTTTGTATCTCCAACTCTTCATTCGCTGGTCCCTTAAAAAAAAAAAAAAAATTCTCTCGCTCAAAAAAAATTCTCGCTCACCATTTATTTTATTTTGTAGTTCTCTATTTTTATATTATGAAAAATTATAACTATTTACACTAATAAAATAATATAGAAAAAAAATTAATTTAATAATAGAATTTTTAATTTTGAATTTTTAATTAATAAACGTATAATTTTCGTATAAATTGCGTATCCGAATAATTGATGAACTAAATTTTTAAGCTTTTATTTTCAACAAATTTAAAAATTAAAATATAAATTTTATTCGTATTATATTTTTATTGAATTTTTGTCAAATTCCAATTAAAGAAATAAAAAATCTTATTGACAGAATATTATACTCGTAGGCATAACCGTGTAAGGTGATGGTTTAGGGTGTGTTTGGTTTGGGCCTTTGTACCCAAACAAGGTTGGGATAGGGGGGAGAGGGGAATACCTCTCTCTCCTACGGAATTATTGCCCCCACCTGCCCCTGCACTCCTCCTGAGGCCATCGTCTTCTCCCTGCTTGTGCTTCATCTCCTCCAACCGCTTTTTTCTTCTTGCTTCATCTCTACTCCCCCAAGCCCGATCCGAGCTCCGCTTCTTCCCCGAACCCCAAGCTCGTCGTCGTCGGCCTCGGTTGCCCGATCTGCTCTATTTCGGTGTCATACTTTTTTATAAAATATGAGTTATAAAAAAATAACTCATATTTTATATAGCATTTAATTTATTTTTTTATAAAAATATTAATTGAAATTTTATATAGCATTTAATTAATTAAATAATATATATTATAATTATTATATTTAAAAAATTATAATAAAATCTTTACCTATCAATTTTTAATACATAACAAAAAGTAAGGATATTTTCGTCATTTTACACAAAAGTCAACTCTCTATTCCTCTTATTTTTCAATCCCAACCAAATACTATTTTTCTTATACCTGATACTAACCTAATATCCAACCAAATACTATTTCATATTAGTTTCAGCTTTTTACTTAAATTTACACTTATTCCTGATACTACTAATTTTTTCTAATACTCGAACCAAACGAAGCCTTAGTGCTTTCCTGTAAAAGTATTGGAGGTGCTGGTGTTTACATGTAAAATGTATCGGACAGTGGAAATCCAACATCTCAGAAGAAAAAGTTAGCGGGGACTTTGATAAAGGTCCAGGCCACAAAAATAATCAATGGCGTTTATATTGTATTTGTTGCTTTTCTCCACTCCTTTCTCCTGCTTTATTTTAATTTACTTTTATTGATATAATTAATTTATATTTTATTTTAAAATTTAAGTAATTTATTGGTATGGTACCATATATATATAATGATATAAAATATTTAATTTTTTTAATAATAAATTTTTTAAATTATTTATTATATATTTTTATCAAATTTTTTAAATTTTATTAAAAAAATTGTTTAGTAAATAAAAAATAAAAAGACGATTTTGAATTGTCCAATCGGTACGGAAGCTGTATTATACTGATATTTTATTGACATGATACAACATGATGAATATTTAAATTTTTTACAATTAATTTTTGAAAAAACGTTCAAATAGTATAGGTGTACATATTTTATTGTTTCCTTTTGAATTATCTAATGGTAGTCACTCTAAATAGATGAAATATAAATTAAAATGATTAATTGAAAAGAAATTAATAGTTTGGATAGTAAACATGAAATATTTAAAGTTTACGTCGCTATCTGAGAATGAATGGAGAAAATTTTTTTGGCGGTTCAGATGCTTCTATTCTAAATACCCTCTTCTTAAAGTCATATGCTTTCTATGTTTATAATGGGATAGTAAAATTTAAATTTTAACCAAAACGTGTTATTTTTTGTTATATTTTATTAGTTTATTTATGATTTAAAATTTAATTTTGGTATTTGAATTTCTTTGGATAATTCAATATCAATAAATTTTATCTGAGAGTCCAAAATTGAGTTCATCATATGTGATATATATATATATATATATATATATATATATATAGAGAGAGAGAGAGAGAGAGAGAGAGAGAGAGAGAGAGTAGAGTTTATATAAAATGTGCTTATAAATTTTTTACCATTTGATTTGTATTGAGATTTGTATTTTTATAAAGTCAACTAAAGAGAGAGAAAGAAAAAATAAATAGCACAAATTCCAATATAAATCAAATGGTAAAAAATTCACAAGCACATTTTTACTTGTGCATTTGAGAGTATATAAACTCTTATATATATATATATATATATATATATATATATATATATATATATATATATATATATATATATATATATATATATATATATACTTCTACTTTTTTAAATGTATTATTTACAAGAAAGTGAGAGTTGTTGTTTTTTCTAAAGATATGCACGCGCGCACGGCAAGAGCCGGGTGATCCTCGGGAGATCCTCAGGATTATTTTCTGCAAATCCAAACAAATCTCAAAGATGGACAGTGATATTCTCTTTTTCTTCTTTTTAAGACGTATGCAGATTACATACGCATCCTTCTTAGTTCTTGCATAAGGCATGATTCAAACTTGATACAACGCTCAAAAGAAAAGTTCGAACCAATTATTATAAATAATAGTGACATCTAAAATGTGATTTTAATAAAGTTATTTAACATCAACTGTTCCTAACGCAAGTGGTAAAGAATTTAATAATTGATATTCGAGATGAAAAAATAAAAATTGATCGTTCTTAGCGCAAGTGATAAAAGTTTGATAGTTGATATTCGAAGTTCCGAATTCGAAACCTAATTGTTTTATATTTCTAGTTATCTTTATTTAAAAAATAAACAAAATAATAAAAAAAAAAAAAAAAAAAAAGCTATTTCACTTGGAATAGATAAAATTTATTAAATCTAAACGAATTCTGGTAATAAAAAAAAAAAACCCACCTAAAAAACAGTAAACCTATTTATATATATATAGATATCAAAATTAGTTTTATTAACCATGCTAAAAAAAAAAAAAAAAAAAAAAAAAAAAAAAAAGAACTTTTTGTCTACTAAAGGAAATTACCATGGGGCAAGTGAATCATGACGACCTACCAAAACACTAACTAATGATTAAGCATTAAGGAAACTTTTGTAATTTCAAAGGAGTATGTCACATGTGGTTTCCAAAGTAGGAAGATTTTTTTATTTGTAAGATTATTTTAGATATTATTCGAGGAACATGATTAATTTTTTAGTATTATTTATTAAGTAATCAAAAAATTTTAAAATTTATATTTGTAAGTTCAAAACGTAAAATTTTAATATAAAATTTTACTTAACATCAAGAATAAGATAAATATTTTTAATTTAAAATTTAAATTTTTTATCAATATTTTTTATAAAATTTTTATTTTCAACCGTTTATATTTCGGGCTACTCGTTTAGTAGGCAAATAAAGTCAAAAAATTATAAAATTTTGTTTCTAGATAGTTTCAATATTGTAAATCAAATTTAATTAAACCGATCGTCGAATCAAATATTTCATTATTAAAAATAACCTATAAGTACGAAGATTTTCGTACTTTCGAAAGTACAGGAGCACAAAATTACTCAGTATTGTATTTTTTGTAAAGAAATAAAGATATAGTCCTAATTTGGTATCATATTTTTTTTTTACTTTTTAAATGTAAGTTTATATAAAAGAGTGTAAAGATGATTGTTTACAATTATTATTTTTTTTATTCAAGATGTTTATTTGAGAATAAAATTTAAAAATTATAAAATATATTTTTTATTTCTCAATTTATCTTAAAAAGAATTTAGGGGCCTTTTTTTTATTATTTACCCTGACTACTATTTAAAATTTTTAAATTTATTCTAAAATTATGATATTTGATAAATATTTTTAAAATCAGTAAGTCTATTTTGGTCCTTCAAAGATCAATAAAATATTTTTAATTAAATTTTTGAAAAATATATAAAATATTATTCTAAAAATTTATTATCAAATATTTGGCCTAAATGATATTATAAGCTAACCAGTTGCGATAATGAAAAAATAAATAAATAATAATAATAATAATAATAATAATAATAATAATAATAATAATAATCTTACATCTTAAATATAATCTTTAAGAAATAAAGAGCGGGTGACGGTCCCCCACGTGGCCAAAAAATTTGTATTCGCTTTTATAATTAAAGGACAAATGCTTTTATATTTTTGAGAAAATTTTGAATATTTTATTTATTCTATTTAAAAATCTTATATTAAAATTATTTTTTAAATATTTTTATTTATTTAATTTAAAATTTTAATATTAAAATATTTTTATCATTTTAAATTTAAAATTACTATTTTATTTTTTCAAATATATCTTCTATCATAATTAATTTTTATATTTTTAAATATATACTTTTTTATTGTCACCAATTATTTTTATTTGTCCTCAAGTGAAGAATAAAATAAATATTTTAATTTTTTTAACTCTGATAAAAATTTAACTAGAATTTAATTTGAGTTAACTTACCGGATATATAGTATTAATAATAGTTTTTTTAAATAATAAAAAAATATATAAAAAATATATTTAAAATATTATTTTTATAAAATTGTTGAAAAAAAGCAGTCAACCTAACATGTACTGCTGAAAGCACTCGTTGCACCTTTTAACAAAATTTCTACACAAAATCTCCATTCGCAGACGGACGACATTGTTTTGCTGTACGTGACAAGACACGCCTCAACTTCTGATTAGCCGCTAGAAAGTTCTCATTGCGCATGGTCTCCAATTTATTATTATTATTATTATTTAACTCTTTTAACTTAGACATTTTGAAGAAGTTGTGGCGACTAAATATTTTGTGCCGATTTTTTCTTTACAAACTATCAAATTTCAAAAAAAAAAAACCACTTCACGAGGTTTTACTATATTTATCTAGATGAATTTTTTTTATTTTGAATCTCAAGACATCAGATGCGGAAGCCGAAGAGTCATGAACTTCTTCAAATTTCTAGGATAATAAATATATAATTCTTAGGAGCTCATAGCCTCCATTTTTAGCTTATGTTTGCATGTCATTTGGCATTTTTTTATTAGGCATTTGGGCAGCGAGTGGTCTATAAAAGATTGTAACCTCCACCCCCAGAGGACAAGTAAGAAACAGTTGTACTTTTCTAATTCCAGAAATATAATTTCTCTTCTTCAAACTCTCTCAAACTCTCTCTCTTGCACTTCAACTCTGGACGAGTAGGTCCAAGTTCACAAGAGAAGGCTTGCTCACTTCGCGAAGGATGCGAGCGCCGCGCGAGCTTTTTAAGCAATTTTGCTTAAGTTCATGACAGTGTGCTAACTTATAAACTAGGATTAAATGTATAAGGTATTTCAAAATATATCGAATAATAAATATATTTTTATAAAATTTAATTTTTTATATTTATTTATTTAAAAATTTTAAATTATTTATATATTTTTGTTGATTTATTATTATTTATATTATAACAGAATATAAATAAAATATCTATTTTATTCTTATAAATATATTTTATCTAACCAAGGTTAAGCAATTAATCTATGATTAACTAGATTTTTCTAACAGAGATAGACGGTAAAGATATATATAAATAATGTTGGATTTTTAAAGAATTAAATATAAAAAGTTAAATTTTGAAGAGATATATTTGCTATTTAATATGTTTTACAATTAACTCTATAATAAAGCCTCCATTTGCACTGTCCATCTTACTATATAATAATTATAAACAAAATATTTCAATAATCAATATATATAATTATTAAAATTTTAAAATTAAAAAAATGTATAATAAAACAATTTTAAAAAAATAAAATTAGTATAAACTTTAATATATACATTATAAAAAGGGTTAATTGTATACAGATTCTTGAAAATATATCGAATAACAAATATATCTCTACAAAATTTAACTTTTCATATTTATTTTTTTTAAAATCCTAAATTATATATATATATTCCTCTAGTTTATTACCGTTAGATTATTATTTATATTTTAATAGGTGAAATCTCTATTTTGCCCTTACATATATATCCCTCCAAAAGCTAAACTTTTAGAATTATTGCAAACATATTTTTCTCTAAAGTGTTATGGCTATCTTAATTATTATAATATAAAAAGGATAAAAAAATAAATTTATTTTTTCACCTAATCAAGGTTAAGCATTTAAACTATAGTTAATTAGATTTTTCTAACAAAGATAGATGGTAGGGATATATATGAATAGTTAGATTTTTAAAAGGATAAATATAAAAAGTTAAATTTTGTAGAGATATATTTATTATTCGATATACTTTTAAAAACCTATATGCAATTAATCTTTATAAAAATTATTTTTTATTAATATTTCTTAACTTTCAGTATTTATATTATAATAACTTTACTTAAATATTCAATTAAACATAATAATTAAATTTTTTTATAAAATATATTTTTTAATTATTATAAAATTAAAATCAGAGAACTTATTTTATATATATATATATATATATATATATATATATATATATATATATATATATATATATATATATATATATAGTTTGGCTACTGTGCTTGTACAAGCACATGTAAGTTTTCTACCGTTAGATCTAATCTTTTGATTAATTCTATCCTTTAGATCATACTATTCCACCAACCACCCACTAAACCCAAGGGGCCTACCATCATTCTAACCGCACATTCCTACATTCAAGAAAAAAAAAACTCAGAAGTACAAATAACTTAGTACTTTTACAAGCATAGAAGCTCAATTTATATATATATATATATATATATATATATATATATATATATATATATATATATATATCATAAATATTATTATGTTAAGGTATATATGATTAGATCATATTTATAAATAAAATTTATTTTTGCTGCATTAAATGCGCATGCACGCACATTCGTTTCCTTACAAATGGTCTGTATGAAGCTAGCTTTATTAAAAAGAAAACTTGACATCAAGTTCTTTTTAATTGAAGGTCAGCAATACATCTTTCAAAATGAGCACATTTCTAGAAGAAAATTTTAGCTCGACCTTACCACTTCTTAAAATTTCAGAAGTATGCGAATCACCAGACATGATACTTCTTAATTGTTTATAGGGAGTATATATTTTGAATCAAGTCTTATCTTAACAGACATGCCTATTAGCACTAGAGTTTACTCACCATCCGTTAGCATTTTTTACCAAGCATATGTCTATTATTATTGCCACAAGTGGTTCCTCGGTAATATTGGCTTGAGATAAAGTTTTTTTTTTTTGAGAGAAAGGTAGCATGCTACCCGCTTCGTTTATTTTTTAAATAAACTTAGCTGGAAATGTGAAGCAACTAGGCTTCGAACTCGGGTCACGGATATCAACCACCAAGCCCGTGAGATAAAGTTTTATGTTTTCAAAATTTGCAAATTCGAACAATATGTTTTCTTTTACCATAGACATAGCAAACTATAAAACTTTTCTCTTGAGAAGAAGGTTCTTGGTTATTTAAATTTTCTTATATTGAGGTCTATCATTACTTTTTGGGTATATATAAGTATACACTCCTTTAGGGGTGTATATCTTACACCCCACCCCATCCTGGGGTGGGGTGAACTCCACTCGTCACTCGATGTGACGAGTGGAATAATACCCACCCCAGGATGGGGTGGGGTGTAGGATGTACACCCCTAAAGGAGTGTACACCTAGCATCCCTTTTTTTTTTCTTTCAATTTTCTTCTTAGGGTTCAAATATATATTTCTAAAATGATTATTATTAGGTAAAAAATTAGATGATACTAAGTTTACCTTTGTGGGGCTAGTATCATTCTCTTTTGCTTCAAATGCATTTTGGCCTTTTGCGTCCTTTTCCACGCGAATGTGTGCAATTAATATCTCGAGAGACATTTTCTTTTATTTGTGTCGAAACGTCTTTTGGAATTCCCTCATTTTAAAGCGGAAGGATTTGTTGAGATCTCCGATAGTATCATTGAACTTTTCATGTGTAGCCTTCATTCTTGAATCTCTTTAACAATTATAATTAGGACTACTCCTAAGAAAGCTGTAAGGAAAGCTGTAAAGAAAGCTGCAAATGCGGGTATGAAAAGCTGGATAGGAAAGCGGTTAGAAAAGCTGTAAACTTAGTCTAGGAAAGTTGTAGATGCAGGTATTGAAAAGTAGGGGTAGTCACTGGCTTACGAGGTTGCAGAACCCCTTTTTCTTCGATGGTTCGATTATTTATACTTGTTCGGGCTAGGTGTATGGTCGCCATTTTGGGTAATCGGCGTAACCTAAGGAGAATCATCGCGTATATCTCGACTACTTCCTTTTGAATTGATCCTCATCGGTTGGATAGTAGCTCTTTTCGGTCAACGTTCATCCCCAAGATTGATGCGTCGAAGTGCGATCTTCAGCAATTTTTGATGCCGAGCGCCGTTTGCCATTTCAGGGCGCCGTTTGCCATTTCAACGTCAACTGCGTGAGTCACGCCCCAAATCTCGTGCCCTTTCTTTTTAGGATCTTCCCTTTTGCAGCTCGAGCAGCCAATTCTCGATCCTGTTTTCGTCTTTTGCTATCGTTTGGCCAAGACAATCGGATGGTTCGCCTTGAGCCGGAGTTGATCACAATTAAGACGCGAGCACCTTTCTATCGGCTACTTTTTCTATCGGATGGTATCCTTAGCTGATGGTTCATGCCACGTGTCACTTCCCAACTTGACCACAGTGCATTCCACATGGCGATATTTTTGACCTCAACAATGCCTCCTCAGCAATCGCCTCAACAATGCCTCCTCAGCAATCGCCTGATGTACCATTCGGATGATTGTCAAAATTTGACCGACGTGTGTCACGAGATCCCTAATTATCTCTCCATACCCTGATTGTATATTTGCTCACTGATCGAGAGATTCACAATCAAGTATATTTGCTCACTGGCCGAGGGATTCACAATCAAAGATTGAACGTCTTTGGCTTCGGTCCGACGGCCGTAGGACGGCGATTCTATTTGAGCCAGCTTCGGACCAACATAAGGGAATCACACCATAGATAGCAGCCCCTACTCAACATTATTTTGATAGAGATAGTCCATCCTGTTAGTAGTTTAGTTTTGAGCACTGTATATCGGAACTGGCCAGGCCAGGGTCCTTTAATTGTTTTTATTTCTTTCGAGAGGAAGACTTTTGTATGTATCTTGTACAGTAATAGATGTTAGTATAGTTGTATTTTTTGCTCATATACATGTTTAGCTGTAAATTATAGTTCTTTTGTAGGATAGTTTTGAATGCTTCGCGTGTATGGGGTATATTCTGTTGCGTGCCGAGGGCTTCCGCTGAAGGCTTGGGACGTGAGACAAATATCGGACACCATTATGGATCATGACGCGATCCTCGGCCGTGACTTATGAAGTATGTTCTGACCGAAATTGCGTTGATTGCGGGCTGCACACCCTATAATTTCACATATTTAATCTTAGGCATTAAATGTCCTTAGTTTCCATGCTCGTCCTCATCAATTGGCTTATAAAGCCGGCAACCGATTCTTTATCTTGGTTCTTATCTTCAATCGGCTGATAAAGCCGATGACCGTTTCTTTGCTTGGACAGTCGATTCCTATCTATCCTTGAAGTTTAAGTATCTTTTGTCAGCTCATGTCCCCTCTCGATTCATCCACATCGATCAGTTGACCACATGTCACTTTTTGATTCGGTTCAAATGGCTCGATCACCTTGACTGTATCTCTTGTTATGTGATGATTTTTCGATTTCAACATATATAAATCTCTTCATGTAAAGATGAAGATAAAATCTTACTTTTTTAAAATCTTAAATATATAAGAGATCTTATTTTACGTAATTTTTAAAATCAAATTTTAAATTTTAAAATCTAATTTTATTATTATTATTTTTACTGTATTTTATTTTTTACAAAATTTTAACAGTGATAATATGATGAACATATTGTAGTAGTAATAGTAGGGTGCTTGTTGCCTAGTACGACAATTATTGTTGGCCAAAATATCGTGACAGCATTTTATATGCCGGCAACGTGATGACTTTAGCCGAGACTTCAGCCGCCACTATCACTTAATTATATAGCTCACCATGATGAGCTGTTATTGATGTGCTACTTCCTTGTCACGTACCATAACGTCAATCTAATTAATCTTGTGATAAAATAAATTATTTTTCAAGTTCTTTCGAAAGGACGGTCGAGAACTAAATAGTTATAGAATATTTTTTTCAAGAATAACTAAATAGTTAAGGCATTGGTATAATGGCTTGGGACTGAATATTTACAGTCGGTTGTCATGAACTTAAGTTTTTCGTCTAGCAAAAATTCATGCGGCGTCCGTCTTCCTACTCGAAAAGGGCACGTCTTGCTCTCTATTTGCTAGTTCGGACCTTCGCGTCGTCGATCGTGTTGGTTCGACCGTGACACGGTGGTCCTGTACTTACTGGTTTAGCCAAGGATTGAGTTAAGACTCATGAATTGCTGGTTCTAAGCATAACAGTATCTATTAAAAAACTTTAGTAAACATCAATCGTTCCTAACGTAAGTGGCAAATGACTTGGTGGTTGATATTCGACATTCTGAGTGCGAAATTTAGTTATTTCATATTTTTAGTTAAATTTATTTTAAAATAAATAAAATGAGTAATATATTATTTTTCTCTCTCTCTCTCACAAAAAAAAAAAAAAAAAAAAAAAAAGAAGAAGAAGAAGAAGAAAAATCTTTAGTTATAAGCTTCTCACCCTATCTATTGTTTAAGATATATGGAGTAGGCTAGAGCGTGATGTAGAATGAGATTATACTAGATAGCTTCAGTCCGAGCTAGATGCATAGTTTGAACCTTTGAAAAATGAAACTTGTAAGTTGTTTTATTTTTAGAAAGGTGAAATTTAACTGGTTAAAATGGCTAATAATGCAATTAGGAAACCTTAGTTTTATAAATATCTAAATGCTTTTTAGAAAAATGCAAAATTCTTAGATTTTAAATATTCCGTACATAATTTTGATAGCTGTTTTACACTCCGACGTCAAGCACAATATGAAAATACTAGGGGCAATTTTTTACATACCCCTAAAAATTTTCCTGTTTTCAGATTTACCCCTCTTAGAAGGCTAATATTAAAACTACTCTTCTTACGTTCCAACTTCTTTCCAAAATACCCCTGAAGTTAAATTCTGTTAGTGTACCGTTTGGAACTGCCGTTATCTGTGTGTAATTACTATTTTGCCCTTTCAAATATACCCTAAACCCCTAAACCCTAAAACCCTAAACCCTAAACCCTAAGGTAGCGTTTGGTTGGGGAATTAGTGGGAATTAGTAGTACCAGGTACAAGTATAAAATTGAGTATAAGGTAGGATAAAGTAAAAATAGTGTTTGGTTGGGGTATAGGTTTGTACCAGTATAAGAAAAATAGTGTTTGGTTGGGAATGAAGAATAAGAGGGATAAATAGTTGACTTTTAAGTAAAAAGACGAATATGCCCTTTGACATTTTTATGTATGGGTAAAAGTTGTGTAAATAAATAATGTATTATAACTTTTTAATTATGTTATTTGTTATAAATAGGATTTAATTAATTAGATAAAATATTAAATTAGTTATATTTTTAGACGAAGTTTAGAAAAAAAATTTTCAAATATTTTTATAATATAATAAATATCGATATTTAAAAAAAAAAATATGAATCATCTATTATATTATTTTAAAATATATTTTATCGATATTTGTAAATATAAAATTAAATTATTCTACGACATTTTTAAATATGATTAAATATAAAAAAAATATTTTAAAATATTAATTTTTTATAGTGTTCCCTCCACACATATATACACAACAAAAATATAATAATTTTACAATAATATTAAGTAAGAAAAATAAAAATATAAAAATATAGAGCTAACCTCAACTGTCATATATTTTAATTATTTAATCTAAATATTTAATTTTGAAAATATATTATTTATTTTTACGAATTTAATTAATATGTTCTCATGCAATTTATATAATTATAAATTTATTTAAACTTTACGTCGAAAGAGTAATCAAATGACTAAAAATCAAACCAATTTAAAAAATTAGATATTTAGAAAAAAAAAAATAGTGAAAAGAAACTTTTACTATGATAGTTTGCTGGACTAGATCTGCATAATGCAATGGGTACGGGTGCATTAAATTCAATACAAAATTTAATACAACCGGTGCATTAAATACTTAAAAGTAATAATTTTAAAAATACAACTTTGTTGCTCAATACACTACTGTACTAACGTAGATAACATCCATATCACGTCATACTAATTTTATACTAACATCATACACGGGGAACACTACTTTTGTAAATAACCATCCAATTAAGATTACAGGAAAACCAATTAAACTATTACACAAACTGACTACCATTATATTACAACATAAATTCTAACTCCTATTATTCCACAACTCCTTCGTAATTTGAGTGCGAATCTGGTCTCCACGGTGTGAATCTGATGTAGTCTCATTTGTAGTCGGCACTTCCACCTCTTCCTCTGACGGCTCTGCGTTTTGCGCTTCATTAAAATATCTGTCATCTCCTTGTTGCCGTCGAATAAAATTATGAAGCACACAACACGCCATAGCAATGTGACACTGCACTCTATAAGGAAATGGTGTAGCATTAGTTAAAATTCTAAATCGCTTTTTTAAAATTCCAAATGTCTTCTCTACCACATTTCTTAATTGTGCGTGCCGATGATTATACAAGTCTTTTGGCGAACGATGTATCCGACCACGACTGTTACTATTAAATTGACTCAGATGGTAACGCTCGCCTCTATAAGGTGTCAGAAATTTTTCGGTATTCGCGTATCCGGAATCAACGAGATAATATTTTCCTGTATAGATAATAGAAGTGTATACAACTTGTAATAAATAAGTGAAACCAATATTTTTGAAAAGATAAATGACTAATTTATTCTTAAATGATACCTTCAGGAACAGTAAAGCCTCCATCTTCACAGGCCCATCTGAGTACCCTCATATCTGAGGCAGATCCTTCCCAACCGGTGCATACATAAAAGAACATATGATCAAACGAAACCGCGGCCATCATATTTTGAGATGTAAATCCTTTGCGACATCGAAATTGGGTTTGTTTCTCCGTTTTTACAATAACCGGAATATGCGTACCATCCACCGCCCCAATTGCATTCTACAAACGGTAATTTGAAAACAAAGTACATAGATAAATTTAACAATTTAAATGCGAGCGGCGGAGGAGATCCGAGCGGCGGAGGAGATCCGAGCGTCGGAGGGGATCCGAGCGGCGGAGGACTTCCGAGCGGGCTCGGATCGAGAGGGGACTTGATGGCGGACTTGAACCGAGCGGCGGACGAGATCCGAGCGGCGTCGAGGGCGGCGTTGATCGAGGGGGGAGTTGATGGCGGACGAGATCCGAGCGGCGGAGGTTATCGGAGCAAGAAGAGAGAGTTGAGGGAGATGGAGAAATGGAGAAGAGGGGTGGGGAGTGTTTGCAATAATCGAAGAGAGAGAGAGGGGCAAGATGAGAGAGAAACTTTGGTTCACTTTGGTTCAGGGGGGGGTTGGGATGATTCCGGTTTGTACCAGAACAGTGGGAAAAAGGGGGGGATTGGTATTCCCCCCCCATTCTATTGTGTTTGGGTACAAGGGGGGGGATATCCCCCCTTGTACCCCAAACAAACACAGCCTAAAACCCTAAACCCTAAACCCTAAAACTCTAAAAAATCCTAAACCCTAAAACCCTAAACCCTAAACCCTAGAACCCTAAAAAATTTTAAATCCTAAACCCTAAAACCCTAAACCCTAAACTCTAAAACCCTAAAAAATCCTAAACCCTAAACCCTAAACCCTAAACCCGGGCAAAATAGGTATATCTGATAGTTTTCAACTCCGATTATTATTTAACTCTAGTTTAACCCTAGTTAACTTAACAAAGGGAAACGGTAGGGGTATTTTAATAACGGTGGAACGTATGAAGGGTATATTGAAAAGAAAAAAATAAGAGGGATAAATCAGATATTTCTTCATATTTCAGGGATACACAGGCAATTATCCCAAAAAACTATATCCGTAGGACGAGTTCGTTCATTTGTTTAGTTGGGTTTTTGCACCAGCGGGAATATTGGATCTGTTAGGGACTTAATCCTAATTGTTTTTGGTGGGTTCCCGCTAGCTAAAAAAACGTCGATTTACATAGGATGTAATAAAACATAAAAATAAAAATTATAGAATATACAAGTGATATAGTTAAAATTCAAGGGTACAAAATAAAAGACAGTAAATCGTGGTGGGGTATCTGAAATTTTTTGTTAAAAATTTATAATTAATTATATTATTTTAATTCAGATAGGGTGCTTTTAAAAAAATAATACTAGATATACACCCAAAAGTGAATATACAACTTACATTTGATCCATCCAAGAACATGATTTCGAAGTGATAGATTAAATTTATTCTATTTTTAAATGAATGGAATGTAAGATATACACCAAATTTAGAGTGTACATTTAGTATTTTCCCTTTTAAAATCATGTTACTTTTATAATTTATTTTTGAGGGTCCAATAGAGACTTACTTAAAGAGGAAATTCCTTATTCTAATTGCAGCAATTGGCCATATGATTTTCTTTGGAGCTTCATGTATCGGCTGTCCTTCTGTCTCAAATCCCCAATATGAGTGAGACCAAGATGGCTGACTGGAGTGCCACAAATCAGCTGGTCATGTCATGGCTTCTCAATGCAATTAGATAGCTAGGATTTACTACTTAGTGACTAAAATGGTATGGATCTAAGGGCTCAACAAGTGAATTTAGCTGCATTTAGAATTAAGTATTCAAGTGTAATACATGTAAAATTTAAATTTAAATTTGATTTTTTAAAATTTTTATAATTCAAAAATTCAAATTTTTAGGGTGTTCTTGAAGAAACAACTAATCTAACCTAACAAAGTCCTCCAAACTCGACGAAACGAAATCGCTTCTTGAATGGTCTTGCCAAGCTGAACGTCGTGGTGAAGTCGGATTTTTAATTCGGCGAGCCAAAACTACAAAAAATGTGAAAAGTACTATTTTTATAGTATATTTTTACGAAAGTCCTAATATTTAATGCTCCGAATTGGGCGAGATATCTTTTTCTTCTTCTCTTTGGATCTCGGGTTTGGAAAGAGTGGGAAGCACCAAACTCCATCACATTGCTCCAGAATCCCTCTGCCACATTGGTCACCTTCAGGAGACTACCCCCGATCAGCCTAGCTGCTGGCCACCGTTGTAGGACGCCGGAACAGGAAGATCTCCTTCTTTCTTCTTGATTCTCGGTCTCGAGGTAATCTGGGTCCCCTCTATTCCCTTCTTTTTGCATCTGAGGCTCTATGTTGCCTTCCTCACTGTTGGGGCCAAAAAGTGGCTGCACTGCGATCGGCCCCTGGGGATGCCCCTCAGAGATGTCGAATGCGCCGCGTGCCAACAGATCAAGCGATCAGACCGAGGAGGGATCCACTCGGCCGGGTTCTCCTCTGGTAACTCTCACGACCTTTGGCTTAGGATAGCTGAATCAGATTTACGGAGATAGAGAGGGATCGCCGGTTTTGACTTAGAGTAGCGGAACCGGGTACAAAAATAATGACACGGCTAAGGAGCTGATTATAACTTTAAAGCACAAGAAACACAAATAAAGACACGACTGATGAGCCGATTTAAACTTTATATTGTTTGGGAAGGGGATATAAGGAAGAAGGTAGGGATAAAGAGATTACAAGTAAGGCTACTCTTACGAAAGCAGTAAAGAAAGCGGTCAAGAAAAGTGGTAAAGGAAAGCGATAAAATTAAGTTAACCTACTCCTAGGATATGAAGAAGTTGGGGTGGTACCGGGCTTACAAGGTTGCTGGACTCCTTTTCCTTCGCTGTTTCGCTTATTTATATAGTTTCGAACCAAGGCGTAAAATCGCTGATTTAGAAATCGGCATAATCGAAGGGGAATCACTGTGAATTCCTCAACCGCCTCCTTTTGTGTTGATTATCCTCAAAGGGATAGTGGTCGTTTTCCTGTCTAGGTTCATCCCCTAATTATCGTGCCGGAACGTAATCCTCGGCGCTTTCTAATGCTGGATGTCGCTTGCCGTTCCGGGTCAACTGCGAGATTCGCGCCCTAATCTCGTACTATGCCGTTCTAGATCTTTCCTTCTGCAGCTTCGAGCAACTGAGGATTGACCTTGACTTCACCTCTTCCATTGCTTGATTGAGGCGGTCTTGTATTTGTTTTCGGCTGAGAGACATCTTGGATGAGACAATTGTCACACCCCGGAGTCGAAACTGCGACCCGGGCTCGCCAACAGATCCGCCACCCATACGGTGAGCCCCGTATAGGCGAAGCGTCTAACCTGCCAAGAAAGATGCTATACTAAACAGATATCAGAGCAGAGAGTAAAATGCTAGAAATAAATATAAAATACAACTCTCACAATATACAATAAGTCCTCACCAACAACAAAATACAAAAGTCTCTCAAAGAAAGAAGAAAAGTACAACTCAATACCTCTCTACAAGGTCGCTCAACAAACCACTCTAATCTTCTGGTAGGGGTACCTCTACTCTCAGGACGACGACTGTGACGCCCCACTTCCCAGGGGGTCACCCATCCTAGAACTACTCTAGCTCTAGCACGCTTAACTCTCATGTTCCTCTTGGATCTTGCTACCATCCAAAATGCTATAGCCGGGTTAGAGATTTAGTCCTATTATATCATTTATATAGAGGACTAATCCAAATTCCGGGGGTGTCACATTCTTCCCCCCTTTAAGCCCTGACGTCCACGTCAGGCTCAAGCACACTCACAAGCACCAGGCGATGTGAGACTCGTCTCGCTAGCCTTAGCCGACCTTGTGAGGAGCTGCACTCCATTCACAACGGTCATTAGCCGGGGAGCCTCGCTCTACCCGCTATATAACCCTGGCTCAGCCGAGACTAATCTCACATTTCCGGCTGGTGAATGTCTCTGATACCAAACTGTGACGCCCCACTTCCCAGGGGGTCACCCATCCTAGAACTACTCTAGCTCTAGCACGCTTAACTCTCATGTTCCTCTTGGATCTTGCTACCATCCAAAATGCTATAGCCGGGTTAGAGATTTAGTCCTATTATATCATTTATATAGAGGACTAATCCAAATTCCGGGGGTGTCACAACGACGACTGGTAGGGATCTAGCTCGCGACTCCTTTACCTCGATCTGAAGAAGCAGCAGCTGGAACAACAGGAACAGGCGTAGAAATCCCTGGGGAAAAAGACACCACGACGGGTGTGAGAACTACCTCCCACAGTAGCTCTCAGTGGGTGCCGTCAACAAGCCCAACGGTCTGCCCACTAAGTCTACTAGAGGCAAAAGAAAGCAAATGCAGTGCTGAAGAGAAAAGAACTGGAAGATAAACTCTACAGCTACTATGCCCCTATCTAGATGCTCAAAAAGCGGGACAGATGAAAATATGATGCATCTGCTAATATAACAGTATAGTCACCCAATCTGAACTGACTGCCTCCTCGGGTCCAGTCAAGCCTGCGCCTACCTACTGCCGTATATCCCGAAGGACCGGACTTACGTAGGGCGTCCGTAGCTGCCAAAACTGGCTCAACCAGAGGGACTATGTCCGTAACTGCCAAAACTGGCTCAGTCAGAGGGACGGCACGACAAGTCGCGATACAAGAGTAACATATCCACCCCGGGTGTGGCTCTCGAGGGGCGCGACCCCACCGAGGAAAGGTATCCGCGCACTCTGTCGCTCAGGTGGCATTGCAGGCTATGGTCAAAATCCACGCTCACGCTCTGCTCGGAAGAACTCAATCCTCAACATCTCTCACAACAGTCGGAGCACACTCGACGACTCAGCTGATCAGCTCACACGAAACCCGAGACACTCGCCTCTCCAACAACTCACAGCACAAAACCCACTGGCTGGAGACACTCCACAGCCAGGATCAACCTACCACCCAGGGCTAACAGAACTTAGATAGACAATACCCAAAGACACGGGACCACCGTTGACTCCAACGGCTCCCAACCACAGAACATCAACCCAACCTGCAGACTCACTAACAGGATAACCCCACAACCGGCAATAGTAGAGGATCCGGGAACCCCGAAAGAGTAGAACCTACAACCCTATCAAACAAGAACAGGCTCTAGGCATAGCCTCCCGTTGTTCTCGTTCCAAAGGAAAAGGCAGACCTTAGAACCCAGACCACTTGAATCATCTCAAGTGGTTACATTTATAGAAAAATGTGATATTTCTTATAGAAAGCCATTTGATCTGTAAGAAATCCATATTTAATGATTTTTAGTTCACTTTTTAGGAAAACCATTGGAAACAAGTTTTTATACCCAAGCCTCGTAGAGCTAAGCCTTTGTCCAATCAAACAAGAACGGACTCGGGCGACCCTACGACGCTTGGAGGAAAACATCGGTTGGCTAAAATCATGTGTGTGTCTAAAAACAGTTCTGGGTTCAAGGTTCTGCTAACACTGGTAAACCGCTGCCACTAACACCGCGGCAACCAATAAAGAATAGGAAAACGAAAAACCTCGGGACCGCCGTCCTCCTAAACGGCTCCCGCCACAGATGAATGATCAACTATCTCTACCAGACCCCACTCTGGCCCCAAGCACGAGTGTAGAAAGCATCCCACGCTAAGAAACCCGACCACTCGGCCCACTACCCGGGCGAGTAACACTATGTCCAGAAAAGAAGTGTGGATGTCTAAACAAAATAAACCTAGCCCAAGTTGAAGTTTTCTAAAGTCTGGCTAAACATGATACATATGACCGGGGTGCTAGGTTAAGTTCCAAGATAACACTAATTTACAGCTAGTAGGAAACAAAAGATTGCATGATCATCAAATAATACAAGGATTATCAACTAACACTTTCTAGCATACACCACAAGAGTATCACTATCATGCATGATCCTACTTTAGCAGAATTAATGAACATTCCATAAGTCTTGGAGACAAGGCCAGTCGTACAGATAAGAAAGTCCAGAAACGGCCAAAACGCAATATCCTCCAAGCTAGCAACACCGTTGTAGTGCTCACAATGTCCTGGGTACAATCACAAACCAATTTCACACTTAAAATCCATAAAAATTCCAAGTTCCAAAATCCTGCATGAACAGTCCCCTTATCACGAAATTTTCACCTGAAAATATTTTTCCAAAAATTTCGATAAAAATATGACGGCGATCCTCGCGAAGTGTAGATGTCGATAGGCTCTTGAATCGTCGAAAACCGATGTCCGGATGAAGAGATAAAAATCCGACAAGTGGGTGCTGTCCAGGAATTCTCACAGCAAAATAGGGGCTCAGTAAAGCCTCAAAAACTGTGCCAAAAACCCATATCTAGACAAAACACTCAACATGAAAGTCGAAGATATACCTCTCGTGAATCCAACGCCACAAAAATCGCCGAAAAAGACTGTCGGGGTAGCTCTGGGGAATTTTTAGACCGAAAAGCGACGATAATGGGCCTCCAACAGTAAATCGTCGCACTGCGCTATGATGCCGGAAACGTCGTCGCCGGAGCTTCCAGAAAATCCGGGCCTCTGCCAGAAGATGCGCGACTCGAAGATCTACAACTTTCCTAAAGGGACCATGGGTTGAGGAGCTCGGGAAAGGGGGCAAAAATCCCTCACAAGCCAGGTATTTATAGGCCCAGCCCGCAAAAATCCCCCTTTTGGACTTTTGGCCCAAAACCGGGCGCCCGAAATTTTTCGGGCTGCTACAGTAAAGGGCCGGCCCGTTACTGTGCGCGCCCGAAACGCCCAGAGGCCGCCACGTGTCCCTGATCTGCTCCCCGCACCCGCCGCACGCGCACCGACGAATCCCGCGCTGCCACGTGCCCCGACCAGAGGTCGTGCGCCGCTGCGCCCCGACCAACCACGGGGCGACACGTGGCGCCCCCACGTCGCCCCGGTCAAAGCCCACGCCGCGCGACGTGCGCGGCCGCGCCGCCGCCGGCTCCGGGTCGGGCACGCCTCCCGAGGCAACAACTCCAGCACCGTGGACCCAGCGCACAACACCGCACCAACCAAAACCTGCCACGTGTCCATCCCCGGTTCACCGTGCACCCGCGCCATTCCTATGGACGCGCCCACTGCGCCCGCCAACCGGGAGGCGCCACGTGGCCCGCGCCCGGTGCACGACCCCTGCGGTGGACCGCGCGCCTCCGCCGCCGCCCACCGCCGCGCTCCGCCGTGCTCCGCCGCCGTCGGCGCCTCTCCGGCCGCCGGAACAGTGCCACACACCTCGAAAATCGTGTTTTCGCGTCCGGGCTCCGAAAAATTCAAGTAAATAGTCCATTTCGCTCGTTTTCGCGCGCTGAATCCAAATCCGAGGTCCGTTCGGCCAAATTCCACTTCTAAAATTTCCCAAAAATTCCCGGAAAAGTAAACTTGATCCATTTTTCGTGCCGGATCACATTCTTAGCTCCAATAAGCGCGCAAACACCTCACACACCCAAAATGGACTTTCAGAAAAGAAAACAAGCTCCAATTTTACCAGAAATTCAATTCTTGGGCCCGACGCGCACACACACACTCCCTGAAGCCACCAAACCAACAGTGAACCCTAGAGTGGCGATTCGGGTCCTCACAACAATAATCCTCCTGTTGACCGCTTCTCTTGTCGGCTGACTTCCCTATCGGCTAGCGCCTTCAGCTGATGGCATTAGTCGCATCTTGTGCCTTTATGTGACCGGAATCGGTCCGGATCGAGATGCAGACCCTTCTTCAGCTGATCCGTCCTTCTATCGGCTAGTGTCTTCGTCTGATGATGTGTGCTTCGTGCTGTACTGCTGTGCACCTAAAACGGGTCTGAAAAATGATGTGGGTCTTTCCTTCCTTGGCTTGATCAGCCGAAGGTTGATTCCGACTCTGCCTGCTTCGTCGCTTAATCAGGATGGTTAAATGTCTTCCTTCAACCGCAGTTGACCCCAACTGATGTGATAATCCTTGTGTTGGCTGCTTCTCTTATCGTCTGACACCTCCACCTGATAGTAAATTGTGTGCTGGACACCTCCGTACTCGGGGCGAGCCTCAATCGAGATACGTCCTTCTTTATCGACTCAAATCCCCTGTCGGCTGATGTCTTCCAACCGATGGTTGACGCCATGTGTCACTCTTTCCCATGGAAGAAAAATTTGTTCTCAACACTCATCTCCTGGGGACTCCCCATATGCAACCCTAATGCCGGTAAAGCTTTGGTTTGCCGGCGGGAGCAACAAGTTGGCCGAAACCCAAGTTTTGGCCGAGCTCCATCGTGCGCCGCCTCCGACACCTAGGTTAGGGATCAAGAGCATTGGGGGCTTTCTGCTAATCCTCAGGAAGTTCCTCTTCAAGTCTCAGGCACACCCAATTAGCCGCAACGCCGGAAAAGGAAATCCTAATTTCTTTCTTCTTGATCTTGGCCGACATTCGTCATCTGCCGTCGCCGCTGCATCCCGTCGACGGCAAGGCAGTCGGCTGGCCTCCCCACGTCGAGGGCAACTTCCTGGTACCCTTGCATGGGCCTGTGAGTGGCTAGATTCCGAGCTTGCCCAAGCCCTGCTTAGTGTTGGCCGCAAGCTTTCCTCCGGCCATCCGTCACCACTAGCCGCCGGTGCCGGACCATGGTAATTTATTGGCACCTCCCTCGACTTGTCTTGTTGCTTGCCTTCTCCTCCCACTTGAGCCTGAGCTCTGTGAGAGAGACAAGCTTGAGCCCTAGTTTTGGTGAATTTGGTCGAGGTTTCTCAGGCGATCTTTTCGGTGACCCCGTGATTCCAGTATATGGAGCCTCTGAACCTCTGGACCCTTCTAAGCATGATGCTCACTTCTGTTAGGGTTAGTTTTGGTTAATTGTGCATAATTCATGACTTGGGCTCTTGATGATAATATAGGTTTGCCTTAAGCTTTTTTTGGACTTTGGGTACACCTCGGACAGCAAGCACGGGTTTTAGTAAGTCGAGGCATTTCTCTTAGCACCATCGGTTTAATCCGAAATCCTTCGAATCAAGGTAACAAACCTAAAAACCCTAATTAGTGAGTTACTAGGCAATTTTATGGATTATTTTGGGGTCTAGATGTAGCCATGTGGGCTGCCTCGAGCAGTATGCATGTGATCTCTGGATTATTCATTTGAGGTCCGGCGGCTTTCGTTAAGTTAAAATTGATTTACGAGTCATAAATATGCAAAATCGCTGGTTTATCATCGTTTCGGCACGAAATTCGTATTCTTAGCAAATTAGAGAAGTTTAAGTGATCGCCAAGTGTCCTTGGCTGGTCTTGATGTTGTCTTGGTTGATCTAGTGACCTCTGATTTGCGTTGGTGACTCTTAGAGCTGAAATCGGTGATTCTGGGCGTGGTTTCGATAAATTATGGCGCAGTTAGGCTTAGTAGTCACACAATAGCAGTTGTTGCTACCCAGACATTTTAAGTGGAGCGTTCTGTGGTAGCAAGTGAAGTTATGGTCATTTTGGTAGCTTATACGCACGGTTCAGACCATTATCGGTTGATCGACAAATTACCAAAATTTTCGGCGAATTTTGGGACGTAGACATAAGTCTGAGGTTTAGTTGTTGTGCACATTATGAGTCAGTGGGTTAGGTTTGTGGGAGTCTGTGACTAACCCATGATTTTTGTTTAGGCCCGAGCAGTCAGGAGCCTTCACGAGAGCTAAGCAGCGGGTTTCTGGATCGCATGCATTGAGGTGGGTATTTCAATTCGGGCATTAGCATAGTATCACCTTACTGGGTACTGTACTCAATCGGACCCTGTGATCTTGCTAGCCCTAGCCTTTTCGCTTGATTACATATTACTTTCTGATTTTCGTATCACCTTGTGACACTATACTTGCTCTGTTTTCTGTTTGATTGGTCATTAGATAGTTGATATATAGACTTGTGATTATACTATATGGTAGCCATCTCCTTATTCTTATATGCATGGTAGAGTAGGAGATCTAGTTTGTTATACTGCATGAGATGATGATATTATTGATTATGATCCCAATTGGGAGTTCCTGGCTTATTGTCGTCTTTTGGTCTCTAGACCGCGAGCTTGAGCATCAGTATTATGATTGCCATAGCAACAGCTGTTCATTTCATGTACAGTAGCGGACTAGCCCCCGTGGTGGTGTTCTTTCCATGTAGAGTGATCTTTTTGACCCGTGAGCTCCAGATAGCACTGAGTCTGTAACGACCCGGCCCACTAGCAATAATAACTCATTGGGCCCAACCCACATCCCAAAATGCTTAAGCCCAGTTTCTGTGACACCCCAAATAGTCCCACATCGGATGGGAATGGAGTTGTGATTGGATATATAAGAGACATGGAGACTAGTAATAATAACTGGGCTATTCATCATCACCTGTGATCATGACCACCAGTGTCGCCCGACATCTGTCTCTACGAGAACCTGTCGCTCCCGTCCCCAAGGAACTAGCGATTGATGTCTCCAGGTTACACTTAGTACTTGTCTCAATGAGACCCTAATGTGCCTGTCACCAAATGACTAGAATGACGATTGTGTCAATAAGGGTCTTAAGTACTCAACACATCGAATCCTTGGGATTTGATAAGTCCAAATCCACATACGCTTTCGCATGCCACATCTTATGCATTTACAACCAGACTTAGACTTCTTACACAAGTTCACAATCCGATTCCGTCCCACCTATCTAACCCTCCAGTTGTACAAGCACACAACGAGGCTCATTTACAACCAGATCGAAAAA
Organism: Tillandsia fasciculata; assembly: GCA_029168755.2. NCBI lineage: Eukaryota > Viridiplantae > Streptophyta > Magnoliopsida > Poales > Bromeliaceae > Tillandsia > Tillandsia fasciculata. The sequence continues at coordinate 3,567,321 of CM054944.1, forward strand.
AGGATATGCATCGATTGCAGCGACAAAAAGCCAGTCGTGCAATAATGCTTAGGAATCACTAAGGTTCATCGTGTGAATGAGAATGATCACATGGTAACCTCCCTACAAGACAGCCTGTAGTGGTCCGGGTCCCCATGCAGCTTTTTCCGTGAATCCACAGTGTGAAACACCTATTATTGGTGTGTCGGGCCCATAATGCATATTAGATATCATTTTCTTACAGAGCTAGTTGAATCAAACACTTTGCAAATTGATTATGTTTCCAATTGAAGATCAATTAGCCGATATCTTGACAAAACCTTTGGATCAAAAACGTTTTATTCATTTGCGAAAAGCAATTGGTTTGCTTTTATTTGAAATAACCAAGTTTTTGAACCATTGCTTAGGTTAGGTTTTGTTTTGTGTTGTATGTTCTTTTTGTTTGTGTGAAATAGAACATTAAACGAGCATTAGTATAATTGACTTTAATTGCATCCTTCATGTTTAAAGAAATTCATTATGATTTGAATATCATTATAACTCTTTTGATGTATTGATCATTTATATCAATTATTTTATCTTTATTTGATCAAAGTCAATTCCTCTCTCAATAATCTCTTGGTATTACTTTTATCTTATTTGATAATTGAGTTAAGTATGAACACGAGATCAATGGTTGGTTGAATACTGAATATTTTTTATAATTGATAGTCAATTGAGGGGGGGTTTTTAATTTTTTCATGCTCAAAAGATGTGGAAAGAGTTACATCCTTAGTGGAGTGTGAAAACTACCACCACATGGAGGAAAGAGCTACCACCTCTGTCGTCCGAGTACTGTGTGCAGCTATCACATGTTACCAAGCATGGTGATTTTTGTCTGATAAAATGTTTTTTGGAATGTTTGACTATGCCAAATTCCAAGGTTGGTATAAGGTGGAATTTCGAATTGAAAGATGCTCAAAGAGCCACTTCCCTAGATATATTGACTAGATATATTATCTGACTTATTTGGGATTTCAAACATCTATCGATCTTTGTGTTTTATTTTTTTTTGCTTAATTGATGATTTGATAAACACATTACACATTAGATCATGATTGATGTTTTGAACTTGCTCAACTTTAGAGGATATAACTTTTATAAATTTTCGTTTCATTATTTGAGTATAAATGATAGATTTAGCATAATCTATTTTTTTTTGATGTGAAACGATACTTTTTGTTAAAGTTGATATGCAAGAATGCTTACATACTTTTTCTGGATTTTCTAGAATTTTTACAAATTTTTCTGAATAAAAAGTTGCAAGCAGCCCGGACTGGATGCATTCAGTCCGGATCCCGAACGATGGGATTTCCTGCGCCAAGCCGATCCGGACTGAACTCGAACCCGATTCGGACCGCGGCTGTCACGCCCCGGAACCCGGGCTCGTCTACAGATCCGCCGTGCACACGGAATTTTCCGCGTACACGAAGCGCTGGTAACCTGCTCAGATATAATCTAACAATAAAAGAGCATAATACAGAGCTGAAATAGAAGAACCACATAGTATCTCAGACTGGGACTACAAATAAAACTGTAATAAGTACAATAATCTCCCAGCTCACCTAAATAGTACAACCATCTGGCTAACGCCAGACCCCAAAATGAAAGGAGAATATCACAGTCTGAGTGGAGGGTACAATATCTGTCTAATAGCTCTCAGCCTCACAGGAGATCTATCTATTCAGCGATCCCCTTACTTCGATCAGCTGCCGATGGCCTAGCAGCTCCCGCAGATGACTCTGCAAAATAAAGGAGAAGAAAGAAACAGAAAATAACAATGGGGGTGAGAACTACCAGATAAACCAGTAGCCTCCCCTAGTGGGTAAAACCTCAACTCTGACGCACCCACTAGGACTACTAGAGGCAAAAGGGGAAAAGGGGAAGTGGTGAGATGAGTAAGGTACTGAAACAGTAAAACTACCACTACTATGCCTCTACTGCGGTACTGGCTATCAAAACTGTATGCATGCATCAGTAAACAGAAACTGTCCAAAATAACCCAATCCGTCATCTGATCCACGATCGGTACTGCCTGCTCCGCTCTCATCATCGGGCAAAAATCCGCGCCGATGTGATAGCAAAACTGTCAATAACTGTCTGGCCCCAGCCTCTAGAGGGGAACTCGAGGGGAGCGACCCACACGAGTAAAGCACCACCGGGCAATAACCGCGCCGGTAAGATAAGTCTCAAAAGCAGGACTGAATCATGACTATGATCAATCACCGGGCAGTAACCGCGCCGGTATGATAAGTTTCCAAAAGCAGGACTGGATCATGACTATGCTCAAGTGGAACAAATCCCTCCACTAATGAAACCCCAATCTGATGCAAGAATAAACCAAACTCATCCCCAAATCTGATGCAAAGATAAACATCCGGTCGACCGCCTACCGTCCGCGGTCACCACAATACCCCATAAATCCACAATCTAATGCAATCTCGACTACACTATCCCAAACCCCTGCTCATACCTGAGCAACAAGCATCTGGATGCAAAGGTCAACAATGAAACATGTTCAAATCCCAATACGATAGTGTAGTAATAAATAGTGGCCTCACTAGATGCTCAGTCATGCATGCAAGCTGTAAAATAATGTCAAAGATTTAAAAAGATTGATTTACTGAATAAAAGTCATTTGCATGCGAGATTATAGCCTTTGCCTCAATCACAGTGTCCCAATATAAGTCATCATAAAATTTGTGGGATCATATTAAATTTTAGGGGAGTTCGTCCCAGTGGTTCTCATCAATTGTCACATTAGTTCGTCCCAATAGTTCTCATCAATTGTCATATTAGTTTGTCCCAATGGTTCTCATTAATTGTCATATGTCCCAAAGGTTCTCATTAATTGTCATATTAGTATGTCCCAAAGGTTCTCATCAATTGTCCTGTTAGTTTGTCCTGTTAGTTTGTCCTGTTAGTTGTCCTGTTAGTTTGTCCCAATGGTTCTCATTAATTGTCATATTATTTTGTCCCAATTGTTCTCATCAATTAAATTTTAGGGGAGTCCCAGTAATCCCAGTGAGCTTGTCAAAAATGAGGTAAGCAACAACCGCCCACCTCGAACAGCTCAAACCACACCCCAGGTAGTCTCCTGGTTGTCTACAGTCCTCAATTCCTGCAAATCAATGAACAGTTGTTCAATATAAATCCCCAAAAGTACAATATTTGCTGTTTTTCAACTAGCACGGGAAAAGAGGAGTTTTTCACCTCTATACAGTGCTCAGGAAAATCCGGAAAAATTACGGTTGCGTTCCTCGCGAAGAGTAGATCAAAATCGACTCTTTAAACGCCTCGATCTGATGTTCCTAGCTCAAGATAAAAATCGGAGAAGTCGGTGCTGTCCAAAAACTACCACAATAAAAAGGGGGGTCAAAGAGGCCTCGGGAAACGTGCCAAAAGTGCGAAATGGAGCAAAGTGATCAGCACGGAAATCGAAGCCTTACCTCTTAGGAACGCCCTGTCGCAAAAATCGTCTAGAAATTCCTCCTGGTTAGCACACAGGGAATTTCCGACGGAACTGCGACGGGAAATGGGCCTAAAAGAAAATCGTCGCAGTGCGCCGCGTCGCAGATAACTCACTAACTGTAACTCCAGAATTTCTGAGATTTGGAGGAGAGAGAGAAGAGAGAGAGAGGAAGAAATTTCGTAGAGGGAACCTTCTCTGTTTCTCTCTCTAAGGCTCGGATTTCGAGGTGGGAAATGAGGGAGGGGGAGAGGTCCTATTTATAATGGGCCAAAGGGAATCTTCCCACACGGGATCCAGATTCCGAACAGGAAACACCAAAATTAGCCATCCATAATGCGCCACGTGTTCACATAACAGCAAACAGCCTGTGCAAGGCCACTCAGATCTCGCCACGTGTCCACGTGGTGCACGTGGTTGCTCCGCGCTCCGGGTTTTCCGGAAAACGTGGGCCAATGGGGGTGCTGCCATGTGATACAGTCCCCACACCTTCTAGAAGCCAGCCCACTAATTAGAAGCTGCCACGTGGCAGAGAAAATTCTCGGTGCTCCCGGTGCACGACAGGCCCGTGGACCGCGCACCAGCGCGCCCTGCCCGCGCGTGCCCGCGCCTGCCCGCGCTGCCCGCGCCGCGCGCCTCCGCGCTCTGCCGCTGCCCGCCGCCGTGCGCTGCCGCCCGCCGCCGCTCGCCGGTCGCCGCCGGCCGCCGGAACAGTAATTCCGGCCGGCCGGGTTACTGTTCCGGTGAACAGTGTCGATGTGCCGAAAAAAATAAAGTGAATATACCATTTTGATCATTTTCGCACGCTGAGTCCAAATCCGACGTCCGTTTTGCCAAATTCTCATCCGAAATTTTGCCGAAAGCTCCCGGAAAATCCCATTTGCTCCGATTTTCGTGCGGTGTCTATTTTAAATGTCCAATTTCGATTCTACAAGGTCTGTTTCACCGAATAAGCTCCCCACAGTCACTGTTTAATGTTGCACAGTTCCTGCGGGAGTCTGGATCATCACAGCGGCTAGGTTTTAATAGAAACAAAGGGCTTTTTGAATTCTATTTTCTCTAAACTTTTGTTTCTAGCTTCCTAGAATTTCTCTCTCTAGAATCAAGAAGATTTGGATCTCTTGCAACTCATTTTCACTCGATTCAAGTAAGTTCTTATAATCAAAACTTCGTTTATTCACAGTTTTTGCTTGAGTTTATCAAAACGCGAAGGATTTCATGGTATAATCTCTATTTTGAATGGTTTTTGATCAAATTTCTTTTGAAATAAGAACTCTAGACACCTTAGATTTGTTTCTATGCCTTGTGTTCATTTGATTAATGGATTTTTGGGCTTTGATTTCTGAAAATTCGGTTTTAGGGTAAATTTTAGGAATTTTCGAAAATCATGGGATTGATCTATTTTTAAAATTTCTTTTGCAAATCTAACTTGATTCCTAGTCTCTATACATGATAAAGATTGTTTGGGTATGATTTTTCAAAATTTTGAAAGTTAAACATTTTTTCATGTTATTGAGCTCCTAATCACAGGATTACTTTTTCAAACAATCCGGCAGCAATGGTGTTTGGTTAAGTGATTGTACTCATTGTCGCGTTGGTTGGCACTCGAGCAACCAACAAACTGAAGAGGACTAGGAAAAAGTCCTAGAAGAAACCGCAGCATTGGCTCCAGCGGCATCGAAGGGCAAAGCCCCTGTTTCTGCAGAGGCGAAGACTCCGCCTACTGCCGCCGAGAAAGGAAAAGCACCGATGCAACCCATGTCTGTGAAAAGAAAGAGTGTTGCGAGGAAAAGAGGTCGATCACGTGGAATTGAGATTGAAGAGCCTCTTGCGAGTGAGCCACCTCCGCATGATTTTGTTCATATTAGCACGGAGAGAATGAAAGATTTTGAGAAACGAGAGTGAATAGGTGAGAGACATGTAAATGTCGCAGCTCTCAGAGAACGGTCTGCAGCATTTGGAATCCTGTTTGATTACGCACAACTTGCACAAGTCTGCAAATTTTCTGAAACTTCAGGATATTGTCTCCATCTCATTAGGACTTTCTATATGTGTGCTATACAGCTTCAAGATCATGAGGACGGACCTAGAGAATTTGTTACAACGGTCCGGAACACCAAGCTCACGATCACTCCTAAATTGATTGGAGAAGTGCTAGGTATGAGTGCCCAAACAGAAGGGACTCATTACATGAAGGGACATGTTATAACGAATACAACTTGGAGGATGGTTGTTGATGGAATTTGTATGCCAAATACTCAGTCAGCGGGAAACTCGATTCTTTCAAAAGAACTTCGACCGTAGTATAGATTTTTGAACTTCATTATTTGCTACAACATCTTGCCAAACATGCAAACAAAGGTTCTTCGTTGGGACAGAATGCTATTTCCATATCTTCTTGGACACCCCGAAGCTTCCTTGGGATCAAATTTCAACATTTCATATCTCATTTGGTCGCGGATAGCTAGATATGTTGAGAATGCACATCCGACTGAGAGACTTCCCTACCCAATGATCATTATGCGAATCTTCAAGAAGTTTGACGTAGACATCCGATCGTCAGCTTATATGCATAGTTTGGGAACAATCAATGACTCAACAATTGTGAAGTCACTCTCCACAAGACCAGATGACACCCCAACACCTCCTCGAGGCAAGAGACCTTCAGCCTCCACAGCACAAGCAGCATCAACAGCAACAGCAAAAGCAGCAGCGTCAGCTTCAGGTCATGGAACCTTAGAGGATGAAGCCTCTATGACATCAATTTACTGAGAGCAACAACGGTTATCATCGGAACAGGAGCGAATTGCGGTGGAACAAGTTCGGATTTCAACGGAACTTGAGCAAATTATTGCCACCCAAGCTGACATGAAGAAAAAGTTTAAATCTTTTGCCAAATTGGTCAAAAAGATTTTTACTAAACTTGGTTGCAGTGACTCCGAAGACACCGACTTGGGTTGATGGTTTTGCTCTCATTTTTAGTTCTAATGATTTCTCTTTTGCAGGTTCTTACTTTTTGTTGTTAATATTGTTGAACTTTGCCCTTCTTTTTATTTTGGCTTGTTTTCTATGACAAAAAGAGGGAGAGAACATGGAACATTAAGAACTTGAGTACTTTGAACTGTGACAGTAAGGTAAGTTGAAAACTTTGTACTCTGAGTACATACCACTACTAACTATTTGATTACCTATTTGGGCATGTAATATTACTAACAAGTTACTTGATTGCTTGATAACTTTGTACATTGAAACTTGTTAATCATGGTGATATGACATTTGAACTCTTAATGGTTAGATGATATGTGAATTTTTGATTGTCGACTTTCTTACATATCTGATAATTAATGTCATGGTGAGTATAAACTCTATCTCTCTGTTCGTTTATTGAATGTTTAAATTCTTGAGGCATCTAACGATTTCTTTTGTCAAGAATTGTTTCTTTTGCAGAGAGTACAAGCGTCTAAGTCTAGAGTTTGTAATTGGAGTTTATCTCTTGTATTCATTTTATTTGGATCATTCATGTAAATTTTTGCTGTATAGTGATATCAACAAAAATATCTTTTTAAATTTTTTTAAGTGAATTTTGTTTTGTCACGAAACCGCCAAAGGGGAAGATTGTTAAGAATTTTGTGTTGTCGTATTTCGTGAAATATATTGAGTCTTGAAGATTGAATATGAAGAATTGTGGATCATATACATCAATCTCAAGAAAAATGGACTCAAAAGAATCGGGTACGTTTAACTAAATAATTTTGGTGATCCGAATACATTTGTGTAGTTTAGAAACACTTGGAATGTGTTTTAATCAAAAACTGGACTTTTTGGATGTTCAGGATCCGGACCAGCCATGTCCAGTCCGGACCCCGAACAAGATATATTTCATGTGAATTAACAGACCGGACCATCCCCTGTTCAGTTCGGACCCCGAACAAGGATTCTGTTGAAATCACATGAACAATCCGGACCAGGCCTATTCCAGTCCGGACCCCGATGTAGTATCCCAATTTTTTACACTTCACCCTTAGCCTTTTTTCGGATAAGGTTAGCTGAAGGGAGGGCACTGTTCGTGGGGTCTCCGGTGGATAGTGTGAGGGCGTCCGCTTTCATTTTTCGGTGATAGGGCTCGAGAAGCGATGACTGGTGGTGCGATCGGATCTGAAATCCGACTCCCGGATCTCCCGGAATTGAATATTGAAGTTCGTGGTAAATGTAGCATTTATCGGAACCCGTGCCACATAATTTGCACGCTTTTCGAGGCAACGGGGTAGGTTCCTTTGGATCGGATTAGAAATTTTATTTGTACGAGGGTAAAACAAGTTGATTATTTGACCTACTTTTCAATTCTTAGTTTGTGCGTACGAGATTGGGGGTTTTGGGGTTATTGTATAGGCATATAAATATTAGGCAACCGACTTTTCCCCGAAGAGAAAGGATGAGCGATAAACCCTAGCCGCCAGCCGCTGTTAGAGAGAGAGAGAGAGAGAGAGAGAGAGAGAGAGAGAGAGAACCCCTTTTTCAGAATTCTAACGTTAAAAAGAGAAGGAGCGAGAGAAGGGGAGGGGAAGAGCCACCCCTTGGGGATCATCGCGTTGGTGACGAGAGGGACGATCTTCTTCCTCGCGAGATCAAGGTTTGTGATTGGGAGAAATCCCTTGTTTTATTTCCTTTTCCGCCTTCAAATCCGTGGGGTTAGTAGAGTCGAGATGCCCTAGGTCGCGCTGCCGCGCCCGCGCCCGCGCGGGACTGCATTGCCGCGAGCGTTCCGCCGCCTGCGCTGTAGCCGCGCCACTGCCTGCGCGGGGCCTTGCCCGCGCGGGGCCTTGCCCGCGCGGGGTGATCTGCTGCCGCGGCTGCCGCGCCGCCGCCCGCGCGGGGCGATATGCTGCCGCGGCTGCCGCGCCGCCGCCCGCGCGGGGCGATATGCTGCCGCGGCTGCCGCGCGCCACCCGCGCGGGGCCTTACCCGCGCGGGGCTATCTACTGCCACGCCGCCGCCCGCGCGGGGCTTTGCCCGCGCGAGGCGACCTGCTGCCGCGCCGCCACCCGCGCGGGGCGACCTGCTGCCGTGCCGCCGCCGCGCCGCCGGCCGCGCGGGCCTGCGCCCGCGCGGGGCGCTCTGCCGCCTCGCCGTTGCGCCCGTGCGGGCATGCGCCCGCGTGGGGCTCCGCTGCTGCCACCGCACCGCTGCGCCCGTGCGGGCCTGCGCCCGCGCGGGGCTCTGCCGCCGCGCCGCCCGCGTGGGCATGCGCCCACGCGGGGCTCACTGTCGCCGCTGCTGCTGCTTCTGTTGCCGCGGCCCTGCGGTGCCGCCGCCGTCCGGCTCCCTTCGTGTTCCCGCCGTGTGCGTTCGTGTCCTGACTGTCACTTATTTATCATTGAGCCGTCCGTGTGTAGTGTCTTCGTTATAATCTTCGGTCTTAATGGTTGTTTTTCTAAGGACTCCGTAGGTCGGGTTGTCGTTACGGGGCTGTGAGTCAACTTTAGGTGTTCCGACCAAACGCTGTTCAGGTGGGTGCCCCTTCAAATCCTAACATTTATGATATATGGTAAAGTTTCGTGTATGCATGAATATAATAATATTAACATTATAATCTCATCTAACTCCTGTTTTACATAAGCATGTTTATTACTAATATCTCTGGCGACTGCGGGTCGCTCTGGCATATGATACACACAATTATCACGTTATGAGCCCAAGGTTGCTTGCACGCACACCGGCGGTTTGGCCACCGCACTAGTGTATTTTTCCGAAAAGATAGCACGTTGGCCCGTGTACCCCACGACTAGTGATGATGGGGACCTCTCACGGCTGCTCAGGAACCGCACGAGCACCGTGGAGGGGTATAAACAATCATGAGAGGCAGGTGCACATGTTTGATTGTTACAGGGGCAGGTGCACACGTTTGATTGTTATAGGGGCAGGTGCACAGGTTTGATTGTTACAGGGGCAGGTGCACAGGTTTGATTGTTACAGGGGCAGGTACACATGTCTGATTTGTTACAGGGTACCGTGGCTTTCTTGGGAGGGGGTAAACACGGACACGCTGGTGGCTCGGTTTGCATTAATTTCAGTTTCCCAATTATCGCGTATATTGTTTACCCTGGTTTATGTTGCTCCCTGATTGTGTCACTGACTCCCCACTCTGTGACAGATTGGTCGGGCGCGGGCATGGGACGACTGTGAGGACGGTTCACGAGGATGTGTTGTTCGTTTAGCTTTGCATTGAGTGACATTTGTTAGGTTTTATTCGTGTTATTATCTTATTTTCAGTTTTATGTGAGCGGATATGACTGTGGCGTGGTGTGGATGTTCAAATTACTGTGGTGACCTTGTTTGCTTCATGCTCGGTAGTTTGTCGGCCGATTTTCAAACCAGGAAGAAGTTTGCGAAAATAGCTTTTAAAACAACGAGTGTCGTGTAGGCACCGATTTGAAAACCCATGGATTTATCATTTCTAAATGTCAACGGCCATGTTAGGTAGTTATTTTTTTTACTCTCTTTTACGGTTGTGTTTGACGATTGTGGTTAAAGTCCGAATGGGATTGCCTACGGGTCAGTGGGCTTTCCTAGATTGAAAACGCCGTGCACGTGCAAAGAAGGCTCCGCTCTCGGGGTCGAGGAACTTACACGTGTGGCGGGTCTGGCGTGCACCGGGGAACCCTGAAAAGAAAATATTTCTAATATTGCGCGTTTTTCGCTAAACCGAAAAATCCCCGGGGCGTGACACCCGAACTATTTTTCAGGAAATTCTCTGAAAAAAGACGACAGTCCGGATCATCCAAATCCCGTCCAGACCGTCGTGCGGGAAAAATTCTATTAAGTTAGTTTTTGATGCTTATCTCTTTTCAAATGTTTCTAACCTATAAATAAACCCTAATTTCACATCTAGTGTGAGAGGATGAAAATCGAAAGAAAATAAAAAATTCACATATATAGAGAAGAAAGAAAAACATGATCTAATCAATATTTCTTCGTTTATATTGTTCAATTTGATTCTAGGGTTTCCAAACTCCTATTTCTTGTAGAATCAAATTGAAGAATAGTTATATGGTGTTTTCTTATCTATCTATAATCTAAGTATTCGGAGGATCATCACCAACAAAAATAACGATTTTTTCAAAAATCGGCGCGTGGATTCGCGTGGCCTTGTGGATTCAAGGTGCTACCGCTTTCGTGGATTCGGAGCGAGGTACGTTCGTGTGATCGATACGTGCTACATTGGTGAAGACCGTGGATTCGGTTGGACGTCTGGATTCGATGTTGGACTTCGTGGATTCGAAGTTGCACGCAAATCGTGAATTCGAGGAGCGTGTGGAGCAAGCGGAGAAGATCAACTAGGAGCGTATGGAAAAGGCCGAGTCGTAGTGTTACTGTAAATCACCTTGTACGTGTTTAATCTTAGTGGATTTCGCCGTGTTATCTGTGACACCCCCACTTCCTAGGGGGTCACCCATCCTAGTACTATTCTCGCTCTAGCACGCTTAACTCTCATAACCTCTTGGGTGTTGCTACCACCCAAAATGCTATAGCCGGGTTAAGAAATTTTAGTCCTATTATATCATTTATATATAGGACTAATCCAAATTTCGAGGGTGTCACATTCTTTCCCCCTTTAAGCCCTGACGTCCTCGTTAGGCTCAAAGACACTTACAAGCACCAGGTGATGTGAGACTCGTCTTGCTAGCCTTAGTCGACCTTGTGGGGAGCTGCACTCCACCAACAACGGTCATTAGCCGGGGAGCCTCACTCTACCCGCTAAATAACCCTGGCTCAGCCGAGACTCATCTCACATTTTCGGCTGGTGATTGGCTCCGATACTATCTGTGACACCCCACTTCCGAGGGGGTCACCCATCTTAGTACCACTCTCGCTCTAGCACGCTTAACTCTCTTAACCTCTTGGGTCTTGCTACCACCCAAAATGCTATAGCCAGGTTAAGAGATTTTAGTCCTATTATATCATTTATATATAGGACTAATCCAAATTCCGGGGGTGTCATATTATCGGTCCCATGATTTTTTACTCCTGTGATGGAGTTTCCACGTAAATCTTGCGTACTTTATTTATTTTCCACATTGGGTTTTTTTTTTTTACGCAATGATTTGGTGATTTTATTGTTTAGACCTATTCACCCCCCTCTTGGTATTTTTTTCCTCTATTCAGATCCATATTAACATAACCCACAGTTATTGTTACATTTGACATTTGGGTCGGTTTCTCCTATACATCACTTGAGCAACTGTTTGTCGCAGGACTAGGTTTTGGACCTGATATTGTGATTTGTCATTGCTCATGGCGCACCTCACGCACACCAGCGGTTTGGCCACCGCTTAGGTGCACTTTTCCAGAGAGGTGGTCTGATGGACCCGTGATCCCTACGCAGCAGTTTGCGTGGCGGGAGCCCCCTGCGGTCATTGCAGTTTCGCAGCTATTGCGATTAGGGTTGTTTTGCACCGGGTTATCGAGCGGGATTATGATAGTTTGCCTGAGGTTGATTTACCGACTTGGCGGTATGGCAGTATCGCGGCTATTGTGATTGGGGTGGTTTATGCCTGAGGTCAGCAGACCGATATGGCGGTGATGTTGGATGACACTGATGTGGTATACTACTCGTGGGATGGTTTGTAGTGAGATGGTATTCTGGCTTTTGTTATACGGTTGGGTGTTCTTTCGCTACTTCAGTATTTTTGCTTGCACTATGTTATAGTTGCTATTCTTTACCTTGTCATGGTTTATGTCACTGACTCCCACTATGTGACAGGTTTAGTCGGGGGTGGGAATCAGGACGGTGGTGAGGACACTACTTAGTGAGGCATAGATTTTTCTCAGTCAGATTCTTCTCATTTTTCCTATCTTATTGGTTATTTCCTTTTATGGTCGGATATTATGCATGTGGACTTTGATATTGTGGATGTGTGGATGTTGTGACGATCTTGTGATGTTGGATAAATATACCTTTTGTAACTGTACTTTCGATTTGTGGTTTTATAGATGCGTTTTGTGGACGCGGGATTTCAAATATTATAAAGGGTTTGCGAAAATGGTTTTAAAAAAAAAAATTGATTGTCGTGTGGACACTATTTTTAAACATTGTAGATTTATCCTTTCAAACATTTTGATGCGCCGGGTGTGCACCGTTTCATGAAAATAAGATAATAACGCATTTAAAGTTCATACTCTGTTATTTGTAATAGTGAATGTGGTTGATGTATATGTTGTATATGTATTTTGTACATAGGGCACCATGCATATACAGGGGAGACTCTGTCCGTTTATACAGAGAGATCTTGTATGTGTGGCGGGTTTGTGCACGTGCTAGAGTGGGAGATTTTAAAATAAAAAACAAAAATGGTTCCAAAATTTGTGTGACGGGTCCGTTTATACAGAGAGATCTTATATGTGTGGTCTGTTTAAAATTTCTCTCGGGTCGTGACAATAACCATGTCTAGTGAACACCCACGGCAAAAGTTCCATATAAAGAATCTACTAAACTATCACAATGTCCGTGAATAAGATAAGCAATCACAATACCCGTGAATGAGAGAATACTCTACTTGACAACAATAAAGTACAGTAAAAGAAGAAGAGAAGGGTCGAGTTAACCAATTTGACGACATTCTCGACTTCGAATTGAAGTACCCACTTATACCGATAGTCAACTAAGCACGTGGCTCACCCAACGGACTCCCGCAAATCACCTAGACCTATCCAAAGTCCACTAATGATTAATAAACCAAACTTACATTAACAGGCGATTTAGTGGTCCCAACCACTTTGCCAAATTCCCCTTTGTTCCAATTTGCTGAAATAATTTTTCGATCTTCGACTATCACACCGATCGAGTTCCTGATCAAAAATATGACCCAAACGACTTTTTCGTCATTCAAATGAGGACAAACAGTCCCCGGGTTCTATTTGCGACGTTCGCATCGTCCAGAAAATTCTACATGTGCAATTTTGCACCCCTAAGCCCTATTGATACAAGAATTACAAACAGTATGTGTCTAAGCGAAAAATGACGCATACCTCTGATCCCGGATCTCAAAACCAAACTGTTGGGACCAGTATTTTCGCCACTTAAGAAGAGTGACACATGACGTATACCATCGGCTGAGGGTGTCAGCCGACAGGGGTTTGAGTTAGCAAAGAGGGACTCACGTCTCAATTGAGACCGGCCTCAGTCGCGGAAAATAACAACGCACGATGCATGTCATAGGCCAAAGGCATAGGTTGTCGGCTAAGGGCATCGGCCGACAGGAAAGGAAGCCGACGTAAGGATCATCACAGCAGCTAGGGTGAGCTATGGTTGAATGAAGGCATTCGACCGCTCCGAACAGTCGATGACGTGGGCGGAGTCGAAATCAACCCTCAGTCGATCAAGCCGAAGAAGAAGAGACCCGTACTTTGTTTCAAGCTGATCTTAGGTGTGTAGCAATATAGTACGAGGCGCACGACTCAACCGAAGAAGGGTCCGCATCCCGATTCGGACCGATTTCGGTCACATAAAGGCACAAGGCACGACAAAGGCTATGGGCCGAAGGGGCTAGCCGATAGGAGAATCGGCCGACAAGAAGTGGCCAAAGAAAGATACTGGACCGCCCCAATCAAGCGACGGGAGGGGCGAAGTCAAGGTTAATCCTCATCTGCTCGAAACTGCAGAATGAAAGATCTTGGAAAGAATGAAGGCGAGATTCAGGCGTGAATCTCGTAACAAACCTCGAAGTGGCTAGTGGCATCCAGCAAAGGGAAGCGCTGAGGATCACGCTTCGGCGCAACAATTAGGGGATGAACCTGGATGGAGAACGACTACTATCCTATGTGAGGGCGTTCGGCTCAAAAGAAAGTAGTTGCTGGATATTCGATAACTTCCTCTATTTTTGTACCGATAATTCAAATCGGCGCTTAATAATTTGGTTCGGGGAGTGTATAAATACCCAAACCATCGAGGAGATCGGGGTCCGGCAACCTCGTAAGCCCAGCACCACCCCAGCTTCTTCATTTATCTTGGAGTAGGTTAACTCTTTTTTCTTCTTGTTTACTGCTTTTTTAGGAGTAGGCTTAATTGTAATCCTTCTATCCCTTTTCCCCCACTTGTATCCCCTTCTTCTTATCAATATAAAGCATAAACTGGCCATTCGATCGTGTCTTTATTTTTTGTATTTAGAGTGCAAACCGGCTCCGCCGTGTCTTTATTTGCCTTTCTCGCCTTTAGAGTGTAAACCGGCCAATCAGCCGTGTCTTTATTGGTGATTTTTGCTCTAAAATGTTACAATCGGCTCATCAGCCGTACATTTATCTCTTAAACCAGTTTGACTCATCTAAGTCGAAACCAGCGATCCCTCTTTACTTCCGCGAACCTACTTCGGCAGTCACCGATTGTCGTGGTTGCGAGGAGTTACCAGAGGAGAACCCGGCCTAGCGGATCCCTCCTCGGCCCGATCGCTTGATTATTGGCACGCGACGCACTTCTACACCTTTGGAGGGTCACCCAAAGGGGCCGATCGTGCGCAAGCCACGTTTTGGCCCCAACACAAACCTACGTCAAATCCGGACTGCACGTGATGCCTCGGGAGTCGTGCCGCCAATCCGGGACCCGTTTGGAGTTTGAAAACCTGCCCCCGAGTCATCCGGTGCCACAAACGACACATAACTGATGCCCCATAAATCTCCGCAGTAATTTAACACATAAAAAGGTAATTACGCAAAAAGAAGGGTTTCCAGGCATACGTGTGAGATAGATGGAGGATCGGTGGCTGCAGGAATAACCAAGACTCCAAACAACGTACCGTTGTCCAAGAAATGGAAACCGAATAGCAAACGTGTCGTCGGTTCACACCATCGACGAAATGGACCTCCGCGTTTATTCGGTTGCTCCTGACGGTGACGCGACGACCAACATAGCGGCGGGCGACAATTCGAGCATCCAATGACGCCTCGATAGCAGGGCACGAGAGGGTTGCGAGGCTGGAATGGGCGTGTGGCGATAAGGCAGGCGGAGGGCTGAGCGACAGTTGGGCAGGCGGATGCTGCGTGGGCCATAAGAAACGCAGGCGCGCGGGTGGGCAGGGACAGGGTGCGTGGAGCGCTGACGCTGTGCGGCAAGCGGACACAGCCTGGCGCGGCACGCGGGCGGAAGAGAATAGGGGGTCCGAGGCAACTTGGGTCCAGGCGGCGTGTGGCTGTTGCTCCCCACGCGGCAACGTGCGTGCATGCGGCTCTGCACGATTGGCAAGGGCGGTGACGAAGCCTGGGCGCATGGATCAGACAGGGAAGGCCCGATATCACTACGGCGATGACGACGACGATCGAATCTCAGCTGAGTTTTGAGGCGATGCAGCGGCGTACGGATGGAGGAGGAGGAGGGAAGGGGTGCGGTTGTGAGAAAATAGGGTAAAGTGGATTAGGGGTTTTTCTTTTAACTAATTAATGATACCCTAATCCCCCTTTACCAACATTTACATAAATTCCAGAGCGTCCCCAACTCAAAATATTTTCCTTTCTAACCCATTTCGAAATTTTAAAACTCAATTAATTTTTTTTGAAAAGCGTGCTGAACGCTTTGGTCACCTTTAAATGGTCGATTTTGCGAGTCTTGGTGCGTAGACTACCGCAACTGATCCGAATTTATCAAAAATTAATTTTCCGGTCCGACTTACTCGCGAAAAATGCATATCCGGGAGATCCGAATATCGGATTTGAAATTCGATCGCACCGCTGTTCTCAACTCGACGACACCGTCGACGTGACGATTTTATTTTTTCAAAATCTCACCTTAACTTTTTTGATCGATTTATGAAAAAAAAAAAAAATCTGATTTTAGCTTTTTTACGTTTTTCGGTGCAACCAATACAGCGAATTCAAAAAAAAACTTGACCACTCATTTAGCACATATTCACCAATAAACCCGTGAAGAAAATTTCGAGAGTTTAATTCTCTCTATGCTGAAATTAACATCCTCTTTAAAATATCCGAAGTCAAAATTAGAATTTTCAAATTTTAAGATTCAAATTTTAAAATTTAAAATACAAATATTATAAAATATTTAAAAATAATTTATTTTATTTGTTTACTTTTGCTATCATTGTTGTTGGGCGCATGAAGCAGGATTTCAATTTGAGACACATTAACTGCAGGTGAAGGTAACGCAAATACAAACAATCTTAAAATAATTCTACTTCAGCACTACTTTTAAGTATTTAAAGACCATGATATTGTCATTTAGTAGGTGTCTGGCTTAATTATTAAAAAATAATTTTGAATTTAAAAATTATTTTTGATTTGATAATATGTTTGTCAATCTTGTTTTTAAAATTTAATTTTAAATTTTAGAATCAGTTTTTAAATTTTTAAAATTCAAAATGAGAAGAGCTAAAATATTTTTTTAAAAAAATCTAATTCTAATTTTAAAATCAAAATTTAAATTTAAATTCAAATTTTAATTTCAAATTTTGTATATGAATTTTTTAATTTCATAATTTAAATTTTAAATATCAAAATTTAAAATTTTAAACTTAAATATTAAATTTGAATATTAAATTTTAAATTTCAAATTTTAAAATTTCAATTCTCAAATTTAAGATAAAATTAAAATTTTAAAGTTAAAAGTTAAAATTGTAAATTTTAATATTCAAATGTATATTTTAAATTAAAATATTAAAATTTAAATTTTTTATAAATATTAAATTTTGAATTATTTTAAAATAAAATTCAACTCGAGGGACATTACTTAAGGGTGAAGATAATGCACAAACCAACAATCCTAAAATAATTCTTATTTAGCATTACTTTTGGGTGGGGTGTATGATGTTTTGGGTGTAGAGGGTACATCCCATTCATATAATGGTGAAAATTTTTTTATCAATTATTTTTCATCATTTTGAAGTGATAGATGAAATTCATCCCATCCTAAAATAAATAGGATATATGATATACACACACTTTTGAATATATATAAGTATTTTCCTTACTTTTGAGGATTTCAACATCATGTAATGGACAACAATACAAAATTTCTCTAAACTTTAATTTATATTTATTTTTTTTTTGTACTTAATAATATTTAAAAATATTAGTTAAAATATAAATAAATAAAATATTATATTGATAAAATATATTGACACTTTAAATTTCATCCCATTCTTATTGGTGAGTCTTTTTTGCTTCTATAAATCCCCGTGGCCTCTTCGCTCTGATTCCTCCCCAATGTTCTCAGCAAACACACACACACAAACATTTTCATAGAGAGAGATATAGAGTTGCACAGAAAGATGGCAATGGAGTTGTTGCTTGACTGGCGAGCTCTCGGCTCTCTTCTGGCGACGGTGATGGTGATGCAGACGGCGCTGCACAACTTCCTTCCGCCGGAGGTGAAGCAATTCATCCGCTTCCTATTCTCCCGCCTCTCGTCGTTCCTGCACCCGACCGCCACCGTGATCATCGATGAGGCCGAAGGCCACGCAAGCCTTGGCAACACCAACGAGATCTTTGAGTCAGCCCAGCTCTATCTGAGCTCGCGCTGCCTCGCCGACACTCCCACCGTGCGCCTGCACAAGTCCCGCCACTCCCCCCATTTGGTTGCCTCCCTCCCCGACCGCCACTCCGTCGTCGACTCCTTCCATGGCATCCCCCTGACGTGGAATTTCGAGAAAGTTGAAAACCACCCGAACTCCACTTCCGGCTTCAACCACTCCGGCGGTGGCTCCTACTCCCGGTCACTGAAAATTCAGTTCAACCGCCGCCACTGCGATGTGGTGCGTAACCAGTACATTGGGCACCTCCTCCGCGAGGCCCAGCAAATCCGGTTGAAGGCGCAGGAGAGGAAGTTGTACACGAACCGCACGGCGTCCCAGCACGACGACCACCGCTCGCCGTGGACATCACATCCGTTCTCACACCCGTCGACGTTCGATACCCTCGCGATCGACCCGGTATTGAAGGAGGAGATTCGTTCCGACCTCTTGAGATTCACCAACCGGCGGGAGCACTACGCGCGTGTCGGCCGCGCGTGGAAGAGAGGGTACGTACTTTGTTAATTAACCATTCTTCTTTCTTTTTTTTTCTACATGTAAAATTTTTTTCTCAATCGTATTGACGTGACCAAAAAAAAAAAATTTATTTATTTATTTATTTATATGGAAAAACAGATATCTGCTGTACGGGCCGCCGGGGACGGGGAAGACGAGCCTCGTGGCGGCCATAGCGAATCTGCTAGA
This sequence comes from Tillandsia fasciculata, assembly GCA_029168755.2. Lineage (NCBI taxonomy): Eukaryota > Viridiplantae > Streptophyta > Magnoliopsida > Poales > Bromeliaceae > Tillandsia > Tillandsia fasciculata. Next base: position 3,586,020 of record CM054944.1, read on the forward strand.
ATTCGACATCTACGACCTGGAGCTGACCACGGTCCTCTCGAATTTCCACCTCCGCCGCCTCCTCGTGTCGACATCCCCCAAGTCCATCATCGTGGTTGAGGACGTCGACTGCTCCCTCGACCTCTCCGACCGCAAGAGCAAGAAGAATGGAGACGACGCCGCGCAAGCCGGAAAGGTGGCGGCGGCGTACTTGAGGGAGACGATAAACCTGTCCGGGGTGCTCAACTTCGTCGACGGGCTGTGGTCGTCGTGCGTCGGGGAACGGCTGATGGTGTTCACGACGAACCACCCGGAGCGGCTCGACGCGGCGCTGCTGAGGCCTGGCCGGATGGACCGCAAGATCGAAATGGGCTACTGCAGGCCGGCCGCGTTCCGCGTGCTGGCGAAGAATTACCTCGGGAACGGCCAGGACGACTGGGAGGAGAAGGAAGGGACACTGCTTAAACATCTGATGGCGGAGGCCCAGGCGCTGCTCGGGGAGGTGGAAATCACGCCGGCCGAAGTCGCGGAGGTGTTCATGGGCTCCGACGGTGAGGGTGCCGAAGCCACGGTGGGGAACGTGGTGGAGGAGCTGCGCCGGAGGAAGGAGAAACCGCCGCCGCCGCCGCCGCCGCCCCAAGAAAGTGTGGTGAATGAATTAGAGAGTTCTTAATTAGCTGTGAAAACTGGTGGATTAATGTTTCACTGTTTTAGTAATTATTCCAAATTTTATGTTAAAATTTTGTGTATGGTTGGGACGTAATGAAATTTCATGTCATACTTTTATATCATACTAGTAAGGTTATTGAATATAATAAATTAGAATATTAATTACACATTTTATATTTAATAATAAATTTAAATTAAAAAATTATATATTATATTATATATTTAATGTAATTAATGAACTAACAAAATAGTTTTAGATGCTGTCGCTTGATAACGACGTGTTGTTCATAATTTCTACATTTATTACCTCTTAGTTAAGTGTTATATGTTTTTTAATTTAAAAGGCACATTATCTTCTGTTCTATTTTTTATTAGAATAAAATAAAGTATTTTATAGAAAGAAAAATAAAATTTCTAATTAATTACGACTGCTAAAATTTTATAAAATTTTTTTTTCTCAAAATGAAAAATTATAAGCAACTAAAATTAAATATATAACGGACAAATTTGAAAAACACTGTGCATAATATACAAGAAATTAATCACTCATTAACTTGGGGCTCTAAAGTAGTTTCTAAATAATACGACTTATGGAAGCACTAAGTGACCTATTCCATACAACTTTATTTTAGATAAAATTTGAAAATATCATATTAAAATTTTTAATTTTAAAATATAGATACTAATAGCATTGCTAAGATTACAACTCAAAATGGATTGTTATCCTACAACATTCTCTTACCCAAGGGCTATTTATTCTACTAATTTTATCACTCCCTTTTTCTTATTATTGTTTTATACTTTTGATGGCTAATTCTAAAGAAAAAAAAAATGGAAGGGTTATATTTATTTCTTAATTGTTGGCTCAGTATTTCTCTTCTACTAAAGAAAAAATTCAAGCAAAAACTTAGCAAATTAAAATAGAGTCAAAATACCCTAATTACCCCACGACATTTATTATTGATACTCACTATAATAAAATTAAGTTATAGAAATATATTTTTATGATATTTTTATACAAGTGTTCTATTTATATTCCATCTATATCTAAAATTAGATTATAGGGATATATTTTTAGGACACATTACAAAAATATGTCGCTATACACCTGTTGGGGCCGAAAACGTCAGTCGTCGACCGGCCCCGTGTGGTTCGGTTGACCCTCTGAAATGTGATGCGCCATGTACCAATGGATCAAGTGATCGGGCCAAATAGGGATCTGTTCGGCCAGTTTCTTCTCAGTAAGCTCTCGCGATCGTCCGGCTTAGATTAGCCGAAACGGGATACGGAGATAGAGAGAGACTGAATCCGGCCTAGAGTAGCCAAACCTATAGTAACCCAGATTTCCGTGTGGCTTTCCCCTATGTTTCGGGGCGTGGAACACCTGTTAGTGGTGTGTTGGGGTCACAACACGTCAAAGGGATGTGTTGGATGGGTTCAGAGAGGGTTTGGAGTCAAGACTGTCTTTCGGCTACTTTTGCCGAATTTTAGAAGTGGTTTCAGGCTGATTGGAGGCCGTATTTGAATTCAGCGCGGAAAAACGTTTGAAAATGGTTATTTACTTATATTTTTCTGAGTCCGGACGCCCAAAAACGGATACCCAAAAATTTTCTATACCAAATGGTGCACGAGGGGAGCTGTGGACCGGCGACTGACACGTGGCGGCCTGGGATTGGCCGGCGCACGCTGTCTGGTCCACGGAACTTGGCGTCGGTGCACAGTGGACCGGCGAGGACACGTGGTGGCAAGCCATAGGTGGGTTCACGCTGCGCGGTCCACGGGAGCGAGCGGCTGGTGCATGGACCGGGGCGCGCCATGTGGCGGCCCCCGATTCGCCGACTCATGCGCGTTCGGCGCACGCGGGACTACGGGTCTGCAGGCCGTATAGCACACGTGGCAGGCGCGGCAGGTAGCAGGTGGCGGTTGGCAGGGCGGCGGCTGGCGTGGCGGGGACGACGCCACATGGCGGCCCTCCATTGGCGAGCGCCACCCACCCCGTCGCCCCGCAGGCGCCACGTGGCAGCGCCCGAGCCGCTAGGCGCCGCTGTCCCGTGTTCGGGACACGTGTCGCGCCAGGGCGATCCGGGCGCTGGTTCTGGGCCGGACCTTAGGCCCGATTTCGCGGCCCGAAAGATTCGGGCGCCCGAAATCGGGGACACCTAGGTCATTTCTCCATTTGTTTGTTGGGCCTATATATATACCTCCTCCTCTCTCTTTCTCTCCATTTTTTGAGTTCTAGAGAGGGAATGAGAGAAAGAGTCCAATAGGAAACTTGTTCCTCTTGATGTTTTTGATCTCGTGGTTGATCACCGGGATTTTTGGAGGCTCGGTAACGGCGATCTCGATTTTACAGTGCGCCTCGACTTTTCCCCATTTCGGCCCGTTTCCATCGCAGTTCAGTCAGAAAATTGCCGTGAGCAAATCAGGAGGAATTTTTGAGCGATTTTTGCGGCAGCGCGTTCCTAAGAGGTAAGGCTTCGATTTTTGTGTTGATTACTTTGCCCTATTTCACACTTTTGGCATAGTTCTCGAGGCATTTTTGACCCCTCTTTTTCTGTGATGAATTCTGGACAGCATCGGCTTGTTCGATTTATATCTTGGCCTAGGAGCATCGGATCAAGGCGTATAAGTACTCGTTTTTTATCTACTCGTCGCAAGGAACGTAACTGTATTTTTTTTTGGATTTTTTGGTGCACTGTACAGAGGTGAAATTTTCTCTTTTTTTGTGCTGCTGGGAAAAACAGCAAATGCTGTATTTTGGATTTTGTGTTTACACCGAGTGCGTTGTTCTGTACAGTTGTGCACTGTTTTCGGCGGGTTGCAGAGTTAGAGGATTGTGGACAGCGAGGAGACTTTTTGGGTGCGGATTGCGCATTTCGAGATGGGTGGTTGTTGCTTACCTTACTTTTGACTTGCTCACTAGGAATACTAGAAATCCCCTAAATCAAAAGTAATAATGGACATCCTATTTGAGAACCATACATGTGAACCCCATAAATTGAGTGATAGCTTATCTGTGATAAATTGGAACAAGTTGTTATAACATAACCACGCATGCAAAATGATTTATCATATTGGGACATCCAAAATTATTCTTTTAAAAAGTTAGTGTAAGACATTTTTCTTCAGTTTTTAAAAGAGGGCAATAGCATGCTTGTATGGACATCTAATTAGGCCACTATTTATTCTACACTATCATATTGGAACTTTACTTAGAAGAAACCATATTTAGTTGTTCTCATTTTTATTCAGATGCATGTTGCTCGAGTTAGAGCAGGGGTTTGGGATAGTGTAGTTGAGGCCATTGAGTCTGGGACAGGTTAGACTCGATTATGGATTGTGGGGCATTATGGTAACCGCGGACATTAGGCGGTTAGCCATATGTTGATTACTTTATCAGATTTTGGACTTGTGGGGTGTTGCGGCGACCGTGGACATTGGGCGGTTGACTGGATGTTTACTTATGCATCAGATTGGGTATCAGATTTTTCTAGTGGATGGAGTTTCCCCCTTGTTGAGTACTATTACATCAGATTGGGTATCAGATTTCTCTAGTGGATGGAGTTTCCCACTTATTGAGTACTATTGCATCTGATTTGGGATCGATTTTCTTTAGTGGATGGATTTTTCGACTTTGATCATAGTCGTGATCCAGTCCTGCTATATCGTGATACTTGTGACAGAGATACTTGTGGTACTGGTGACAGAGATACTTTACTCGTGTGGGTCGCTTCCCTCGAGTGCCACTCCGGAGTAGGCTTTAGACTGTGACGAGTGTCGGTCAATTAGTTATATTGGGATTTCGAGCCTTGTGTGCTGGTCCCCTATTATATATTGGGATTTCGAGCCTTGTGTGCTCGTCCCCTACTGAATTCTTGAGTTCGACAGTAGAGCAGGCAGTACCAATTTTTACTGGTGACTAGATTGGATCTATTTGGACAGATATTGTTTTCAGATGCATTCATACAGTCATCTCTTTCGTAATTGCATTTAGAGGCATAGTAGTGGTAGTTTTCTTTTATCAGTAGCCTTTATAGCTTACTACTATTCTTTCCTTTTTGCCTCTAGTAGTCCTAGTGGGCCCGTCAGAGTGTGAGGCTTTACCCACTAGGGGAGGCTACTAGTTTATCTAGTAGTTCTCACCCATATAGTTGTTTTTTGTCTCTTCCCCTTTGTTTTGCAGAGTCGTCTGCGGGAGCTGCTGCGGATTGAGGTAAGAGGATAGCGGACTAGCTAGATCGTCTGCCCCGACCGTGAGAGTAGCTGGACTTTTATTGTACCCCTTTTTGTATCTCAGGCTGTAGCACATTACTTTTGGGACTGGCTTTAGCCAGCTGGTTGTATTTATTCAGTGAGCTGGGAGTTTATTGTGCTTATTCGCTTGTATCATATTTTCAGTCTGAGATTATTATGTAGTTCTTTTTAGTTCAATTCTGTATTATGCTCTTTTATTATTTATCTTATATCTGAGCAGGTTACCAGCGCTTCGTGTACGCGAAAAATTTCGTGTGCACGGCGGATCTGTAGACGGGTCCGGGTTCTGGTTTACACCCGGGGCATGACAAACCAGATAATAAAATTTTGACATGGCTAAGAAACTGATTAGAACGTTGTATTGATTGAAATGGGAATACAAGGAGGAAAAGGAAGAAATTATAAAATAAGCCTACTCCTAAGAAATGCGATAAATTTATCTAGAAAAGTGGTAAATGCAGGTATTGAAAGATATGAAAAAATAAAGGGTGGTTATGGCTTACGAGGTTGCAGAACCTTTTTCTCTTCGATGATTCAGGTATTTATACATTCTCTGAACCATATTTACAGGCGGCAATTTGATAAATGGGCAGGATTTGGGGAAAGTCACCGTGAAGTACTCAACTACTTCCCTTTGAGTCGAAACGTCCTCAAATAGGATAATAGTCGTTCTTCTGTCTAGGCTCATCCCTTTACTATCGCGCCGAAGCGTGATCCTCGGCGCTTTCCAATGCTGGACTCCGCTTGCCGCTTCGGAGTCTGTTACGAAATTTGCGCCCCGAATTTCACACTCTTTCTTTCCAAAACCCATCATTCTTTTGCTTGATCAGACGAAGGCAGATTTTGACTCCACCCTCTTCGTCGGTTGATCGGGCGGTTTGATATCCTTCTCTATCCGAAGTCGATTCTATGTGAGGCAAAAACTTTTCTCGTCGGCTGCTTCTCCTATCGGCTGCCGTCTTCAGCCGATGGCATATATCGTGTGCCACTCTTTCACTTCACTGAGGTCAACGTGGATCCCACTTCGTTGACTCATTCTTATGTCGACTGATGTCTTTAACCAAAGGTGTACGCCACATGTCACTTCCCCGAGTGGTGGAAATTTTGGTATCAACAATGCCCCCTCGGCAATCGCTTGACGTGCCCGTTCGGCTAATTATCGAAGTTAAGTCAAATTCCTAGCGTGACTGTGAAACCCTTCTTAATTTCTTCCTTGGCTTTGTCGGCAGAGTCCTCGGCCCGTGTCGCAATAGCCGAGGTTATTTCGTCACCGGCTTTTTGTGCCAGCTCTTTTTTGGAAGTTTTTCTATGGCCTCACCGAGGAGCTTCATTTGTGCTCCCTCTTAGTCACCCGGACGAAGGAGATCTTGTCCGAATATTCATCGACCGACATGCCTTCAGTCTTCGCCTTCTTTTCTTCGGCCTCCGTTTCGGTTAGAAGATGGGCTCGGGACATCTTCATCGTCCCTAGGTGGCCACCTCTCACGTCGAGCCATCTTCCCGAGGTCCCGCTCAGCGAGTTCCTCTGCTCCCTCCCGCTACTCTGGCGTTTACTGGCTGTGCCTTACGGCGACCTCTAAGGCGTTCACGTGAGCTTCTAAATCTAGCCAGACACCGTCGTCCTCCGGCTTAGAGACCACCGATCGAAGCATCGGCATTTTCTTCTGTAGCGGTACGGTTAAGCCTCCCACCTTTTGGCTATGCCGCATCAACGCCAAAGGGTGCCGATGCGCGGGCCATTCCCGCCTTAGGTTCGGCCGTGGCCACTGGACCGTGATGCCACTATTGCGGGCGTCGGCCTCCAGCCTCTATATCCGACGCTTCTGCATCTTGGTCATAATCGGCCCTTACCACCGGGCCGATCCTGTGGGCGTGAACCATTGTCCGACCGACGCATCTGCCGGTGGGTCCATCTTCCTTAAGTGTTCCCTGAGGATCTCCCTCCTTTGCCATGGCTTAGACCATGGCTGGATCTTGAGCTCCCGAGCTAGTTGACCGCCCAGGTTCTCCACTTCCTCCTTGGTGAGACAAGGGAAATCTGCATCTAGAATTGTTAGGGCTTCTCTTGCCCCTGGCGTTCCTCAGTAGGGAGACCATAGTGTCAGCCCCCTCTGTGATGACCCGTATCTCCGCAGAGCTTTTGTAGTGTGAATTGTGGCTTCTGGAGGCCTATGATGTGTGTTGGAGTTGGTTGCGCGCAAATCAGAATTCAGATTTGAACCCAACGCTGAATTTGGATTAAGAATACCTGTCCGGATGCCTTCGACAAATTTTAGAAGTGGATTTTTGGCAAAACGGACATCGGATTTGAATTCAGCGCGCGAAAATGATGAAAATGGACTACTTGTATTTTTCGGAGCCCAGATGCCAAAACACGGATTTCGAGGTAAGATTGTACTGTTCCAGCAGGCCAGGGCAGCGTCAGCGGCATCGAGCAGCGGCGGAGCGCGGCGGCGGGGGCGCGGGTAGGCATGTGCGCGGTGGCGGGCAGGGCGGTCCAGGGATTTTGGCGTGCATCGGGAGCAGCCAACGGCGGGCGTGCCACGTGTTGCGCGCTGATTGGGCGGTCAACGCACGCGCGACAGCACGCCGGGCGCGGCGCACCATGGACCCCGCTAGGCCACGTGTCGCCCGCCCATTGGTGGGCGCAGCGACCCGGCTGGGCCGCCGTGAACCGCGGCCCATGGTTCCCGCCGTGGACCGAGCGGCCACGCGGTGCGCCGCGATTGGCGAGCGCGCGGGACGCGGAGGGGACACGTGGCGGCTCCTCAGTGTTTCGGACACGCACAGTGTTAGGCCGGCCCAGCACTATAGTCGCCCGAAAGCTCTCGGGCGCCCGGAAATTGGGCCAAAAAGCCCATTTGGTTTCTTTTTTGGGAAAAGCCTATAAATAGCCATTTGATATTTTGTTTTGGGCTTTTTCCCGAGCCCAAATGCGAATGAGCCCTATTGCAAACTTGATCTTCATCGTGTGCTGGATCTTGTGAAGGAAGCTCGGAATTTTTGGAGGCCGCGGCATCGACGACTTCGGCATATTAGCGCAGAGCGACGTTCTTCCGTTGGTGGCATGTTATCGTCACATTTTGGTCCACGAGGTCCACAGAGCTACTCCGATGGTATTTTTGGACGATTTGTGTAGCGTTGGATTCACGAGAGATAAATCTACGATTTTTATATTTTCCACTCTCCACATATTTGAGCTTTTATTGGGGTTTCTAGTACATTTTTGACCCCCTTGGTTGCTGGTGGATTTTCTTGGACAGCAGTACCTTGTCAGATTTTTATCTCTGCACTCAAGTATCGGAATTCAACGTTTAAGGACTCGATTGATATCTACGCTTCGCAAGAATCGCCGTCATATTTTTATTGGAATTTTTGGAGTTTATCTTACAGTTGGAAAATCCGCATCTTTGGGACTAAAATTTTAGCAGATTCTGTACTTGGATTAATTGTGTTGATTGTAACATTGGACTATATCTTTGTACCCAGGGGGAGTTGTTTGGGTGTTTTTGGACCCGTTGTACTTGTGGAAATTTGGAGAATTATTCCTGGGTCACTACAAGAAAAGGAGCATGTAGAGGCGGTTGCGTAGAGGCGGTTGTTGCAACCACCTCTATATTCTACCATAGAGACGTCGTAGAGGCGGTTTGGCACAACCGCCTCTACAAGTTAAAAAAAAAAAATTCCTGGTCTATTTTTTCTTTCCCCCCTCTTTTATTTTCTCCCAAAAGAAACCCTAACTTAATTTTCCCCCCAAAAACCATCTCCTCCCACCCTAACTTTTTCCTCCCCAAAACCATCTCCACCCACTCTCCCCTCTCCCCTCTCCCGTCAGCGGCATCACCGGTCCCTCAAACAGGCCAAGATCTCACCGGCGGTCCCTCAAACCGGCCAAGATCTCACCGGCTAAGGTATGATCCCCCCCCCCGGCGCTGCCCATCCCGCTGCAGCCGCCCGCCCCAACCCCTCCGCCGCGCGCAGCCTGCTCTACCTCCCCGCCGCAGCTAGCTTCCCCCCGCGGCGTGCCCCTGCTGCAGCCAGCGCCCACCCCCACCCACCCTGACCGCCCCCCGACCGCCCGCCCCTCGGCGCGCCCCTGCTGCTGCTGCAGCCGCCCCCTCCGCCGCGCGCAGCCAGCGGTAAAAAGCGAGCGGATGCGGCCTCGACCTTGGCGGCGCAGAAGAGCGGTAGCAAGGACGCCAAGTTGCCTCCAGGTGAAACCCTCCCTCACGTCTTTGTTACTAGGCCCTTATTACTGATCATTAGTTCTTAGAGAGGCTTGTGCATTCTACTGCTTTGTTGTTCGGCGTCGACTCTGCTTGAGCGACCCTTCTCTTTTGCGTCGTGCATGGTTTGCAAGGTTGGGCTGATTAAAACTTATTGGAAAGGCAACAACTTTTGGATTTGATGTTAAATCCTTGAGGCTTAGCCTGGTACGGTCGGTTGTGTATCCTGAGAGTGGGGTTTAATCTAATTACCTGATTTTTTTTTTTTTTTTTGGTTTTCATCAATGTTAGTACACTTACAGAGCATGCAGTGGAAACCTATGTCAGGGTACATGCTTTTGATGATGAATTGAACTAAACTGAATGCTAGTTCTTGGAATTTTGAATACTGCCAGGAATCGACTCCGGAACTTATGGAACTGGACTAGTACTTGGTATATTTTCAATCATCGAATTGCTTATGTGAATGGATCAAGGCTCAATAGGGACAACTGGTTAAGACTCTTGCTTCAAAAATTGGACTGAATTAGCATGACAAAAACAGTTTCTTCATGGGCTTGTTTCAGTTCAAATCATGCATGAGAGATTCTTCTAATGAAAAGAGACACATAGCTTACCAATGTAAATACGTCTTGCAATCCTAAGGTTTTCTAGTTTATCTTGCAAAGGTTGTGAAGTCAGAATTTTCTACAGGTGATAGGTCATACGAAGGAATTAGATAGCAATTTGTCCGTCCATTGCCTTTTGGCACTCTATAGAATAGAGTACTGTCGCGACATCTCAAATATTGCAAGGGTGGTCCAAGTAGCTACAAACGAGAAAGGATGTGATTAGCAGATATCCTAGTACTCATTTTGAGCATCTATAAGAGGAACCCATGTTATGCTTTGATTATGTCTTCAAAATGGCAAAATAGTGTGTCTCTTATACATTATACCTAAAGGTTCAATTGCCTCTATGTAGATACTATAGTTTTCAACAAACTGATTTTACATACTCCATTACAGGTTTGCTCCTTTCCAAGATTTTAACAGGTATAACAGGTGTTCTACAATCTTTCTTTTGGTTACATTATAATACTTCACAAATTGGGATGTAGAATATGTAACAATCTTTCTTTTGCTTTACTCAAGATATCTTTTTTGGTCGAAAAACCAGCAACCAGCTCTGTAGAAAGTGAATTCAGATGAGAAATTGGAGAATTCTCATAATATAATTGTTTTTTAATTCATTTCTGTTTAGTCGGCTGTTAATAATAGTTTTACATGTTTTTGCAGGTTAGTTACAGAACACTTAAATAGTTGAGACAACTATTTCTTGACCATTATATTGTCTCATTACTCTTCTTCAAAGAGAGAAAAAAACTATCTTCTAGAGGGGCTTCCTGAGTATGGAAATGTGAATGCAAAGTTAACACTTAAATATTGTCTCATTATTTTTTTTGTTTTAGTGTTTAGTTTTTTAGTTTTTATTTTTATTTTATAGTGCTAAATTTTTATTTTCCCTCTCTATATGCAAAGGAACGGTGAGCGTATTAAAGCCAGCACATTAGATCTCTTTTTCTTTGGATTTTTGCTTCTTCTTCGCGCCTTGGTAATTTGGACATTACAATTGTTGAGGTAAATCCGTGCTAATCACAAAAAAGAATTCAATATTTTTCATGTATAATGTCAAATTTATGATGGAAATAGTGAATGGATATCTTTGACTGATTTGAGACAATTTTTTTTTTTTTTTAATTAGAAAGAAAAAGTGAGAGAAGAAGTTATTTGTCGGACTGTCGCGGTTGAGGTCATCTTCTATATTTTTTCTGTTTGAAGATTAGGTAAGTTATACCATATTCCATTTTTTATTCCTAATTTTTATTAATATTTTAATTTTTTTATTATTAAGTTAATTATTATCGCTAAGTTAGTCATTAGCTTTAGTACTAGTCATTAGCTTAAATTTTTGGTGAATGATGACTCTTCTTTGCATGCCTCCCGGATTTCTTTTGGTTTCTCGAGCAGACAAACAAGGCATCAATGCTAGATGAGATAATCGACTATGTGAAATTTCTTCAGCTGCAAGTGAAGGTTTGCACGCACAGATAATTTTAAGACGAAAAGTAACAAATAATTTTTTCAAAAACTGACATTCTCTTTAATGGCTTGACTTAAGGTCTTAAGCATGAGCCGCTTGGGTGCAACTGGAGCAGTTGTTCCACTTCTTACAGATTCTCAAGCTGAGGCATATCATCTAATTATTTTTCTTCTTTTCTATGTATATTACCAGAGAAGCATCAGCTAGTTCGTTAGTTACTTATCTGATGTTGCTTTCATGTAATCTGATCTTACTATAGTACTTCATACCTTGATTACTTTTCGTAGAAAATATTGTGCTACTATACATCTGCTCTTTTTAAACTATTCGAAGATGCTGTTAGAGAGATGCGAGAGGAAATGCGACGGGAAATGGATCACTTAAGGACGTCACTACTATCAAATACTCATGTATATTAATTTGATCACAAGTCATTATTAGTAGTATACTTAAATATTTTTGTATTTTCATATTATTGACATATATATTTTACATTGTTGGATAGGGTGCGGGTGGCAATATCAATCCGATTGATGCATTTTCTCCTAATCATCATCAATTATTGAATGCAAGTCATGAACCTACAAGTGAAGGAAACCGTCGAACAATTTAAATTTTTATAATGTAGAAAACTAGAATATTGACTACTCTTAAAACTATTTACATTTTTTGTTATTTAGTATCTTGCTATATGCTATTGGATATACATTGAATGAGATTGGGTGTTAAATATTTTGATCCAAAATTGGAATGCTAATTTATTGTTAAGACTTGTGTTAATGTTTATATTGTTGATGATATATTTTTTCTGTTGTTGTTGAGACTTGTGTTAATTATGTTTTTTGTTGTTTGATGAGAAATGTAATTTTTTTTCTTATATATATTATTAATATCATATTTTATTCTGATTTGGCTGGTAGAGGCGGTTCAAACCGCCTCTAAATATTGACTTTCCATATTAATATGTAGAGGCGGTTTCAACCGCCTCTACAGACTAATATTTGTAGAGGCAGTTTAAACCGCCTCTACAGACTAATTTTTGTAGAGGTGGTTTAAACCGCCTCTATATATTAAAATTTATTAACTGTCTACGCCGGCGGTTTAGAGGCGGTTGCGGGAACCGTCTCTACGATTTGTAGAGGCGGTTTAAACCGCCTCTACATTGCCTGAAAACCGCCTCTACATGCGCTTTTTTCTGTAGTGGGTATTTTCAGCTTTTTGGACTTTGGACAGTTTAGCACTTTCAGGTGGGTTGTTTCGTTTCCAAAACTGGCGGATGGTTCATTAATTCTGTTGTATAGAAAGCATGCATGATTGTGAGATATGTTAGAATGCATGTTAGAGAGATATTGTCTTTCCTATGTTGTTGTTGAAATCATGTTGGTTAATGTTCCCTGATCTTGTTTTAGTTAAACTAAATGCTACTTTTGGAACTTGACCTAGCACCCTGTCATATGTTGCATGTGTAAGCAGACCAGTAGAAAACCCTCACTTGGACTAGGTTTATTTATGATTTAGACATCCACACTTCTTATTCTATTCCTGAACATAGTGTTATCCTCATTCGGGTAGTGGGCAGAGTGGTCGTGATTTCTCTTAGTGTGGGATGCATGTTACACTCGTGCTTGGGAACCGTTTGGGTGAACGGTGGTCCCGGATTGTCTTGTTTCTATGTTTTATGTGTTGCCACTGTATTAGTGGCAATAGTATACCAGTGATAGCAGGACCTTGAACCCAGAACCTTTTGGACACACACATGATTTTAGTCAACTAATATTTTTCTTACAAACATCGAAGGGTCGCCGGAGTCTGTTCTTGTTTGATTGGACGAATGTATTAGCCCTTCGAGGTTTGGGTATAAAAACTTGTTTTCTAACTGTTTTTCCTAAAAGAAATAAAAATCATAAAAATTAAATTTTTCTTAAATCAAGATGGTTTATTTTCAAAAAAGAACTACTTTTAATCCTCAGCCCGCGTGGATTTGAGTGAAAAATGGTTTTCAGTAATAAATATCATATTTTTCCTTTAAACTTCCCCACTCGAGAGGATTCGAGTGGTCTGGGTTCTAAGGGCTGTCTTTTTCTTTGGGTCGAGAACAACGAAAGGTTATGCCTAGAGCCTGTTCTTGTTTGATTTGGGTTGTAGGTTCTAGTCTTTCGGGGTTCTCGGACCCTTTATTGTTGTTGGCTGTGGAGTATACCCAGCTAGTGAGTTTACATGTGGAGTTGATGACCTGTTGTGGGAGCCGTTGGATTGACAGCGGTCTCGACTGTTTGAGTGGTTCATGTTAGTGAGTTAGAGAGGTGATTTGGAAACTTTCGATCTTGTTGATCGTGGATTGGACTATAGCCTGCATGAGCCATATTGAGCTCGACAGAGATGCGCAGATACTTTCCTCGGTGGGGTCACGCCCCTCGAGTGCCACTCCGGAGTTGGGCCTGTTACTTTGCTATCGCGGCTTGTCGACGCAGTCCCTCTGGCTGAGCCAGTTTTGGCAGTCACGGACACCCTACGTAAGTTCGGTCCTCCTGAGATGTAACGGCCGTAGGTGGGCGCAGGTTTGACTGGACCCTATGTGGTAGTCAGTATTCATTGGGTGATTATATTTGAGAGATAGTAGATGCATCATGTTTCCATTTATTCCACTTCTTGAGCATTTAGATCGAGACATAGTAGCTGTAGAGTTATTTTCCAGCTCTTTTTTTTTCAGTATTGCATTTGTTACTTTATGCCTCTAGTAGACATAGTGGGCAGACTGTCGGACTTGGTAGCGGTACCCACTGAGAACTACTGTGGGATGTAGTTCTCACACCCGCTGTGGTGTTTTTCCCTAGGGACCCTTTCTCCAGTTCCTGCTGCTCCAGTTGCTGATCCCTTTGTTGCTGATCGAGGTGAGGGAGTCGCGAGCTAGTTCCCTACCTGTCTTTGGAGTATAGCGGTATCCCTTTTTGGAGCTTTGTAGTACAGTCTGCTGCATTTTAGTAGTTAGTTACTTTTGAGAGTTTTATTTTGAGAGACTTTTGTAGTGAGGTTCAGACTTATACTATTTGACAGTTGTATTATTTCTTATTTCAGTAGTTTACTTTTCAGCTTTGATATCTGTATAGCTATAGTATCCTTCTTTTTGCAGGTTAGACAGTTCGTCTATACGGGGCTTCCCGTATGGGCGGCGGATCTGTTGGCGGGTCCGGGTCGCAGTTTCGACCCCGAGGCGTGACAGATTAGAGTGGTATCAGAGCCTAGGTTGTAGGTCATTATGGACTTAGAAACCCTAGGCATGTGGATGGATCTTAGAATGACTACGTGAGAGTCGTGATTTATAACGAGAGTCCTGATTGAGTTTTATACCTCTCCCAAGGGACGGGATGAGTAATTGGCATGTTTATTCTCCTAAGCGATTATATTGGTTGCAGACAACATAATGCTGTGGAATGGATGACATGTTTTAGACTTTCGTTGGATTGGGTCAAATGGTTGTTATGTCCTGATGTTTGTTATTGTGCAGTAGAATACGATGCCCCTGAGACGTTGTGCAGTAAGGAGGGCACATCCTGCATCTGATGATTAACCCAAGCAGCGGGATACAGAGCTATCAGAGCAGAGCGAGACCCAGGAGTTATGGACCCAGATGGCACAGATGTCGGAGGCTGTCTGATGCCAGGAGAAGGCCATGGAACGTTTGATGCGCCTGTTGGAGCAGAGAGCACAGCTAGTTGCAGTACCGCCTGAGTGTCCTCCAGCACTTTCTTCCCATGCAGTGGCATCTCCAGCTATACCAGTGGCACCGATTGAGCGAGTAGCCCTCTCTGTATCGACGAGTAGTGCCGAGGCACCGAGGTAGGGTGGATAGCAGATAGTAGATGAGCTTTGGGACATCATCGATCGATGGAGCCAGTCCCGGCAGTCTGATCCACCCCGATTTGCAGGATTGATCTTGGAGCCGTGGGAGGCAGAGTCTTGGATCACAGCGATGGAGCGACTCTTTGAGACCCTTTTTATTGAGGAGCGATTTCAGGTTCTTTTGGCGACAAACTTGTTGGAGCACATTGCCAAGGCTTGGTGGCGCCGAGTGCGACTTGTGGGTCCGCCTGGGACCCAGCTGCTTACTTGGGCGGAGTTCTGCAGCATTCTTCTTGAAGCTTTCTTTCCCGAGAGTGTCAGATAGAAGCTGGAAGAGGATCTGAGGAACCTCCAACAGGGAGACCGTTCTGTATAGAAGTACATCATGGATTTCAACCGGCTATTGGACTGTGTACTACACGCGGCCAGGGACGAGGCGCATTGGATTTACTTGTTTGAGCAGGGTTTGCACCGAGATATCTATCAGTTTGTTCGGTCACGCAGACTGCAGTCTTTTGACGCCTCGATGGAGCACGCCCTTATGTGGAACGAGGGAATGTGATTTTGACTGAGTGGAACATAGCCTCGATGGGAGTTTGGGCGTGAAGCGCCCAGCACCTGATGACGGAGGACAGACGAGTAGGCAGGAGCCTCTAAGACCTCCACAATTTCATCCTCAGGATCGTGGGTTTCAGACGCGCCAAAGATCGGCAGCAGCCGCAGTACCAGCAGTCTCAGCAGCGGCAGTAGCATGGATGTGTTTCTACGGAGGGCCCCATTCGTTGCCCAGTGTGAGCAGAGGCAGAGGCCATGCTTCCTATGTGGATAGTCTAGATATTTTTCGACAGACTAGACTTTGACATCGAGGCAGACTGAGCGACGACCACCTACATCGAGCGGATGAGTCTGTGCCGCCCGGTTGGAGGCCCCACGGCAGTGGACCGAGTTGTCACAGTCATGATTTCATCATAGCAGTCTGAGTTAGAGTATTTTTGCTTTCCTACATGGACTAGAGGTAAAGTTGTTACCACGTGCACTAGAGGTACAGGTTCCTATTGGTGTTGTGCACTTGGAGGAGGCTTATGGATCATGTCTAGTGCAGTGAGACCGCGGATTATACCGGCAGGTGTGACGGTTTGGTGGCAGCTCCAAGACTCTGATCGAGCACACGGGATGAACCGGTTGGCGCGATATCATGCAACGCCTGATTGTGGATTGAGAACAGTGACCCTTCCGCGAGCTGGACTGGAGGAGTTCATTTTCACAAGTTGCCAAGGTACCCTTTCTGCAGCGATGGCTTCAGTGGCAATGGACAGACGCCACCACTACACCGTATGTGACGATTAGGACTAGAGCTTGTGTTCCTAAGGGTCACGGTTAGATCGTAGCTTTCGTATTTGTAGCCACAGCAGGAACGGCTTCAACACTTCTCTCCCTTTTTATCGCCTTCATGCTGAAACTTACGAACGGGACGAAAACATCAAAAGGCTACTCCAGAAATGGAGACAGTGCCCAAACCTGTTCTTGTTTGATTGGGGCGAGGGCACCGGCCTTTCAAAATTTTTGGACTTTTCGTTATTTTCTGCTGCTTTCCAAATTGAGAGTTGAAGTTGATGACGTTCCTGATGGTGGGGCCTTTACCTTTCTTGTTGGTTGTGTTGGCGTACTTCGAGTAGTTTTGGACGAGTTGGTTTTGGAGTTGCATTTTAGTTTCGAGGACGAAACTTTCTTTTAGTGGGAGAGGAAGTGATGATCTGGATCTCCGCAGAGCTTTTGCAGTGTGAATTGTGGCTTTTGGAGGCCTATGATGTGTGTTGGAGTTGGTTGCGCGCAAACCAAACTTCAGATTTGAACCCAACGCGGAATTTGGATTAAAAATGCATGTCCGGATGCCTTCGACAAATTTTACAAGTGGACTTTGGAAAAACGGACATCGGATTTGGATTTAGCGCGCGAAAAGGATAAAAATTGACTACTTGTAATTTTCGGAGCCCGGATGCCAAAACACGGATTTCGAGGCAAGAATATACTGTTCCAGCAGGCCAGGGCAGCGCCGGCGGTGTCGGGCAGCGGCGAAGCGCAGCGGCGGGGGCGCGGGCAGGCGTGTGCTCGGCGGCGGGCAGGGCGGTCCACAGATTTTGGCGTGCACCGGGAGCAGCCAACGGTGGGCATGCCACATGTCGCGCCCTGATTGGGCGGTCAACGCACGCGCGACAGCACGCCGGACGCGGCGCACCGTGGACCCGGCCAGGCCACGTGTCGCCCGCCCATTGGCAGGCGCAGCGACCCGGCTGGGCCGCCGTGAACTGTGGCCCACGGTTCCCGCCGTGGGCCGCGCGGCCACGCGGCGCGCCGCGATTGGCGGGCGCGCGGGACGCGGAGGGGACACGTGGTGGCTCCTCTGTGATGACCCGGATCTCCGCAGAGCTGCTGCAGTGCGTTGGGGTGGCTATTGGAGGCCTACATGGTGTGTTGGAGGTGTTTGGGACATAATTGGGCACAAGTGTTGGACTTCGAGCTTAAATGGATCTTGTGAGTGATCGGAGGACCCCGTGGAGAGTTTAGAAGTGGTTTCGCACGAAACGGATATTAAATTTGGGCTCCGCACGAAATTTGGGCTAAGAACACATTTCTGGGTGCCTTCGGCAATTTTTAGAGTTGGAATTTGGCAAAACGGACGTCAAATTCGGATTCAGCGCGCGAAAACGGTCAAAATGGACTACCCACTTGTCATTTTTGAGCTCGGGTTACTGTTCACTGCCGGAACAGTGATTCCGGCGATCGCCGGCGGCGGCGGGCAGCGGCGGAGAGCGGCGGCGCGGCCTCGGGCAGGCGGAAAGCTGCGGCGGGCAGGGCGCGTGGGCGCGGGTAGGGCGCGCGGGCAGGGCGCGCGGGTGCGCGGTCCACGCGGCTAGCGTGCACCGGAGCGGGGTGCCACGTGGCGTCTTCCCATTGGGTGGTTCACAGGTCGCGGTCTACGGAAATCCTCGGAGTGCACGGTGGATCGGTGGAAGACACGTGGCAGCTGATCATTGGTTCGGTGTTTGGGGTTGTTGTGCACCGGGTGCAGCGAGTGTGTGGCCTGGACACGTGGCGCGCGGGGATTGGGCGCGTCACTGTGCGCGTGCAGGTTGCAGGGGGGCGCGGCAGGTGGCATGGGGCGGCTGGCGTGGCAGCCACGGCGCCGACATGGCGCACGCGTGCGCCACGTGGCGGCTGGCTATTGGCCAGCGCCAACTGCCCCGTTGACAAGTGGAGCGCCACGCGGCGCGAAGGGAGCGGTCGGATCCGCTGTTCTGTGTTCGTGGACAGGTGTCGGCGCGGGGAGCGGGTCGGACGGGCGTGCGGTCCGACCAGGATCCCGTGCGGGACTGGGCCTCCGTGGGCCGCGGCACTGTGTGGGCCCGAAAGATTCGGGCGCCCGAATTCGGGACACAATGGTCATTTTTGCAATTGTTTTTAATGGGCCTATAAATAGCCTCCCCCCCCCCTCTTCTCTGGCTTTTTTCGAGAGATAGAGAGAGAACCAAAGAGAGGCCATTGAAGAGAAGTTGTTCCTCTTGATGTTCTTGAGCTCGTGGTGGATCCCCGGAATTTCTGGAAGTTCGGCAACGGCGATATCATTTTTACAGTTCGCCTCGGTTTTCTCCCCATTTCGGCCCATTACCGTCGCAGATCAGTCAAAAATTCACTGTGAGCAAACCAGGAGGAGTTTTTGGACGATTTCTTCGACATCGTGTTCCTAAGAGGTAAGGCTTCGATTTTCGTGTTGATCGCTTCGCTCCGTTTCGCACTTTTGGCACGTTTCCCGAGACATCTTTGACCCCCATTTTTCTGTGATGGATTTTGGACAGCACCGGCTTGTCAATTTTATATCTCAGCCTAGGAACATCGGATCAAGGCGTTTCAGGACTCGATTTTGATCTACTCGTCGCGAGGAACGCAGTGGTGATTTTTCTGAGATTTTTGGAAATTGTTTAGAAGGTGATAATTAAGCTTTTCTTGGACAGATTGCTACAGGAATTTTGCTGTGAAGGTTTTGAGTATGCAACGGTGTTTTATTTTTATCTTGGTCTACAGGTATCAGATCTGAGCGTTTAAATAGTCGTTTTGAAGCTACTTTTCGCGAGGAACGCGACTGTGAATTTTCTGGATTTTCCTGAGGACTGGACAGAGGTGATATTTAGCCATCTTTGGGGCTGATTTTTGGACAGTAGGAAATTGTACAGTTTTGGGATTAATTGTGCGCAATGTTCTGTGCAGTGGGACACAGTTTTTGGTGGATTGCTGTGTTAGAGGACAGCGGGCCGCGAGACGCTTCTTTTGGTGCGGTGCGCGCTTTTCGAGGTGGGTGGTTGTTGTTTGCCTCTATATCTGACTTACTCACTAAGTTTATTAGAAAACCCCACTATTGAACACATTGACTGATTGCCATGCATGTTTGACTGTTATTGTAACACCCCCGGAATTTGGATTAGTCCTATATATAAATGATATAATAGGACTAAATCTCTCAACCCGGCTATAGCATTTTGGATGGTAGCAAGATCCAAGAGGTTGTGAGAGTTAAGCGTGCTAGAGCTAGAGTAGTTCTAGGATGGGTGACCCCCTGGGAAGTGGGGCGTCACAGTTGGTATCAGAGACATTCACCAGCCGGAAATGTGAGATAAGTCTCGGCTGAGCCAGGGTTATATAGCGGGTAGAGCGAGGCTCCCCGGCTAATGACCGTTGTGAGTGGAGTGCAGCTCCTCACAAGGTCGGCTAAGGCTAGCGAGATGAATCTCACATCGCCTGGTGCTTGTGAGTGTGCTTGAGCCTGACGTGGACGTCAGGGCTTAAAGGGGGGAGGAATGTAACACCCCCGGAATTTGGATTAGTCCTATATATAAATGATATAATAGGACTAAATCTCTCAACCCGGCTATAGCATTTTGGATGGTAGCAAGATCCAAGAGGTTGTGAGAGTTAAGCGTGCTAGAGCTAGAGTAGTTCTAGGATGGGTGACCCCCTGGGAAGTGGGGCGTCACAGTTATAAATGTGAGCCTATCATTTGAAACTAATTGTGTGGATATATCATGTTTGGAATCGTATTGGGAGAATGTTACCGAAGAAACATGATTGCAGGAGACATATTAATAGTGATAATTAACATGCCGTAATATCACATAAATCTTATGGAATTGGATAAATGGACTGATTGTTGGGGACATGACGACATATTCATGTGCGGGTTTCACTTTGGGATTTATTATGGATCAGGGGTTATACATGTGTAGTCGACTGACGATTTTTGCCTGATGGTTATATTTATGTGGATATATTAATTGTTACACATGTAGAGCTATATTTGACCTTCTCTCTCTTTTACATTGCATGGGGACTTTTGCATGCTTGTTTGGACATCTAGATAGGCCACTATTTTATTACTACACTATCATATTGGGATTTGACTTAGGAGAAACCATGATTGCTTTCTTTCTCCTTTTTATTTAGACTTTTGAGTCATGTTGCTCGGGTTCGAGCAGAGGTTTGGGATAGTGTAGCCGGGATCTGAGGGTCAGTGACAGGGTGTACTTGATATGGATTATGGGTTATTGCGGCAACCGCGGACAGTAGGCGGTTGACCGGATCTTGATTATTTTACCCCATTGTGGGTTGTGGGTTGTTGCGGTGACCGCGGACTTTGGGCGGTTGACCGGATGTTTACTATTGCATCAGATTGGGTATCAGATTTCTCTAGTGGATGGTATCTTCCCACTTTTTGAGTACTATTGTATCGGGTCAGGGTTTTATTAGTGGACGGAGTTTCCCACTTTGATCATAGTCTTGATCCAGTCCTGCTATTGTGAGACATTGGTTACAGAGATACTTTACTCGTGTGGGTCGCTCCCCTCGAGTGCCACTCCGGAGTAGGCTTTAGCCCGTGTTGGGTTCCGGTCATTTGGACAGTGGAGATACTGAGTTCTTGAGTTCGACAGCAGAGCAGGCAGTACCAGTTTTACTGGTGGCACTAGATTGGGTCTATTTGGTCAGATACTATTTTCTGATGCATTCTTACCGTCATTTCCTTCGGTATTGCATTTAGAGGCATACTTGTTGTGGTTTCCCCTTTTATTCAGTAGTTCTGTTTACAGCTTTACCACTTGTCCCTTTTCTTGCCTCTAGTAGACTTAGTGGGTACGCCGGAGCTTGAGGCTTCACCCACTGGGGGAGGCTACTGGTTTACTAGTGGTTCTCACCCCCATTGTTGTTTTCCTTTCTTTTTGTTCCCCTGTTTTGCAGAGTCCTCTTTGGGAGTTGCTGATCTTCGGTCGTTGTCCGAGGCGAGGGAGTCACGAGCTAGATCTTTACCACCCGAGGAGTGTAGCTGTATCCCCTGGTTGGAGATCCCTGGTAGCTGTTGGTTGGTTTTTACTGTTTTCTCTGGAGAGAGATCTGTTGTATTTGGAGAGACTGATGTTGAGACTGATGTACTATAGTTTTAGTTTATCTCCTTTTATAGTTGAGAGATGCTGTACTGAGGACATTGTATGATGATTATCTGTATTTGAGGAGATGGATATTGTACTCTATTTCATGTTGTACAGTGATTGGATTTTATTTTACAGCATTTCATTTCAGCTCTGATATTTGTGTAGCTATAGTACTATCTTTTGCAGGTTAGACGCTTCGCCTATGCGGGTTTTAGCATAGGTGGCGGATCTGTTGGCGAGCCCGGGTCGCAGTTTCGACCCCGAGGCGTGACAGATTAGGTTGGTATCAGAGCTTAGGGATAGGTCAGTTGGGACTGTAGAAACCCTAGGCTTACGGTTGAACCCTAGGATGACTTCGTGAGAGTCGTGATTTTTAGCGAGAGTCCTGATTGAGTTTTATACCTCTCCCGAGTGATGGGATGGGTGATTGGCATGTTTATTCTCCTAAGCAATTATGTTGGCTGCAGACAACATAATGCGGCGGAACGGTTGACATGCTCTAGACTCTCGCCGGATTGCGTCGAGTTTTGTTTTGTGCTGTGGTGCAGTTGGTCGGGGTGAGCGGTGTCTCCCCGACGCGTTGTGTGGATTGGTGTGCACTCGTCGCAGCGGTGGAGCTCGAGCGGATTGTTTTGGGGCCGGATACCCGGATTGAGGTTAGAGAGCTTCAGGCCCGATGACAGGATTGTCTGAGGTATATCAGCGGCAGAGTGAGCCGCTGGTCTGGGTGACACAGTTGTCGGAGCAGTGGGCAGCCCGACAGTGTTTTTCTTCTGAGGCCACCTGGTTACAATATCCTCAGCAGCAGTGATTTCTGAGGCGTCGATGGAGCGAGTGGCCCCCTCCGTGCTAATGTTTTGTGTTGTGGCACCGAGGCGGGGTGGATTGCTGATAGTGGATGAGTTGTGGGACATCATTGATGGATGGAGCCAGTTTTGGCAGATGAACCACCCTGATTTATGGATTGAGTTGGAGCCTTTGGAGGCAGAATCGTGGTTGGTGGCGATGGAGTGATCAATTAAGAGTCTCCCTGTGCTAGAGAGCTTATGCAGTTGTTGAACTGCGCGCTCCAAGTTTTGAGGGACGAAGCGCATGGATGTGTGTGATTGGGAGTGGATTGCGCCAGGATACCCTTTTAGTTTATCTGATCCCTCTGTTTTGGATTATGGATTTTGGATGCCTCGATGGAGTAGGCATTGTGTATGGAGCGTATTATTGCAGTTCCTTTGGATAGGGATCTGCCGCCTGAGGCGAGTTCTGGATAGAGGCGCCTGGCGCTAAGTGTTGGAGGACAGATCGGCTGGTAGAGGCACTTTCATTTTCCTTTTCTGGTGGACATCCTTGTGGACGGATTATGTAAAGCTTACCCAAAGGAAGGTTACCCTTTGTGATTGATAACATTCGTGTTTGGGGTACAATAGATGTGCTTGAGGGGTGAGCTGAGTAAGGATAATTGAATGAGGAATGGCATGAATCGATTGTGTTTTGTCATATGACGATTGCAATAATGGATTTCTGAGGTGTCAGAGGTCAGGTGGACCCCGGTGGCAGCATCAGCATCGTTATCAGAGTGGCGCAGTGGTAGCGTGGATTTATTGCCTGCGGAAGACCGTATTCATCGCCTCAGTGTGAGCAAAGGCGGAGAATTGTGCTCCTTTTGTGGAGAGCCTTGACTTTCAGGCAGACTGAGTGACGACCACCTACATTGAGCGGTTGAGACTGTGCTGCCTGGGTGGAGGGCACCAAGGCAGTGGATCGGGTCGTCGCAGGTGTGATTTCATCACAGCAGTCGGAGTTAGAGCATGTTGCATTCCTGCATGGGCTAGAGGCAGAATTGTTACCACATGCACTAGGGGTACAGGTTCCTGTTGGGGTGGTGCATGTGGAGGAGGCTTGTGGATCATGTCCAGTGCAGTTGAGACCTCGAGTGGTATCGGCAGACTTATTGGTATTTGTACCTGGTCAGTGTTTGACCCAGTGCGTGGGATTGGTTAGCACAGTGCCACATGGTGTATGACTGCGGAGAGAGAAGGTTGTGATCTTCTGCAAGCAGACATTAGAGACTTGTTCATTGAGACAGTCAGAGCACACAGGTTGCAGCGACAATGCGCGAGGTGCTTACGGCGGCACCGGGACGCAAGGATATCCCTGTTATCGTGAGATCCCGGGTGTGATTCCACCGGAGCTGATAATGATGCCGCCGGTTAGGGAGATTGAGATTGCGATTGACGTGGTTCAGGGAACCACGCCAACCCCGATAGCACCTCATTGGATATCACCTGTAGAGCTGAGAGAGCTGATGGCGCAGTCGCAGGATCTGATGGATCGAGGGTCTGTTCGATCTAGTGCCACGTCGTTGGCACACGACAGTGAGGGTCCTTGTGTGGGGTGACCGCAGGCAGGTCTGGATATTATTTAGGACCTTTTGATGGAGTTATACCCCGACAGTGGTCTGCTTAGGATGCAGGTATCTTTTTGGGATCATACAGTTGAGTATCTCGCCAAGATGGTGTTCAGGACCCGGTAGGGGCATTATGAGTACAGTGAGGACAAATGGATTGACTAATGCCCGGTCGTCTTTAAGATCTGAGGAATTGGGTATTCTTGCTGCACTTGGAAGAATTATTTGAGATATTCTTCTGGGATATTTTGATTTTACCCCATCTCTGTATGGTTTAGAGCTGGTGGGGTACTTGTAGATGGTGTAACAAGGTCTGTGAGGAAGAAGCTGTATGCCAAGTTGTTGTGGTGCAAGTTTTAGCTTCGAGAGCATATCTTCTTGGATCACTTAGTCTAGCCATAAGAGGCGATGGTGGAAATCTGGCCAAAATGGATGCTATGCGAGAATGGCTGAGACCGGCAGTTATTTGTTGAGGTGAGGAGCTTGTGAGCCGGACAGTGCCAGCAGAGCTTGACGAATTGGTGATGAGATTGATACCAGCCCTGATTTCAGCATCGCCAGTGTTGGGAGATGGATTTGTGAGATACAGTGATGCCCCCCATAGTAGCTATGAAGTTACAGTTGGATTTGTGGCAAGCATCCAATATCACCCTGATAGGGCCACTGTGGTGGCGGATACCCGGAGCAGGAGAGCTATATGGGGTTGAGTTGGTTGACTCCGCAGCTGGCGCTGTGTGGACTGTCGAGGCAGACGTGGCGTATGATGGTGTCACTGAGGACTCTTTGGATGGTAGACCGCAATTGAATGGTTCGCTCGGATGGTCAAGATTTGGGAGCGATCGGGCGAGGACCCCCTCCAAATACCTTTTTTTTTTCGAGCCTGGAGGATTGGATTTACCAGCTGCAAGGGTACTGGATCTTCTCGAAGATTGATTTGCGATCTGGTTCTCTCGACTGCTTATAGTTGTGTGCTGGTGCCCGAGAGTTGGGGAGGTGTTGCTACACCCTGATGGTTTTTGGATTAGAGATCAGAGTTATGTGATCAGTTGGAGGACTTATATTGGATGCCTCGGGAGTACAGAGATATTCGGATCGAGCTTGTGTGCCGATGGACTTGTGGTTGGATTATCTGAGGCCCTGGGAGGAGCGGAGGCTTGTACCGATGCAGATTACTTGGTAGCTCGAGCGGTTAGCCCAGCTGTACTTGGTTGAGTTGGTACGGTTTTTCTGGAGTGCTTGCCTTCAGTTTGTTCTAGTTAGAGACCCGAGGACCGCATCGCGTCTCTGGAGGAGGTATTTGTCAGCCTTGGGAGCTCGAGTGGTGGATGATTGGATATTTACCCCCCTTTATTTGGTTGAGATTCCGTGTTGAGGAACGACTTTAGTTTCGAGGACGAAACTTTCTTTTAGTGGGGGAGGATATGATGACCCGGATCTCCGCAGAGCTGCTGCAGTGCGTTGGGGTGGCTACTGGAGGCCTACATGGTGTGTTGGAGGTGTTTGGGATATAATTGGGCACAAGTGTTGGACTTCGAGATTAAATGGATCTTGTGAGTGATCGGAGGATCCCGTGGAGAGTTTAGAAGTGGTTTCGCGCGAAACGGATATTAAATTTGGGCTCCGCACGAAATTTGGGCTAAGAACACATTTCTGGGTGCCTTCGGCAATTTTTAGAGTTGGAATTTGGCGAAACGGACGTCAAATTCGGATTCAGCGCGCGAAAACGATCAAAATGGACTACCCACTTGTCATTTTTGAGCTCGGGTTACTGTTCACTGCCGGAACAGTGATTCCGGCGATCGCCGGCGGCGGCAGCGGCGGGGGGCAGCGGCGGCGCGGCCTCGGGCAGGCGGAAAGCGGCGGCGGGCAGGGCGCGTGGGCGCGGGCAGGGCGCGCGGGTCCGCGGTCCACGCGGCTGGCGTGCACCGGAGCGGGGTGCCACGTGGCGTCTTCCCATTGGGTGGTTCACAGGTCGCGGTCTACGGAAATCCTCGGAGTGCACGGTGGATCGGTGGAAGACACGTGGCAGCTGATCATTGGTTTGGTGTTTGGGGTTGTTGTGCACCGGGTGCAGCGAGTGTGTGGCCTGGACACGTGGCGCGCGGGGATTGGGCGCGTCACTGTGCGCGTGCAGGTGGCAGGGGGCGCGGCAGGTGGCATGGGGCGGCTGGCGTGGCAGCCACGGCGCCGACATGGCGCACGCGTGCGCCACGTGGCGGCCGGCTATTGGCCAGCGCCAACTGCCCCGTTGACCAGTGGAGCGCCACGCGGCGCAAAGGGAGCGGTCGGATCCGCTGTTCTGTGTTCGTGGACACGTGTCGGCGCGGGGAGCGGGTCGGACGGGCGTGCGGTCCGACCAGGATCCCGTGCGGGACTGGGCCTCCGTGGGCCGCGGCACTGTGTGGGCCCGAATTCGGGGCCCGAAAGATTCGGGCGCCCGAATTCGGGACACAATGGTCATTTTTGCAATTGTTTTTAATGGGCCTATAAATAGCCTTCCCCCCCCCTCTTCTCTGGCTTTTTTCGAGAGATAGAGAGAGAACCAGAGAGAGGCCATTGAAGAGAAGTTGTTCCTCTTGATGTTCTTGATCTCGTGGTGGATCCCCGGAATTTCTGGAAGCTCGGCAACGGCGATATCATTTTTACAGTTCGCCTCGATTTTCTCCCCATTTCGGCCCATTACCGTCGCAGATCAGTCAAAAATTCACTGTGAGCAAACCAGGAGGAGTTTTTGGACGATTTCTTCGACATCGTGTTCCTAAGAGGTAAGGCTTCGATTTTCGTGTTGATTTCTTCGCTCCGTTTCGCACTTTTGGCACGTTTCCTGAGACATCTTTGACCCCCATTTTTCTGTGATGGATTTTGGACAGCACCGGCTTGTCGATTTTATATCTTAGCCTAGGAACATCGGATCAAGGCGTTTCAGGACTCGATTTTGATCTACTCGTCGCGAGGAACGCAGTGGTGATTTTTCTGAGATTTTTGGAAATTGTTTCGAAGGTGATAATTAAGCTTTTCTTGGAAAGATTGCTACAGGAATTTTGCTGTGAAGGTTTTGAGTATGCAATGGTGTTTTATTTTTATCTTGGTCTACAGGTATCAGATCTGAGCGTTTAAACAGTCGTTTTGGGGCTACTTTTCGCGAGGAACGCGACTGTGAATTTTCTGGATTTTCCTGAGGACTGGACAGAGGTGATATTTAGCCATCTTTGGGGCTGATTTTTGGACAGTAGGAAATTGTACAGTTTTGGGATTAATTGTGCGCAATGTTCTGTGCAGTGGGACACAGTTTTTGGTGGATTGCTGTGTTAGAGGACAGCGGGCTGCGAGACGCTTCTTTTGGTGCGGTGCGCGCTTTTCGAGGTGGGTGGTTGTTGTTTGCCTCTATATCTGACTTACTCACTAAGTTTATTAGAAAACCCCACTATTGAACACATTGACTGATTGCCATGCATGTTTGACTGTTATAAATGTGAGCCTATCATTTGAAATTAATTGTGTGGATATATCATGTTTGGAATCGTATTGGGAGAATGTTACCGAAGAAACATGATTGCAGGAGACATATTAATAGTGATAATTAACATGTCGTAATATCACATAAATCTTATGGAATTGGATAAATGGACTGATTGTTGGGGACATGACGACATATTCATGTGCGGATTTCACTTTGGGATTTATTATGGATCAGGGGTTATACATGTGACACCCCCGGAATTTGGATTAGTCCTCTATATAAATGATATAATAGGACTAAAATCTCTAACCCGGCTATAGCATTTTGGATGGTAGCAAGATCCAAGAGGAACATGAGAGTTAAGCGTGCTAGAGCTAGAGTAGTTCTAGGATGGGTGACCCCCTGGGAAGTGGGGCGTCACAGTTGGTATCAGAGCCATTCACCAGCCGGAAATGTGAGATGAGTCTCGGCTGAGCCAGGGTTATATAGCGGGTAGAGCGAGGCTCCCCGACTAATGACCGTTGTGAGTGGAGTGCAGCTCCTCACAAGGTCGGCTAAGGCTAGCGAGACGAGTCTCACATCGCCTGGTGCTTGTGAGTGTGCTTGAGCCTGACGTGGACGTCAGGGCTTAAAGGGGGGAAGAATGTGACACCCCCGGAATTTGGATTAGTCCTCTATATAAATGATATAATAGGACTAAAATCTCTAACTCGGCTATAGCATTTTGGATGGTAGCAAGATCCAAGAGGAACATGAGAGTTAAGCGTGCTAGAGCTAGAGTAGTTCTAGGATGGGTGACCCCCTGGGAAGTGGGGCGTCACAATACATGTGTAGTCGACTGACGATTTTTGCCTGATGGTTATATTTATGTGGATATATTAATTGTTACACATGTAGAGCTATATTTGACCTTCTCTCTCTTTTACATTGCATGGAAACTTTTGCATA
The DNA here is from genome assembly GCA_029168755.2 of Tillandsia fasciculata. Lineage (NCBI taxonomy): Eukaryota > Viridiplantae > Streptophyta > Magnoliopsida > Poales > Bromeliaceae > Tillandsia > Tillandsia fasciculata. Next base: position 3,614,352 of record CM054944.1, read on the forward strand.
CTTGTTTGGACATCTAGATAGGCCACTATTTTATTGCTACACTATCATATTGGGATTTGACTTAGGAGAAACCATGATTGCTTTCTTTCTCCTTTTTATTTAGACTTTTGAGTCATGTTGCTCGGGTTCGAGCAGAGGTTTGGGATAGTGTAACCGGGATCTGAGGGTCAGTGACAGGGTGTACTTGATGTGGATTATGGGTTATTGCGGCAACCGCGGATAGTAGGCGGTTGACCGGATCTTGATTATTTTACCCCATTGTGGGTTGTGGGTTGTTGCGGTGACCGCGGACTTTGGGCGGTTGACCGAATGTTTACTATTGCATCAGATTGGGTATCAGATTTCTCTAGTGGATGGTATCTTCCCACTTTTTGAGTACTTTTGCATCGGGTCAGGGTTTTATTAGTTGACGGAGTTTCCCACTTTGATCATAGTCTTGATCCAGTCCTGCTATTGTGAGACATTGGTTACAGAGATACTTTACTCGTGTGGGTCGCTCCCCTCGAGTGCCACTCCTGAGTAGGCTTTAGACCGTGTTGGGTTCCGGTCATTTGGACAGTGGAGATACTGAGTTCTTGAGTTCGATAGCAGAGCAGGCAGTACCAGTTTTACTGGTGGCACTAGATTGGGTCTATTTGGTCAGATACTATTTTCTGATGCATTCTTACCGTCATTTCCTTCGGTATTGCATTTAGAGGCATACTTGTTATGGTTTCCCCTTTTATTCAGTAGTTCTGTTTACAGCTTTACCACTTGTCCCTTTTCTTGCCTCTAGTAGACTTAGTGGGTACGCCGGAGCTTGAGGCTTCACCCACTGGGGGAGGCTACTGGTTTACTAGTGGTTCTCACCCCCATTGTTGTTTCCCTTTCTTTTTGTTCCCCCTGTTTTGCAGAGTCCTCTTTGGGAGTTGCTGATCTCCGGTCGTTGTCCGAGGCGAGGGAGTCACGAGCTAGATCTTTACCACCCGAGGAGTGTAGCTGTATCCCCTGGATGGAGATTCCTGGTAGCTGTTGGTTGGTTTTCACTGTTTTCTCTGGAGAGAGATCTTTTGTATTTGGAGAGACTGATGTTGAGACTGATGTACTATAGTTTAAGTTTATTTCCTTTTATAGTTGAGAGATGCTGTACTGAGGACATTGTATGATGATTATCTGTATTTGAGGAGATGGATATTGTACTCTATTTCTTGTTGTACAGTGATTGGATTTTATTTTACAGCATTTTATTTCAGCTCTGATATTTGTGTAGCTATAGTATTATCTTTTGCAGGTTAGACGCTTCGCCTATGCGGGTTTTAGCATAGGTGGCGGATCTGTTGGCGAGCCCAGGGCGCAGTTCCGACCCCGGGGCGTGACAGCATTTCAGACGCGCACAGTGTTGGGCCGGCCCAGCACTGTAGTCGCCCGAAAGCTCGCGGGCGCCCAGAAATTAGGCCAAAAAGCCCATTTGTTTTCTTTTTTGGGAAAAGCCTATAAATAGGCCATTTGCTCTTCGATTTTGGGCTTTTTTCTGAGCCCAAATGCGAATGAGCCCTATTGCAAACTTGATCTTCATCCTATGCTGGATCTTGTGAAGGAAGATTAGAATTTTTGGAGGCCGCGGCATTGACGACTTTGGCATATTAGCGCAGAGCGACGTTCTTTCGTTGGTGGCCCGTTATCGTCGCATTTTGGTCCACGAGGTCCACAGAGCTACCCCGACGGTATTTTTGGACGATTTTTGCGGCGTTGGATTCACGAGAGGTAAATCTACGATTTTCATATTTTCCAGTCTCCACATATTTGAGCTTTTATTGGGGTTTCTGGTACATTTTTGACCCCCTTTGTTGCTGGTGGATTTTCTTGGACATCAGCATTATGTCAAATTTTTATCTCTGCACTCGAGTACCGGAATTCAATGTTTAAGGACTCGATTGACATCTACGCTTCGCGAGAATCGCTGTCTTATTTTTATTGGAATTTTTGGAGTTTATGTTATAGGTGGAAATTCTGCATCTTTGGGACTAAAATTTCAGTAGATTCTGTACTTGGATAAATTGTGTTGATTGTAACATTGGACTATATCTTTGTACCCAGGGGGAGTTGTTTGGGTGTTTTTGGAGCCGTTGGACTTGTGAAAATTTGGAGAATTATTCCCGGGTATTTTCAGCTTTTTGGACTTGGACAGTTTAGCACTTTCAGGTGGGTTGCTTCGTTTCCAAAATCGGTGGATGGTTCATTAATTCGGTTGTATAGAAAGCATGCATGATTGTGAAATATGTTAGAATGCATGTTAGAGAGATGTTGTCTTTCCTGTGTTGTTGTTGAAATCATATTGGTTAATGTTCCCTGATCTTACTTTAGTTAAACTAAATGCTACTTTTGGAACTTGACCTAACACCCTGTCATATGTTGCATGTGTACCCAGACCAGTAGAAAACACTCACTTGGGCTAGGTTTATTTATGCTTTAGACATCCACACTTCTTATTCTATTCCTGGACATAGTGTTATCCTCGCCCGGGTAGTGGGCCTAGTGATCGAATTTTTCTTAGTATGGGATGCATGTTACACTTGTGCTTGGGGGCAGAGTGGAGTCTGGTAGATGTAGCTGGTCTTTTATCTGTGGCGGGAACCGTTTGGGTGAACGGTGGTCCCGGATTGTCTTGTTTCTCTGTTTTATTTGTTGCCACTGTGTTAGTGGCAATAGTATACCAGTGATAGCAAGACCTTGAACCCAGAACCTTTTAGACACACACATGATTTTAGTCAACCAATATTTTTCTTCCAAACATCGAAGGGTCGTCGGAGTCTGTTCTTGTTTGATTGGACGAAGGCATTAGCCCTTCGGGGTTTGGGTATAAAAACTTGTTTTCTGACTGTTTTTCCTAAAAGAACTAAAAATCATAAAAAATGGATTTTCCTTAAATCAAGATGGTTTTTTTTCAAATAGGAACTACTTTTAATCCTCACCCCGCGTGGGTTTGAGAGAAAAATAATTTTCAGTAATAAATGTCATATTTTTCTGTAAACTTCCCCACTCGAGAGGATTCGAGTGGTCTGGGTTCTAAGGGCTGACTTTTTCTTTAGGTCGAGAACAACGAAAGGCTATGCCTAGAGCCTGTTCTTGTTTGATTTGGGTTGTAGGTTCTAGTCTTTCGGTGTTCCCGGACCTTTCATTGTTGTTGGCTGTGGAGTATACCCAGCTAGTGAGTTTACATGTGGAGTTGATGACCTGTTGTGGGAGCCGTTGGGTGGACAGCGGTCCCGACTGTTCGAGTGGTTCATGTTAGTGAGTTAGAGAGGTGATTTGGGTACTGTCGATCTTATTGATCGTGGATTGGACTATAGCCTGCATGAGCCATATTGAGCTCGACAGAGATGCGCAGATGCTTTCCTCGGTGGGGTCGCGCCCCTCTAGTGCCACTCCGGAGTTGGGCCTGTTACTTTGCTATCGCGACTTGTCGACGCAGTCCCTCTGGTTGGGCCAGTTTTGGCAGTCACGGACACCCTACGTAAGTCGATCCTCCTGAGATGTAACGGCCGTAGGTGGGCGCAGGTTTGACTGGACCCTATGTGGCAGTCAGTATTGATTGGGTGATTATATTTGAGAGATAGTAGATGCATCATGCTTCCATTTGTTCCACATCTTGAGCATTTAGATAGAGGCATAGTAGCTGTAGAATTATTTTCCAGCTCTTTTCCTTTCACTATTGCATTTGTTACTTTATGCCTCTAGTAGACTTAGTAGGCAGACCGTCGGACTTGGTAGCGGTACCCACTGAGAACTACTGTGGGATGTAGTTCTCACACCCGCTGTGGTGTCTTTCCCTAGGGACCCTTTCTCCAGTTCCTGCTGCTCCAGTTGCTGATCCTTTTGTTGCTGATCGAGGTGAGGGAGTCGCGAGCTAGTTCCCTACCCGTCTTTGGAGTATAGCGGTACTCCTTTTTGGAGCTTAGTAGTATAGTCTGCTGGATTTTAGTAGTTAGTTACTTTTGAGAGTTTTATTTTGAGAGACTTTTGTAGTGAGGTTCAGACTTGTACTATTTGACAGTTGTATTATTTCTTATTTCAGTAGTTTACTTTTCAGCTTTGATATCTGTATAGCTATAGCATCATTCTTTTTGCAGGTTAGACGCTTCGTCTATACGGGGCTTCCCGTATGGGCGGCTGATCTGTTGGCGGGCCCGGGTCGCAGTTTCGACCCCGGGGCGTGACACCCTCCCAGGGTGACTGGCTCGGCCCCTCTATGACCCCAGCGGTCTGAGTCTCTAGTAGGGCCCGATCCGCGCTAGGCGTTGCAGAAGCCCATACGCCGATCTTCTTTCGGCCTATTGGCGTGAGCCCTTGCTGATGAAGGCGAACCATGTCTTCGAGGTGCCCCCTGAACCCGACTTTCGTGATAGCTGTGGTGAGAACCCTGCTGCTATTGTGGGGCTTTTGTGATATGCTGCTGTTGTGGGAACCCTACTGCTGGGGTCAGCCTCGGCCTCTCCTGGCCGTAGAACTCCTGTAGGACCCTCTGGATGAGGGACTCTTGCCCTTCTTTACTGTCCACTTCTCCAGAGGACCGCTTGCTGGACCCTTTGACCGAGCTAGGTTTCGGCCCACGGTCACGGTGGCGTGCGCCCTCGCTGATGAAGGCAAACCATTTCTTTCTACACGAAAGATGTTACTTTGCTAATATATTATTTCAATTAATATATTTTTTAAAAAATTGGACATCCTTCAAATAAGAAGATACAAAAACTTGAATTTAATTTTCAAAATTATATTTCGCATATAGAAATCCCAAAAACCTTACATTATGATCCGGAATCGTTAAACAATCGAAATACGAAAATCCAAAATATTACAAATCAAACAACAATGTAGAAAAATAATAAGAATTCATGATAATTTTCTTATAAGAAAATAATAAATTTCTACTCTTAGGTAATAAAAAAAAAATAATTCAATAAAAAAAATTAACAATTTAATCACGTGTGACTCTGATACAATTTGTTAAATTTTTAGACAAATTAATGTAAATAACTTAAAAATATACATGTAAACTATTAGATAATCGTTAATGTAATTAAAAATATTTTAAACACTTACCAAGATCCATTCAAGATGAAATACGTTCTTAGATTTTGACGCATCTTAAACACCGACACTAAAATATCTAGAATGGAATACTTTGAAGCTTGAATTCATCGTTTAATTAATTTGCTCTGAAATAGGCAGTGACAAATGACGACAGAATTTTAATTTAGGGACCACATCTCTATTATGTTCCTTATATACTAAGTCTAATTAGAATTCTATAAATTTTAATTAAATTTGTAGTTAATTTTTATACAATAATAATTTATACCTAATAGATATTTTTAAATTTCATATTAGATTAGTTAATAACGTTATTAAATTAAATAACTCGTAATATAATTATAAATTTAAATACTAGTTCATTGAAAAAATAAATTCAACATCAAAGATTGGAAAGCAAGGAATCTATGGTCCAGTCAAAGATGGATTTTTCCTTGCGGAAATAAAATAATAAAAATATTTATGCACTAAGTGGAAGACTTACTAGTCAACTTGAAAGGGACATAAATATTAAAATAATTCATTACTGGAAAGCAAGGAATCTATTGGTCCAAAGTCCAAAAGATGGATTTTTCCTTGCGGAAATAAAATAATAAAAATATTTATGCACTAAGTGGAAGACTTACTAGTCAACTTGAAAGGGACATAAATATTAAAATAAAAGAATATGCTTTTATACTTATTTTCCAAACAACATGGAAGAATACTGTCCGTTAAATTAACGAGGGTAAGTTCGATCGGTAGTTAAAAGATGTAAAATAAAATTTGTACATTTTAATTATGTATATTTTATTTATTTTAAAATAAAATAAATTATAGTGTTTATTTTAAAATAATTGATGAATAATTTTTATTTTGAAATAGATAAAGTATATATCTGATATTTATTCTTAAATGTATAAATAGTATTTTTCATAATTAGATCATCTGTCCTAAATAAAAAGTCATAATTAAATATGTGAAATGCCGCTATAAAATTACGAACCCTAAATTAAGGTGCGCTCTAAAGGCATGCCGAAAATAATCATCCAATTAAAATTAAAATCAATTAAAATTTTGATTACATTTGGTCCAAAAAATCACATTACTAGTTTAAATTTATTTGGCTTTTTCTAAAATCAATTTGGATTTGTCTACTTTCACTCTATCTATTACTCTATATTAAATCTTATTACTTTATATTAAATCTCAAAAGTTACCACTGATGTCTCACAATGTAAATTTTTTGAAATTTTTTTAAATTTTTTTTTTTTGTAAAGATAGGTTCGGGGAGGCAGAAGACTTGAAGGAGACTTCCAAAAAAAGTTTCTAAAGCTAGAAGAAGACTTCTTCTCCATATTTTGGGATAAGAACAAGAGGTAAATTTTTAGGGTTTAAATATTTTCGAATTTTATAGGCTTTAGAAGAGAACTATTGATCTCTTATGAGTCTTTTTCCCGTTTTTAGAGTTCTTCTTGGAGAAATAGTGGATCAAGCCCTAATTCTTGCAAGAGAATATAAAGGTGGGGGATTTCACCAAAAAATGTGAATTTATCTTTTTTTTTCTTACTTTTCTATGATTTAGAAGTATAGTGTAAAAGTATATGCATTTAGTGCGTATGTATATGTTTAAGAATTAGGATTTTTGCCATAAATGGTAAAAGTGGATTTCAAAATTTAGCCTTGCATATATATGAACAAGAAAACCTAGATGTAGGTTACCTTTGCATGGAAATGGATTTAGGAGAAACCTAGGTCAAACTTTGGATGATACGGAACTTATGAGAAAATCTAGGTTGAATTTTGTGGTATTGAACTTAAGAAGAAGCGAAATCAAAATTAAGTGACATGGAACTTAGGAAAAGCCTAAGGCAAGCGTATAGAGTATAAACTCATATAAAAATATAGAGTCAATGAACTTTAAGATTAGTGTGGTATAAGAATATAGAGTCAATGAGCTCTAGGCTAAGTGTGATATGAGAACATAGAGGCAATGAACTCTAGGTTAAATGTGGCATTAGAACATAGAGTTAATGAACTCTAGGTTAGGTGTAATGTGACAATATAGAGTTAATGAACTTTAGGTTGAATGCGATATAAAAATATAGAGTAAATAAACTCTAGGTTGAATGTGATATGAAAACATAGTTTCAATGAACTCTAAATTGAATGTGATATGAGAATATAGAGTCAATAAACTCTAGGTGAAATGTGATATGAAAACATAAAGTCAATGAACTCTAGGTTAATTGTGATATGAGAACATAGAGACAATGAACTCTAAGTTAAATATAATACGAGCAAATTGTTGTCCTTGGGACGTCTTGTAACCCTTAGAGTAAAGAATCTAGGGTCAAATGTGCAAGTTGAGTAAATAAAAAAACTCTAATCTAAAATGGTGTCCTTGGGACATCCTAGTTATTTTAGAGTTAATAACCTAGGGTAAAAGAGGAAAGTAAAAGAGAATAAAAATGGCACCTTCGGATTTGGAACTTGTAATTTGGGAGATTTGAGCAGATGCCGACTCCCCGGGCATGGGCCCCTTTAGGCGAGATACTTTCGAAAGGTTTAAAGATAAAATATATTACAAATGTAAAGTAGAATGAAAATGGCACCTTCGGATTTGACTCTTAATTTAGGAGGTTTGAGTTGATGCTGACTCCCCGGGCATAGGCTCCTTTAGGCGAGGTACTTCTGAAAGGTTAAAATGGGTTAAAAAAGGGTAAAAAGTAATGTAAATGCACCTTCGGATTTGGAACTCGTAATTTAGGAGGTTTGCGCTGATGCCGACTCCGCGGGCATGGACCTTTTTAGGCGAAATACTTTCGAAAGGTTCCAAGATAAAATATATTACAAATAGCGCCTTCGAATTTGAGACTCGTCAATTAGAAGCATGACTCCTAGGGTATGGGCCCATCGGACGAGTTACTGTAAAGGCTAATAATATGAAAAAAATAAAAGATGGCTCTAAAAGGGCCCATGCAACCGCCTAGTAGAGAGGGTTTCGTGCATAAGCCGGCTCTCTACGAAGAACAGTTATGTAATCTAAATCATAATATCATTAGAGTGACCGGATGCGGTCAGGTTAGAGGTAACCCTTGTATAGTGGTATAGTCGCCAAGTATGGCATAATATAGTAGCATTACGACATTGAGTATAGAGTAGTAATGTAGTGATTATTATATCAACATGCTAGTATAATATTTATAGCTTTCCCTATGATCTTGCTACTAATTCTTCCACTGGACCAAGAGGTGTAGAGTATATTTCTCAGTGGATGAATCCACTGGGAACTATTCATAGTTCTCACACCCTATTGGTTACTACTTTTACAGATTTAGATACAGTCGCTGAGGCACACGACAGGGGTAAGAGCCTAGCAGCATAGAAACTAGAGGGTCTAGCGGGTATTATACACATTTTGTATTTTGGAGTGAACATTATATTTTGGTGAGGTTAAATAAGAGAAAAATTTGTAACTAATTGTCTTATAGCAAATGATCATTGCAGTATTGTATTTCAACTTTACTCAGTTGTATACATGTTTAAAGTTAAATGCTCAGTTTAGTAGTAATTTTACTCTGATATTGTATCTCATTATACTTATTGTATTGCTTGAGACGGTTGTTCCATTCCTTTCGGGGGTAGAGCAGTCATGCCCGATTCGCGGGTCTGTTAGCGTGCCCGAACTGACCAAATAGGCGGTTTCGGTGCGCGACAATAATATAGGCTAAGTAATATTGTAAGATACTAAATTTTTGCAAATGACAAGATTACAGTATGATAGGTTGGTCAGCACGTTGGAGGAGTGTGAGGCAGATTTAGAACCTCTCTAGCGCAAAATCGGTGCAAAAAACGGAGCCACGAGTTGAGTTCCGGTGCATCTACAGGTTTTTGGCAAGGATTCGGGCACCCGAACCCGCCCTGTAGGTGCACGAATAGTGGGTGAGGGGGCGACGTGATGCGTGCTATGCGATGCAGCGCCGTGGCAGTGGAAGCTGGACATGTCGCGTCACGTCGCGGCACTGGTTGTGGGTGAGCGAGGAAGCAGTAGCAGCATGACGTGATGCTACTGTTGAGACCAAAATTTCTGCCAACTTGGGAGGTAACACGTGGCATATACCTTCGACTAAACACATAAGCCGACAAAAGAATGAGTCCACGATGAGGGATTCGCGGCCTGATCCAGACCGTCTCAGTCGCGTAAGAACGCAGTACGCGACAGGCGCTATCGGCTAAAGGTATCAGCCGATAGGAGAAGCAACTGAGGAAGATCCCACATCTCATCCAAGGTCGACATCGGTTGAAGACGACCAACAACCTGCTCCAGCCAAGCGGCAAAAGAGGCGAAAGTTAGAACCAGCCTTCGGTGGCTCGAGCCAAAAAAAGGAAAGACCTCGAAAGGAAAGAGTACGAGATTTGGGCGTGAATCTTGTAACATCTTCCGAAACGGCAAGCAGCGCCCAGCATAGGAAAGCGCCGAGGATCACGCTCTGGCGCGAGGATAAGGGTCGAACTTGGAGGGAAAAGCGACTATCATTCTATTTGAGGAAGTTGAACTCAAAAGAAAGTGGTTGCGGAATTTACGATAATTCTCCCCAAATTGCGCCGATAATTCAAATCGGCGCCTGTAAATGTGGTTTGGGAGTGCATAAATACCCGAACCACCGAAGAAATAAAGGTCCTGCAACCTCGTAATCCAGGACCACCCTCTGCTTTTTCATATCTTTTATATCTGCATTTACTGCTTTCCTAGAAAAGTTTACCGCATTTCCTAGGAATAGATTACTTGTAATTTCTATCCCTATCCTCCTCCTTGAATCCCCTTTCTAAGCAATATAATTCCTAATCGGCTCCTTAGAAGTGTCAATTCTTTGTCTTTATTCTTTAAGTCGGCTACTCTAGGTCAGGCTCAGCCTCTCTCCACCTCTATATCCCAATTCGGCTAATATAAGCCGAACGGACGAGAGAATTAGGTGAGACGGACGTGAGAATTAGGTGAGAAGAACTCGGCCGAGCAGATCCCTCCTCGGCCCGATCGCTTGATCCATTGGCACGCAGCGCATCACACTCAGAGGGTCAAACGAACACCCGGGGCCGATTGACCACCGACATTTTAGGCCCCTACAGCTACGTAACGCGAGCGTCAGGTGCAGGGGACGTTTCAGGCGCACTCTCAGGCGCTCGAAATGTCCACTATAGTAGCTCAATTATTTCGGGCCGCCTCATGGTGCTTCGGCCGCCCGAATTGGGTTATTTTGGGCGCGCCCTAATATGGGTTTCGGGAGCCCGAATTTCCTATTTTGGCTATTTAAGCGTGTGTCCACCTCTTTTTATTCTTTTTCTTCCTTTTTGCTTATGTTCGTGGGGTTTTAAAGAGAAAAGCAGAGAGCAAGAGAGAGGGAAAGGAAGAGGGTGATGGAGATTGCGCGAGTAGTGCCGTTGAGTGCGCTGATCAATCCGAGTCGAGTATGAATGTGCGCGCGTGTGATTTTTCAGCGTGTCAACTTTGGGGTTGATCTTGCTTTTAGTATTATTTGTTGGGTTTTTCGAGATGGGATTTTGTTGTTATAGGACTACATCTTTAGTTTTCTATTTTTGAATTTGAGTTTTGTTCTCTTTTGTGCTTGACTCTTAGGATCGATATTTTCGGTGTCACGCGGTTGAGGCAGGATGCCGTCGAATTTTTCGGGGGTGGTACATCATGAAGTTCAAATCGCGTTGCTACATTATGAAGGTGTGGAAATTTGCTATGTATCACTCCAAAGATCTTATCATTGGTGATCCAAGTCAAAAAGTCAATATAAAACCTTCCATTATACTACTTTGTTACCACTTGGCTTTTATCTCTGAAATTGATCCGAAAAATTTCGATGAAGGTAGCAATGACGAATATTGGCTTATTGCGATGCTAGATAAGCTCAACTAATTTGAGAAGAACCAAGTTTCGACGCTTGTGGAAAGACCGTGTGATCATCCCGTTATTGGCACTAAATGGGTCTTCTGTAACAAGCGAGATGAATCTGGTATCGTGGTTCGAAACAAGGCTAAACTAGTGGCCCAAGGTTTCAACCAAATTAAGGGGATCGATTTTTATGAAACTTTTGCATCGGTTGCTCAACTAGAAGCAATTCAAATCCATTTGGCATTTGCTTCTTATATGAGTTTCAAATTATATCAAATGGATGTCAAAAGTGCTTTTCTAAATGGATATATTTTCGAAGAGGTCTATGTTGAGCACCTGCCCGGTTTTGAAAATCACACTTTTTCAAATCATATTTTTAAACTCACCGAAACTCTTTATGGTTTAAAACAAGCTCCTAGAGCTTGGTATAAACGACTTAATATCTTTTTTTATTTCAAATGGTTTTTTAAAGAGAACGGTGGACACTACACTATTTTTTAAAGCTAAAGTTAAAGATTTTCTTATAGTGCAAATTTATGTAGATGATATTATTTTTTGTGGTACTAACGGATCTCTTTGTAAAGAATTCTCTATATTGATGCAATATGAATTTGAAATGAGCATTATAGGCAAACTCTCTTTCTTTCTTGGGCTTTAAGTCAAACAAATGAAGAATGCAATATTCATTAACCAAGTGTTGGGGCCGAAAACGTTGGTCGTCGGCCGGCCCCGCGCATTCGTTTGACCCTCTAAGATGTGATGTGCCGCGTGCCAATGGATAAAGCGATCGGGCCGATGAGAGATCTACTCGGCCGTGTTCTTCTTACTTAAAACTCTCGCGATCGTCCGGCTTAAATTAGCCGAATCGGGATATGGAGATAGAGAGAGACTGAGTACGACCTAGAGTAGCCGACCCAGGTGGTAGAGACAATAATTTGGCACGGCTGATGAGCCGATTATAAATTTTGTATTGATTGAAGTGGGGTTACAAAGGGAACTAGTAGCCAATTATAGTTAATCTACTCCTAGAAAATACAGTAAAGTTATCTAGGAAAGCGGTAAATGCAGGTATTGAAAGGTATGAAAAAGCAGGGGGGTGGTTCTGGTTTACGAGGTTGCAAAGCCTCTTATTCTTCGATGGTTCAGGTATTTATACACTCCCAAGCCATGTGGATAATCGCCGATTTGAATAATCAGCATGATTTGGAAAAAGTTATCAAAAAACCCTCAACTACTTCCTTTTGAAATGATTCTCCTTAATAGGATATATAGTAGTTGTTTTCCGTCTAGGTTCATCCCCTAATTGTTGCATCGATGCGTGATCTACCGTGCTTTCCAATGCTGGGCGTCACTTGCCATTCCGAAAGCTGCTATGGGATTCGCACCCAAATCTTGTACTCTTTCCTTTCGAGGTCTTTCCTTTTTTTGGCTCGAGCCACTGAAGGTTGGCTCTGACTTTCGCCTTCTTCGTCACTTGACTGGAGCGGTCTGGTGGTCGTCTTCAGTCAAAGTCAACCTTGGATGAGGCGGGGGATCTTCTTCGGTTGCTTCTCCTATCGGTTGATGCCTTTAGCCGACGGCGTATACCACATTCCACATTCTCACGTGACTGAGGTCGGTCTTGGTCAAGACGCGGGTCCCTCTTTATTGACTCATTCTCTTATCGACTGATACCCTTAGCTGATAGTATACGCCACATGTCACTTCCTTAGGTGGCGAAAATTTTTGGTCTCAATACCAAGTAAAGTATGCAAAGAACCTAATCAAAAGATTTGGCTTGGAAAATTTAAAAGAGTTGAGCACTCTAATGAGTTCATCAATAAAGCTTGATAAGAATGAAAAAGATAAGAATGTGGACATAAAGCTCTATTGAGATATGATCGGTAATTTACTATATCTTACCGCTAGTACATCGGATATTATGTTTAGTGTTTGCTTGTGTGCTCATTTTTAAGCTCAACCTAAGGAATCTCACTTAGTGAACGTAAAGAGAATCATTAGATTTGTTAAGGGCATTTGTTAAGGGCAAAGGCACTAGTTTTGATCTCATTAGCTTTTCGGATGCAGATTTTGCCGAGTGCAAAGTTGGTTTGAAAAGTACAAGAGAAACTTGTCAATTTCTTGATCATTCCTCTCTCTCATTTTGTTTATTGAATAAATTTCTTAGTCTCTTGGTTTTCGAAAAAGCAAAACTATGTTGCACTTTTAATTGCCGAAACCGAATACATTGTGGCTGGTTGTTGTTGTGCACAAATTTTGTGGATGAAACAAACTCTTGAAGACTTCGGAATTCATCTTCGACAAATTCTGATCAAATGTGATAATACTGGTGTTATCAATATCTTTGTGAATCCTATTCAACACTTCATTCAGGACTAAACATATTGAGATTAGACATCATTTTAATAGAGATCATGTTCAAAAGGGAGATGTCGTCCTAGAATTTGTAGACACCAAATATCAATTAGAGGACATTTTTACTATACCCCCTAGTGAAGATAGATTTTCAACTCTTTGGAGAGAATTGGGAATGCTTGTATTAAAGTGATTGATTAATTCCTTTGGGTGTTTAATATGCTTATGAGTGACTACTTTTTCAGTGTTTAATATACTTGTGATTGATTACATTTTCATTCTTGTGCGTATTTTGGTATTTTTCTAGATTTTACTTGTGTCTGGGAACTTTCGGACTCCCGTTCCTTTGATCCAAACGCCCGGATTCATGCGGAGATTGTTCTAAGCGGATTCTGCATCTTCCTAGATGCCTGAAACGCCCTAAGGGCGCTCTATTCTTTCGGGATGCCAATAGGACACCGAAAAAAGTTTCGGACTCTTAACTCGAGAGCAGCCTTCTCACAGACTTAGAGATCTCGGATGCTTGAATTGTCCTGCGGACGCCCTAAACTTTCAGGCTACGTACCGGCTGGGCGCCCAAAAAATTTTCAGACGTATTTAGTGCAGAAGCTCATGGACCCGGGCCCCTTGGATGGTGCAGAATACTGTGAACCTCGATGTTTCGGGCGGTCGGTAAACCACTTAGGGCACCAAAAAAGCGGATCTAGGTATAAAAGTCTCCGCTTAAGACTTTTTTTTTTCTGTTTTTCTTTTCTTCCGCTTGTACCCCCACCACTTGCACCCATGACATCCACCCAGATCTAACCATTTTGCATTCAATTCACCTCGATGTCTCCTTCCTCTCACTCGTAAGGTGAAGAATCTTTATTTTCTCCCTCATTTTCATCATCTTCTTCATCCGTTTCTCCATTTCTCGTCATTTTCTCTCTCTACAAACCCTAAACTTTCGATCTCTTCCTAGAATCATTTTGTTGTTGACCTTCTCCTACTTTTTTGATGATCTTGATGTTCCTATTGCTCTTCGAAAAGGTGTTCGAAATAAAAGTATATATCCTATATCTGATTTTGTTTCTTATGCATCCTTATCACCTTCATATAGAGCTTTTGTTTCATCCTTATCTTGTGTGTCAATTCCACATAATTGGAAAGAGGCATTGGTGGATCCTAAATAGAAAGGAGCAATGGATGAAGAAATGAGGGCACACAAAAAGAATAATACATGGGAACTAGTTGATCTTCCAGTAGGATAAAGGACAGTAGGATGTAAATCGGTCTTCACGGTGAAATAAAAACTGATGGAAAGATTGGTTGTAACACCACATACTTTTAAATATTTTGTTTGAGGCTTTTTCTTTAAGATTGAACCTTTTTGTAAATAACGAAAGTTGGAGGACTTGACAGCATATTCTCCTAATTAATATCCTTAATTAGCTCTTTTACAACTGTATCTCTGTCACGCCCCGGGTGTGAACCAGAACCCGGGCCCGCCAACAGATCCGCCGTGCACACGAAATTTTCCATGTACACGAAGCGCTGGTAACCTGCTCAGATAGATAATATACAATAAAAGAGTATAAACAGAGCTGAACTAATAGAACTAAAAGTAATCTCAGACTGAAATAAACTACAAGCTGACATAAAAGTACAATATACTCCCAGCTCACCATAAATATACAACCAGCTGGCTAAAGCCAGTCCCAAAAGTAAACTAATATAGTCTGAGATACAAAAGGGGTACAATAAAAGTCCAGCTACTCTCACAGTCGGGGTAGATGATCTAGCTAGTCCGCAATCCTCTTACCTCGATCCGCCGCTGAAGGCCCAGCAGCTCCCGCAGACGACTCTGCAAAACACAGGGGAAAAGGACATAAAACAACAATGGGGGTGAGAACTACTAGATAAACCAGTAGCCTCCCCTAGTGGGTAAAACCTCAAACACTGACACACCCACTAGGACTATAAGAGGCGAAAAGGAAAGAACAGTGGTATGCAATAAAGACTGCTGAAAAAGGAAACTACCACTACTAAGCCTCTAAATGCAGTGCCAAAAGATAACTGTATATATGCAACTGTAAAGCTAACTGCCCAAAGAAACCCAATCAAAGGGCCAGGAAATACTAGCACTGCCTGTTCTGTCATCACTCGCAACTCATCAAGGTGCCCGGCGCTCGGCACAGTGTAAAGCCTACTCCGGAGTGGCACTCGAGGGGAGCGACCCACACGAGTAAAGTATGTAAAGTATCCCTGTATCAAGTATCTCTGTATCAAGTATCTCTGTAACCAATGTCTCATAATAGCAGGACTGGATCATGACTATGATCAAAGTGGGAAATATCCATCCACTAAAGTAACCCTGATCCCCAATCAGATGCAATAGGAATCAACAAGTGGGAAACACCATCCACTAGGAAAATCTGAAACCCAATCTGATGCATAAGTGAACACCCGGTGTCACGCCCCGAGTTTAAAAATTAGGTCTGAAATTTTTTTTTTTTTGATTAAATCAGAGTTTGCAAAACGGGCGTAACAGACCGCCACACATATAGGAAATCCCCTATCCAAAAGGATAGGGTCTCTCCTATACATGCACGGCTAGGCTAATCCAATCATCAATCAGCGAGCAATAACTATCTCAACTAAACCATACTAATCATCAGGAATAATCCAAGTATCATACTAACATCAAACTGAAATAACATAAGTGCAAGTCCACTACAGATAATCGGGGATCTCAATCATCGATCTATGTCATCAGGGGGACAGCTCTATCGTGACAGCCTCACTGGATCGTCCTGACATCCCAGCACCCGAATGACCTGAAAAACAGTCACCCGAGGGTGTGAGACACACCGGAGTGTATCCCAGTGGGCACGACGAGCCGAGCACCAGCTAATCGTACCTACTGGGTACTAAAATCTGCGGATAGTAAGAATCATAGGGTAAAGCTGAACAATAAAGCAGATCTAGTGATAATCAATAATATGGACAGCAGGTAAGTAAACTGATAATCAGGGTAAAACTGAGATAAGCAATCATAAGTTTGGGGTATATGCTGGAAATAGAGGGTAATTCCAATAATCATACCAAAGGGGCTGCAAGAGATACAAGCATGTCTATCAACTAATACTGGAAATAACTGAGCAGCAGTACAAGGTAAAAGTAATGCGTCAATAAGGAGACTACCATCTAATCAACAACCACCATATCGGTCCACAAGACCTCAGGGATATCTCGCCAAACCTGGCACCAACCTGGCTGACATACTCCGGCACCCTCGGGCACTAACCTGGGAGTCGATGCTCCGGCACCCTTGGGCACTAACCTGGGAGTCACGGGTCGTACACAGACCACTTTACCGGTAAAGAACATCTACACGGGTAGCTACTCCGCTGATGTTCGTGAAGTACAGCAGTGCGGGCGATAAATAATGATCAATCTCGCGGTCCGTAGACCGGGTAAATGGCAACATGCCGAGATCTCCACAGTGTATCATCTATCAATGTCTATCAATCAGAATCAATCGATCAGGCAAATCTATGTCCAGGGATAATCACCGAGTAGAATCGAATCAATGCAGGAATAATCATCAACCAACACAATCAAGGATCAGATATATCAAGGTATCAAGAATGCAAGATATAAACCAACTGTATCTAATCACAATATTTGGGAGGAACGGAAGACTAATCATACAGGACTAAACACATATTTTATTTTGTTTTGAAAATCATTTTGAAATCGAGTTCTTTAGGCCCAAACCTCGAAGAGCGATGCCTTCGTCCTATCAAACAAGAACAGACTCAGGCGACCCTGCGACGCTTGGATAAAAACATTTGTAAAAAGGAAAAACATGTGTTTAGCGGAAGCTCAACTCAGATGCAAGAATATCACAAGTATAGGTCTAATTGGGTCAACGTCAAACAGGAGGATCATAATATGTCAAAAGTAATCACGCATATCGAGTAATGGCTATCATTCAGGATCAAGTAATCGTATATCAGTAAATATCTCAATCATAGGTCAAATCAGATCAATGTCAATCAGAGGGATCATGCTAAGTCAAGGAGGTCAATATATGTCAGGCCAAGTCATATGATCAGTAGGGAAATCAAAAACAGGGGTCCGACAAACTAAGCAACCAGAGGGCCAAAAAGCTGAGGCCCGGTTCGAAGATAACCCACCTGGACGACGGCAGATTCCTCGAACTCCCGCGCTGCTACTGCGAGGCTGGTGCTGAAGAACTGGGCCCTGTATAAAGAGATATGACCAGTAAATAACTCACACAACCCTTTCCCGACGGCGTTACACTAACGGAACGTTTAAACGGTCAAATCGGTCATTTTGTCAGTCAATATCTGATTCCTGGTCAACGAGGACCATCGGAATCCCAATAAGATGATCAGGTAGTACGTAGGTGCTGTTTAAAGGGTGTTCCTATATCAATTTTACGTTTAGGTCCAAAAAGTATTTAAAATTGCATAAAATGTCACATTCTTTACTGTTTTAGCTTGTTCGGAAAATCCGGGGGTCCAACGACGACGCCGTAAGTGCCAGCGTGTCACATTTGATGCGACGGACCCCGTGCTCATGATCTTGGGTTAGTGCGAACCCCAGGGCAAAGTTAAGCCTTTTAACTCGCGATATCAGACACGGTGTTTTGCCCCGTTCTCGCAATCCGGGACTCCGACAACGACGCCGTAAATTCCAGCGGGTTCGTTACGTCGAGACGGAGCCCGTGCTCACGGGGTTTGATCGACACGGATCACGAGTTAAAAGTTGGCCCATAAGTTCTCTTAGTCTATTTTACAACTTTGTTTAATCTTTAGTATATATCTGACCCCTTTAAGGAAATAACTTGAGCATGGTGTTCAGCAGTAACAGAGGGATGGTGTGCTCACCTTTGGTGCGCCGGAAACCCGCCGGAGAGATGGCCGGAGCAAGGTGGTGCTCCAACTAGGCTCGGGTTAACTTCTTCTTGGATCAACTCCTGGTCAGCCTGCAACCGGGGGTGAGCACCGGGTAGAGGAGTTCTCCAGAGGCTCTCGGGTGAAGTCCGGGTCAGCCGGCGGCGGCCGGAGGCGGCGGCGGCCGGAGGGGAGCCCGAAGCTTCATTTCGGGTGCAAGAATTAAGCTCAGATTACAGGGGCTAATTAGGCCCAAACCAAAATGATTGGATGCTTGAGAATGATGCCTGGACCTTACCTGTGCAGTTGGCCGGAGGCCGGGGTGCCGGAGTTGGCCGGAGTTCGAGCCTAGGTCCACCTCGGGTGCAACTGCAGTGAGGAAAATGCCCACGTTAAGATGGACATGCAAGGTGATGGGAGGACTCAGGAGGTCGATATAGGCCTACCTGGGAGTTCCCGGCGGCCGATAAGCGCCGGCGAGGCGGCGCCGGAAAAGCTTGGTCGAGCTCGGAGGGCTCTAATGGCAGTTTCCGGCCGGCTGGGTTCCGGCCGGGGCAACTTGGACCAAGATGTTCCTCTCGATGCAGTGAGGCTCGGTGCAGGGTTGGTCGGCGTCGGAAGGCTGCGGCGGCGCCGGACGACGGCGGTCGGCGAAAACGCCAATAAAAGGGGTTTCTAGGGCACACTCGCGCGAGCCCGATCCTCAGCCGATCGGGTTCAGATCTTGTGGGGAGGTCGCAGTCGTCAGGGAGAAGCGACCCAACGGTGCTGATCTGCTTCTTGACGGCCGGATGACGGCGGCGCGAAGGATCGGCTAAAAAGAACAATAATTTTCCGGCGAGGTGACCACCGCCGGCAATCGGGACGACGGGCTTGGCTCAGCCTGCACCCGGATGATGGCCCCGATGTCAGGAGCACAAGGTAATGCCCAAAAGCCAAATTAAAAGGAAAGGACCCAAGCACTCACCTTGGCCGGAGATTAACAAGGAGGAGAGGTCTCCCGCGGCGGCTGGCCCCGGGGTCGGCTCCACTCGGGTTCTGCTATGCCGAGGATCTCTCCAAAGGGGTCTGGGATCAGCCAAGCTCCTCGTATGGGTCCCCCTTCCTCCAACCGAGAGGAAGAAGAAGGCTCGATTCCTTCTTCTCCGGCGACGGGGGAGGCGGCGGCCGGTGCGGCTGGGTCCGAGGAGAGCGGCAGAGAGGAGGGAGTTGTTGAGAGTGCGGCTAGGGATGAGGCCTTAGGGTTTCTTGGTAAAACCCTAGCTCGGGTGTAGATGCCTATATATATAGGTTTATGCCAATTTGCAAATAAGTCCCTCCAAGTCCACCATTTGCATCCCAGTCCTTCACAGCAGCAAAAACTTACCATTAGGTCCCTCTCCAATGCATGGCACGCTTTTCGAGGCAACTTATATAGGGTTTTAGGTGCAATTTCTGCATTCTTCGAAGCGTTTCACGCTTTTCGAGAAGATCCGGGCGTCAGATCGAAAAACGGACTTCGCCAGGACGTCCAGCTCGACGAAACCTATCAGGTAGCGATCTCTGTTTTTCGAAACTGTGTCCGGATAAACTTTGGGTCCATAATAACTGTGTCAAAATACAGTTTACACGCTTTTCGAGACTCCAGGGTCGTCAAACGGAAATTCCGTCAGCGCCATTGCGTCCAGAACGTCGAAAATAGCTAGAATTGACTACTCAAATCACTATCTTAGGAGTCCAGATAGTAAATTGGCCAACGTTGGCGCGAGAGGAATTAAAAACTTGGGTTTACTGTTCACTTGTACCCGCGACTTAAGTCGCGGGTCCCGCCGGCTTCAACGCGGATTTCTGGAAGATCCGACCGTCAGATCTGAACAAGTTTAATATGGTTTTCGCTCAATTTGACGAGGCGGTCGCACTGGTGGTCTCGGATCTTCGAGATCAGGCTCGGATTAAAAGGTGATATTTCTGGCCCACTAACTGTGCAAATTAAACTGCAGAAAAGGGGCACTGTCGCTATCTGGGCCATTTATGATCCAAATTCAACTTGACTTTTATCAATCTCATTTATTTAATTATTTACCAAAATTTCAAATTCTCACACCCGGTCAACCGCCTAATGTCCGCGGTCACCGTAACACCCTATAAGTCCAAAATCTGATAAAGTAATCAACATCTGGCCAACTGCCTCAAGTCTGCGGTTACCACAATGCCCCACAATATATATATAATCGAGGCAAACCTGTCCCAGACTCAAGCCTCAACTACACTATCCCAAACCCTGCTCAAACCGAGCAACCTATATCCGAATGCGAAGGAAAATAGTGAAACATGGTTTCTCCTAAGTCAAGTCCCAAAGATAGTGTAGCAATAAATAGTAGCCCATTTAGATATCCAAACAAGCATGCAAAGGTTCGCATTTAAAAACAGAAGGAAAGTATTGAATATTTATTTAGAAAAAGATGGTTTTATGATAAGACTTTAGCATGCGATGATAGGTTACAGCATATGTCCAGCAACAGTGTCCCAGTTTATCATAAATGAGCTGTCATATTATTTGTGGGGTTTACTTATGCATTTCATGATTAAAAGTACCGATTATCAGTTTAAAGTCGGGAGTCTCTAATACTCCTAGTGAGATAGTCAGAAATGAGGTAAGCAACAACCACCCATCTCGAAAAGCATGCACAACACACCAAGAAAATACCCGCTGTCCTCTAAGCACACCGTCAGCTGAAACAGTATCCTACAACATCACATAAGTGTACACGATGTAAAAAACTACAAGTCTCAAAACAGATTTGCTGTTTTTATAATCAGCACGCAAAACGAGGAATTTCACCTCTGTCCCGAGCTCCTAAAATCCCAGAAAAATCACGGTTGCGTTTCTCGCGAAAAGTACCCCAAAATCGACTCTTGAATCGCCTCGATCTGATATTCCTACGCTGAGAAACAATTCGTCGAAGTCGCCGCTGTCCAAAAACCCAAACAGCAAAAGAGAGGGTCAAAACACCTCGGGAATCGTGCCAAGGAATCTGAATCCAGAGAAACGACCAACACGGAAAACGAAGCCCTACCTCTTAGGAACATACTGGCGAAGAAATCATCGAAAAAGGACTCCTGTACTGCGCAGGGGACTCCTCGGACTGAAATGCGACGATAACGGGCCAAGATTGGGGAAAAACGAGGCACACTGTAAAATCCAGATCGCCGCTGTCGAACTTCCAGAAAATTTGGGAACGCACCACGAGGTAGAAAAATCAGTGAGGAACAACTTCTCTTCAAAGGTCTCTCTCTGATTCTCTCTCTATCTCTCGAAAAATCCAGAAAAAAAGGAGGGGAGGGGGCCTATTTATAGGCCCAAAAGAACAATTTGGTTAATTCCCAAATTGTCCCCAGATTCGGGCGGCTACAGTGCGGCCCGGCCCACTTTCGGGCGGCTACAGTGCGGCCCGGCCCAGAATTTCCGGGCGGCTACAGTGCGGCCCGGCCCAGCCCGGCCCGCACACGGGATCCAGCAGCGTCCAACCGTCCGTCCGACCCGGCCCAGGGCCCGCCACGTGTCCGCCAAATAGGCGGCAGCCGTGCGGCCCAACGGGGAAGCGCCATGTGTCCCCCGTGATTGGCGGCGCGGTGGGCGCGCCCGCCAATGGCGCGGCGACACGTGGCCCGCGCCCGACACGGCTGTCGGCGGCCGCCGCCACCCACGCGCGCCCACGTGCACCCACGTGCGTACGGCCGCACCCGCGCAGCTCTGCGTGCGCCACGCGTACATGAGCCGACCAATCCGGGGCCGCCACGTGGCGCGCCCCGGTCCACCGTGCACCGCGCACACGCCGCACCTGCCCGGCCTGCCCAAGCTGCCCGCGCCTGCCCCCGCGCGCCGAGCGCACTACACCGGGCCAATCGCGTGCCGCCACATGGCCCGCCGGTCCACCGTGCACCGGCGGCCTTTTCCGTGGACCGAGAGTGGCGCGCCGGCCCAATAAGCGCCTGCCACGTGTCCCCGGCCGGTCCACAGCTCCCCCCATGCACCATTTTGCGCAGAAAACTTTCGGGGGTCCGTTTTTGGGCATCCGGACTCCAAAATAAATAAGTAAATAGCCGTTTTCAAGCGTTTTTCCGCGCTGAATCCAAATACGGCCTCCGTTTGGCCTAAAGCCTTCTCTAAAATTCGGCAAATACAGCCGAAGGCCAAACCAACAGTAAATACCACACTGAGTCCATCCGTAGCATCCCTTTGATGCACTGTGGGCCTAATACACCAATGATAGGTGTTTCACACCAAGGATTCACGGGAAAAACTATGCGGAATCCTGGACCACTACATCCTCCCCCACTAACAAAAGTTTCGTCCTCGAAACGAAATCATACCTCAATCCTGAGCCTCGAACAGGTAGGGGTAGGCGTCCATCATCTCTGACTCCAGCTCCCACGTCGCCTCGCGCTCGTCATGATAGCTCCAAAGGATCTTCACATAGGGATGGTCCGATTGCGCAATTCTTTCACCTCCCGATCTAGAATCCGCAGTGGGCGCTCCTCATATCTCAAATCCTCGCTGATCTCGAGAGGTGCAAAGTCGATGACGTGCGACGGGTCGAAGACGTACCTCCTCAGGGTGAAACATGAAACACATCATGGACACCAGCAAGTCTCGGGGGAAGTGCAAGTCGGTAAGCAACTGGCCCGATACGCTCCAATACCTCAAAGGGTCCAATGTATCGGGGACTGAGTTTCCCGCGAATGCCAAACCTCCTTATCCCTTTGGACGGCGAGACTTTCAGAAATACATGATCTCCAACCTGAAACTCTAAGTCTCGTCGCCGAACATCAGCATAGCTCCTCTGTCGACTCTGAGCGGTCTGAAGGTGCTGTCGGATCACTCTGACCTTCTCTTCTGCCTCTAGCAACAAATCTGGTCCCAAGTCCGTCTCTCCCCCACATCACTCCAATATAGCGGTGATCGACACTTGCGTCCATACAACGCTTCAAACGGAGCCATTTGGATGCTCGCTTGAAAGCTGTTGTTGTACGCAAACTCAGCCAGTGATAAGTGTCGAATCCATCCTCCGCCAAATCTAGGACGCAAGCCCTCAGCATGTCCTCAAGGATCTGTATCGTCCGCTCTGACTGCCCATCAGTCTGTGGATGAAAGCTGTACTGAATCTGAGCTGAGTCCCCAAGGTAGTCTGTAAACTCCCCCAGAATCGCGAAGCAAACCTCGGGTCTCTATCTGATACTATGGAGGCTGGCACTCCATGTAACCTCACTATCTCATCCAAATATAACTGGGCTAGTCGCTCGAGTGGCCAAGTAGTCTGCATAGGCAAAAAGTGCGCTGACTTGGTAAGTCGATCCACAACTACCCAGATAGCATCTGCACCTCCCTGTGCCCTCGGCAATCCGACCACAAAATCCATCGTAATGTGGTCCCATTTCCACTCGGGAATTGGGAGACTCTGTAACTTGCCAGCTGGCACTCGATGCTCAGCTTTTACCTGCTGACAAGTCAAACACTGAGCCACAAACTCCCATATCCCTTTTCATGCCATTCCACCAGAAGTGTGCCTTGAGGTCCTTATACATCTTAGTCCCCCCAGGATGAAGGGTATAAGGTGTATAATGGGCCTCTCTCAATATCTGCTCTCTGATCTCAGCATCCACTGGCACACATGCTCGGTCCCTGTACCTCAGTACTCCCGCAGCATCAACTGAAAAGTCCCCTGACGATCACTCGGAATCTGATCTCTAATCCTGGTCAAGTAGGGGTCCTCACTCTGTCTCTCCTGATCCTGTCCAGCAGAGTGGGCTGCACGACTAATGACGTCAGTCTAGCAGAGACCCCAGGGGACACAACCTCTATCTCGAGCCGTCTCATCTCCTCTAACAGTGGCGCCTGATCTGTAATCAACATAGACAAACTCTGCACTGCTCTCCTGCTCAATGCATCAGCGACCACGTTAGCCTTGCCTGGGTGGTAGAGAATGTCCACATCATAATCCTTTAATAGCTCTAACCACCTGCGCTGCCTCAAGTTCAGCTCCTTCTGAGTGAACAGATACTTTAAGCTCTTGTGGTCGGTGTAGATCTCACAATGCTCTCCGTACAGGTAATGGCGCCAAAGCTTCAGTGCAAACACCACGGCAGCAAGCTCCAAGTCATGGGTAGGGTAATTCTTCTCGTAATCCTTGAGCTGTCTCGATGCATAAGCAATTACCCTCCCTTCCTGCATCAACACAATCCAGTCCACTGTGCGATGCGTCACTGTAGATCACATATCCTTTCCCCATAACAGGGAGGGAAAGGATAGGAGCGGTCATCAATCTATCCTTTAGCTCCTCAAGCTCCTCTGGCAGTCCTCACTCCAGATAAACTTAACTCCTTTACGCGTCAACCGAGTGAGGGGTGTGGAGAGCTTCGCAAAGCCTTCCACAAACCGACGATAATAACCAGCTAATCCCATGAAGCTGCGCACCTCTGATACAGTCGTCGGTCGGGGCCAATCACGAACTGCCTCAATCTTCGCCGGGTCTACAGGGCGGCGGAAATCACATGGCCCAAGAAAGCTACCTCCCGAAGCCC
>CM054944.1:3639225-3819225 GCA_029168755.2 Tillandsia fasciculata
TTTTAAAGAGAAAAGCAGAGAGAGCAAGAGAGAGGGAAAGGGAGAGGGTGATGGAGATTGCGCGAGTAGTGCCGTTGAGTGCGCTGATCAATCCGAGTCGAGTATGAATGTGCGCGCGTGTGATTTTTCAGCGTGTCAACTTTGGGGTTGATCTTGCTTTTAGTATTATTTGTTGGGTTTTTCGAGATGGGATTTTGTTGTTATAGGACTACATCTTTAGTTTTCTATTTTTGAATTTGAGTTTTGTTCTCTTTTGTGCTTGACTCTTAGGATCGATATTTCCGGTGTCACGCGGTTGAGGCAGGATGCCGTCGAATTTTTCGGGGGTGGTACATCATGAAGTTCAAATCGCGTTGCTACATTATGAAGGTGTGGAAATTTGCTATGTATCACTCCAAAGATCTTATCATTGGTGATCCAAGTCAAAAAGTCAATATAAAACCTTCCATTATACTACTTTGTTACCACTTGGCTTTTATCTCTGAAATTGATCCGAAAAATTTCGATGAAGGTAGCAATGACGAATATTGGCTTATTGCGATGCTAGATAAGCTCAACTAATTTGAGAAGAACCAAGTTTCGACGCTTGTGGAAAGACCGTGTGATCATCCCGTTATTGGCACTAAATGGGTCTTCTGTAACAAGCGAGATGAATCTGGTATCGTGGTTCGAAACAAGGCTAAACTAGTGGCCCAAGGTTTCAACCAAATTAAGGGGATCGATTTTTATGAAACTTTTGCATCGGTTGCTCAACTAGAAGCAATTCAAATCCATTTGGCATTTGCTTCTTATATGAGTTTCAAATTATATCAAATGGATGTCAAAAGTGCTTTTCTAAATGGATATATTTTCGAAGAGGTCTATGTTGAGCACCTGCCCGGTTTTGAAAATCACACTTTTTCAAATCATATTTTTAAACTCACCGAAACTCTTTATGGTTTAAAACAAGCTCCTAGAGCTTGGTATAAACGACTTAATATCTTTTTTTATTTCAAATGGTTTTTTAAAGAGAACAGTGGACACTACACTATTTGTTAAAGCTAAAGTTAAAGATTTTCTTATAGTGCAAATTTATGTAGATGATATTATTTTTTGTGGTACTAACGGATCTCTTTGTAAAGAATTCTCTATATTGATGCAATATGAATTTGAAATGAGCATTATAGGCAAACTCTCTTTCTTTCTTGGGCTTTAAGTCAAACAAATGAAGAATGCAATATTCATTAACCAAGTGTTGGGGCCGAAAACGTTGGTCGTCGGCCGGCCCCGCGCATTCGTTTGACCCTCTGAGATGTGATGAGCCGCGTGCCAATGGATAAAGCGATCGGGCCGATGAGAGATCTACTCGGCCGTGTTCTTCTTACTTAAAACTCTCGCGATCGTCCGGCTTAAATTAGCCGAATCGGGATATGGAGATAGAGAGAGACTGAGTACGACCTAGAGTAGCCGACCCAGGTGGTAGAGACAATAATTTGGCACGGCTGATGAGCCGATTATAAATTTTGTATTGATTGAAGTGGGGTTACAAAGGGAACTAGTAGCCAATTATAGTTAATCTACTCCTAGAAAATACAGTAAAGTTATCTAGGAAAGCGGTAAATGCAGGTATTGAAAGGTATGAAAAAGCAGGGGGGTGGTTCTGGTTTACGAGGTTGCAAAGCCTCTTATTCTTCGATGGTTCAGGTATTTATACACTCCCAAGCCATGTGGATAATCGCCGATTTGAATAATCAGCATGATTTGGAAAAAGTTATCAAAAAACCCTCAACTACTTCCTTTTGAAATGATTCTCCTTAATAGGATATATAGTAGTTGTTTTCCGTCTAGGTTCATCCCCTAATTGTTGCATCGATGCGTGATCTACCGTGCTTTCCAATGCTGGGCGTCACTTGCCATTCCGAAAGCTGCTATGGGATTCGCACCCAAATCTTGTACTCTTTCCTTTCGAGGTCTTTCCTTTTTTGGCTCGAGCCACTGAAGGTTGGCTCTGACTTTCGCCTTCTTCGTCACTTGACTGGAGCGGTCTGGTGGTCGTCTTCAGTCAAAGTCGACCTTGGATGAGGCGGGGGATCTTCTTCGGTTGCTTCTCCTATCGGTTGATGCCTTTAGCCGACGGCGTATACCACATTCCACATTCTCACGTGACTGAGGTCGGTCTTGGTCAAGACGCGGGTCCCTCTTTATTGACTCATTCTCTTATCGACTGATACCCTTAGCTGATAGTATACGCCACATGTCACTTCCTTAGGTGGCGAAAATTTTTGGTCTCAATACCAAGTAAAGTATGCAAAGAACCTAATCAAAAGATTTGGCTTGGAAAATTTAAAAGAGTTGAGCACTCTAATGAGTTCATCAATAAAGCTTGATAAGAATGAAAAAGATAAGAATGTGGACATAAAGCTCTATTGAGATATGATCGGTAATTTACTATATCTTACCGCTAGTACATCGGATATTATGTTTAGTGTTTGCTTGTGTGCTCATTTTTAAGCTCAACCTAAGGAATCTCACTTAGTGAACGTAAAGAGAATCATTAGATTTGTTAAGGGCATTTGTTAAGGGCAAAGGCACAAGTTTTGATCTCATTAGCTTTTCGGATGCAGATTTTGCCGAGTGCAAAGTTGGTTTGAAAAGTACAAGAGAAACTTGTCAATTTCTTGATCATTCCTCTCTCTCATTTTGTTTATTGAATAAATTTCTTAGTCTCTTGGTTTTCGAAAAAGCAAAACTATGTTGCACTTTTAATTGCCGAAACCGAATACATTGTGGCTGGTTGTTGTTGTGCACAAATTTTGTGGATGAAACAAACTCTTGAAGACTTCGGAATTCATCTTCGACAAATTCTGATCAAATGTGATAATACTAGTGTTATCAATATCTTTGTGAATCCTATTCAACACTTCATTCAGGACTAAACATATTGAGATTAGACATCATTTTAATAGAGATCATGTTCAAAAGGGAGATGTCGTCCTAGAATTTGTAGACACCAAATATCAATTAGAGGACATTTTACTATACCCCCTAGTGAAGATAGATTTTCAACTCTTTGGAGAGAATTGGGAATGCTTGTATTAAAGTGATTGATTAATTCCTTTGGGTGTTTAATATGCTTATGAGTGACTACTTTTTCAGTGTTTAATATACTTGTGATTGATTACATTTTCATTCTTGTGCGTATTTTGGTATTTTTCTAGATTTTACTTGTGTCTGGGAACTTTCGGACTCCCGTTCCTTTGATCCAAACGCCCGGATTCATGCGGAGATTGTTCTAAGCGGATTCTGCATCTTCCTAGATGCCTGAAACGCCCTAAGGGCGCTCTATTCTTTCGGGATGCCAATAGGACACCGAAAAAAGTTTCAGACTCTTAACTCGAGAGCAGCCTTCTCACAGACTTAGAGATCTCGGATGCCTGAATTGTCCTGCGGACGCCCTAAACTTTCAGGCTACGTACCGGCTGGGCGCCCAAAAAATTTTCAGACGTATTTGGTGCAGAAGCTCATGGACCCGGGCCCCTTGGATGGTGCAGAATACTGTGAACCTCGATGTTTCGGGCGGTCGGTAAACCACTTAGGGCACCAAAAAAGCGGATCTAGGTATAAAAGTCTCCGCTTAAGACTTTTTTTTTCTGTTTTTCTTTTCTTCCGCTTGTACCCCCACCACTTGCACCCATGACATCCACCCAGATCTAACCATTTTGCATTCAATTCACCTCGATGTCTCCTTCCTCTCACTCGTAAGGTGAAGAATCTTTATTTTCTCCCTCATTTTCATCATCTTCTTCATTCGTTTCTCCATTTCTCGTCATTTTCTCTCTCTACAAACCCTAAACTTTCGATCTCTTCCTAGAATCATTTTGTTGTTGACCTTCTCCTACTCTTTTGATGATCTTGATGTTCCTATTGCTCTTCGAAAAGGTTTTCGAAATAAAAGTATATATCCTATATCTGATTTTGTTTCTTATGCATCCTTATCACCTTCATATAGAGCTTTTGTTTCATCCTTATCTTGTGTGTCAATTCCACATAATTGGAAAGAGGCATTGGTGGATCCTAAATAGAAAGGAGCAATGGATGAAGAAATGAGGGCACTCAAAAAGAATAATACATGGGAACTAGTTGATCTTCCAGTAGGATAAAGGACAGTAGGATGTAAATCGGTCTTCACGGTGAAATAAAAACTGATGGAAAGATTGGTTGTAACACCACATACTTTTAAATATTTTGTTTGAGCCTTTTTCTTTAAGATTGAACCTTTTTGTAAATAACGAAAGTTGGAGGACTTGACAGCATATTCTCCTAATTAATATCCTTAATTAGCTCTTTTACAACTGTATCTCTGTCACGCCCCGGGTGTGAACCAGAACCCGGGCCCGCCAACAGATCCGCCGTGCACACGAAATTTTCCATGTACACGAAGCGCTGGTAACCTGCTCAGATAGATAATATACAATAAAAGAGTATAAACAGAGCTGAACTAATAGAACTAAAAGTAATCTCAGACTGAAATAAACTACAAGCTGACATAAAAGTACAATATACTCCCAGCTCACCATAAATATACAACCAGCTGGCTAAAGCCAGTCCCAAAAGTAAACTAATATAGTCTGAGATACAAAAGGGGTACAATAAAAGTCCAGCTACTCTCACAGTCGGGGTAGATGATCTAGCTAGTCCGCAATCCTCTTACCTCGATCCGCCGCTGAAGGCCCAGCAGCTCCCGCAGACGACTCTGCAAAACACAGGGGAAAAGGACAGAAAACAACAATGGGGGTGAGAACTACTAGATAAACCAGTAGCCTCCCCTAGTGGGTAAAACCTCAAACACTGACACACCCACTAGGACTATAAGAGGCGAAAAGGAAAGAACAGTGGTATGCAATAAAGACTGCTGAAAAAGGAAACTACCACTACTAAGCCTCTAAATGCAGTGCCAAAAGATAACTGTATATATGCAACTGTAAAGCTAACTGCCCAAAGAAACCCAATCAAAGGGCCAGGAAATACTGGCACTGCCTGCTCTGTCATCACTCGCAACTCATCAAGGTGCCCGGCGCTCGGCACGGTGTAAAGCCTACTCCGGAGTGGCACTCGAGGGGAGCGACCCACACGAGTAAAGTATGTAAAGTATCCCTGTATCAAGTATCTCTGTATCAAGTATCTCTGTAACCAATGTCTCATAATAGCAGGACTGGATCATGACTATGATCAAAGTGGGAAATATCCATCCACTAAAGTAACCCTGATCCCCAATCAGATGCAATAGTAATCAACAAGTGGGAAACACCATCCACTAGGAAAATCTGAAACCCAATCTGATGCATAAGTGAACACCCGGTCAACCGCCTAATGTCCGCGGTCGCCGTAACACCCTATAAGTCCAAAATCTGATAAAGTAATCAACATCTGGCCAACCGCCTCAAGTCTGCGGTTACCACAATGCCCCACAATATATATATAATCGAGTCAAACCTGTCCCAGACTCAAGCCTCAACTACACTATCCCAAACCCTGCTCAAACCGAGCAACATATATCCGAATGCGAAGGAAAATAGTGAAACATGGTTTCTCCTAAGTCAAGTCCCAAAGATAGTGTAGCAATAAATAGTAGACCATCTAGATGTCCAAACAAGCATGCAAAGGTTCGCATTTAAAAACAGAAGGAAAGTATTGAATATTTATTTAGAAAAAGATGGTTTTATGATAAGACTTTAGCATGCGATGATAGGTTACAGCATATGTCCAACAACAGTGTCCCAGTTTATCATAAATGAGCTGTCATATTATTTGTGGGGTTTACTTATGCATTTCATGATTAAAAGTACCGATTATCAGTTTAAAGTCGGGAGTCTCTAATACTCCTAGTGAGATAGTCAGAAATGAGGTAAGCAACAACCACCCACCTCGAAAAGCGTGCACAACACACCAAGAAAATACCCGCTGTCCTCTAAGCACACCGTCAGCTGAAACAGTATCCTACAACATCACATAAGTGTACACGATGTAAAAACTACAAGTCTCAAAACAGATTTGCTGTTTTTATAATCAGCACGCAAAACGAGGAATTTCACCTCTGTCCCGAGCTCCTAAAATCCCAGAAAAATCACGGTTGCGTTCCTCGCGAAAAGTAGCCCAAAATCGACTCTTGAATCGCCTCGATCTGATATTCCTACGCTGAGAAACAATTCGTCGAAGTCGCCGCTGTCCAAAAACCCAAACAGCAAAAGAGGGGGTCAAAACACCTCGGGAATCGTGCCAAGGAATCTGAATCCAGAGAAACGACCAACACGGAAAACGAAGCCCTACCTCTTAGGATCACACTGGCGAAGAAATCGTCGAAAAAGGACTCCTGTACTGCGCAGGGGACTCCTCGGACTGAAATGCGACGATAACGGGCCAAGATTGGGGAAAAACGAGGCACTCTGTAAAATCCGGATCGCCGCTGTCGAACTTCCAGAAAATCTGGGAACGCACCACGAGGTAGAAAAATTAGTGAGGAACAACTTCTCTTCAAAGGTCTCTCTCTGATTCTCTCTCTATCTCTCGAAAAATCCAGAAAAAAAAGGAGGGGAGGGGCCTATTTATAGGCCCAAAAGAACAATTTGGAAAATTCCCAAATTGTCCCCAGATTCGGGCGGCTACAGTGCGGCCCGGCCCACTTTCGGGCGGCTACAGTGCGGCCCGGCCCAGAATTTCCGGGCGGCACAGTGCGGCCCGGCCCAGCCCGGCCCGCACACGGGATCCAGCCGCGTCCAACCGTCCGTCCGACCCGGCCCAGGGCCCGCCACGTGTCCGCCAAACAGGCGGCAGCCGTGCGGCCCAACGGGGAAGCGCCACGTGTCCCCCGTGATTGGCGGCGCGGTGGGCGCGCCCGCCAATGGCGCGGCGACACGTGGCCCGCGCCCGACACGGCTGTCGGCGGCCGCCGCCACCCACGCGCGCCCACGTGCGCGTACGGCCGCACCCGCGCAGCTCTGCGTGCGCCACGCGCACATGAGCCGACCAATCCGGGGCCGCCACGTGGCGCGCCCCGGTCCACCGTGCACCGCGCACACGCCGCACCTGCCCGGCCTGCCCGAGCTGCCCGCGCCTGCCCCCGCGCGCCGAGCGCACTACACCGGGCCAATCGCGTGCCGCCACGTGGCCCGCCGGTCCACCGTGCACCGGCGGCCTTTCCGTGGACCGAGAGTGGCGCGCCGGCCCAATAAGCGCCTGCCACGTGTCCCCGGCCGGTCCACAGCTCCCCCCATGCACCATTTTGCGCAGAAAACTTTCGGGGGTCCGTTTTTGGGCATCCGGACTCCAAAATAAATAAGTAAATAGCCGTTTTCAAGCGTTTTTCCGTGCTGAATCCAAATACGGCCTCCGTTTGGCCCAAAGCCTTCTCTAAAATTCGGCAAATACCGCCGAAGGCCAAACCAACAGTAAATACCACACTGTGTCCATCCGTAGCATCCCTTTGATGCACTGTGGGCCTAATACACCAATGATAGGTGTTTCACACCAAGGATTCACGGGAAAAACTATACGGAATCCTGGACCACTACATCCTCCCCCACTAACAAAAGTTTCGTCCTCGAAACGAAAATCATACCTCAATCCTGAGCCTCGAACAGGTAGGGTAGGCGTCCATCATCTCTGACTCGAGCTCCCACGTCGCCTCGCGCTCATCATGATTGTTCCAAAGGATCTTCACATAGGGATGGTCCGATTGCGCAATTCTTTCACCTCCCGATCTAGAATCCGCAGTGGGCGCTCCTCATATCTCAAATCCTCGCTGATCTCGAGAGGCGCAAAGTCGATGACGTGCGACGGGTCGAAGACGTACCTCCTCAGGGTGGAAACATGAAACACATCATGGACACCAGCAAGTCTCGGGGGAAGTGCAAGTCGGTAAGCAACTGGCCCGATACGCTCCAATACCTCAAAGGGTCCAATGTATCGGGGACTGAGTTTCCCGCGAATGCCAAACCTCCTTATCCCTTTGGACGGCGAGACTTTCAGAAATACATGATCTCCCACCTGAAACTCTAAGTCTCGTCGCCGAACATCAGCATAGCTCCTCTGTCGACTCTGAGCGATCTGAAGGTGCTGTCGGATCACTCTGACCTTTTCTTCTGCCTCTAGCAACAAATCTGGTCCCAGAGTCCTTCTCTCCCCCACATCACTCCAATATAGCGGTGATCGACATTTACGTCCGTACAACGCTTCAAACGGAGCCATTTGGATGCTCGCTTGAAAGCTGTTGTTGTACGCAAACTCAGCCAGTGATAAGTGTCGAATCCATCCACCGCCAAAATCTAGGACACAAGCCCTCAGCATATCCTCAAGGATCTGAATCGTCCGCTCTGACTGTCCATCAGTCTGTGGGTGGAAAGCTGTACTAAATCTGAGCTGAGTCCCCAAGGTAGTCTGTAAACTCCCCCAGAATCGCGAAGCAAACCTCGGGTCTCTATCTGATACTATGGAAGCTGGCACCCCATGTAACCTCACTATCTCATCCAAATATAACTGGGCTAGTCGCTCGAGTGGCCAAGTAGTCTGTATAGGCAAAAAGTGCGCTGACTTGGTAAGTCGATCCACAACTACCCAGATAGCATCTGCACCTCCTTGTGCCCTCGGCAATCCGACCACAAAATCCATCGTAATGTGGTCCCATTTCCACTCGGGAATTGGGAGACTCTGTAGCTTGCCAGCTGGCACTCGATGCTCAGCTTTTACTTGCTGACAAGTCAAACACTGAGACACAAACCTCCCAATATCCCTTTTCATGCCATTCCACCAGAAGTGTGTCTTGAGGTCCTTATACATCTTAGTCCCCCCAGGATGAAGGGTGTAAGGTGTATAATGGGCCTCTCTCAATATCTGCTCTCTGATCTCAGCATCCACTGGCACACATGCTCGGTCCCTGTACCTCAGTACTCCCGCAGTATCAACTGAAAAATCCCCTGATCGATCACTCGGAATCTGATCTCTAATCCTGGTCAAATAGGGGTCCTCACTCTGTCTCTCCTTGATTCTGTCCAGCAGAGTGGGCTGCACGACCAAAGACATCAGTCTAGCAGAGACCCCAGGGGACACAACCTCTAACTCGAGTCGTCTCATCTCCTCTAACAATGGCGCCTGATCTGTAATCAACATAGACAAGCTCTGCACTGCTCTCCTGCTCAATGCATCAGCGACCACGTTAGCCTTGCCTGGGTGGTAGAGAATGTCCACGTCATAATCCTTTAATAGCTCTAACCACCTGCGCTGCCTCAAGTTCAGCTCCTTCTGCGTGAACAGATACTTTAAGCTCTTGTGGTCGGTGTAGATCTCACAATGCTCTCCGTACAGGTAATGGCGCCAAAGCTTCAGTGCAAACACCACGGCAGCAAGCTCCAAGTCATGGGTAGGGTAATTCTTCTCGTAATCCTTAAGCTGTCTCGATGCATAAGCAATTACCCTCCCTTCCTGCATCAGCACGCATCCAAGTCCACTGTGCGATGCATCACTGTAGATCACATATCCTTTCCCCATAACAGGGAGGGAAAGGATAGGAGCGGTCATCAATCTATCCTTTAGCTCCTCAAAGCTCCTCTGGCAGTCCTCACTCCAGATAAACTTAACTCCTTTACGCGTCAACCGAGTGAGGGGTGTGGAGAGCTTCGCAAAGCCTTCCACAAACCGACGATAATAACCAGCTAATCCCATGAAGCTGCGCACCTCTGATACAGTCGTCGGTCGGGGCCAATCACGAACTGCCTCAATCTTCGCCGGGTCTACAGCTACACCTGCGGCGGAAATCACATGGCCCAAGAAAGCTACCTCCCGAAGCCAAAACTCGCACTTTGCCAGCTTGGCATACAACTTCTTATCTCGTAGAAGTTGTAGCACAGTCCTCAAGTGTTCCTCATGCTCGGCCTCGCTTCGGGAGTAAATAAGGATATCATCAATGAACACCACCACAAAACGATCCAGAAAGGGCCGAAATATCCTGTTCATCAAGTCCATAAAGGCGGCAGGGGCATTAGTCAATCCAAACGGCATAACTGTAAACTCATAATGCCCATACCGTGATCTGAAAGCAGTCTTAGGAATATTCTCGGCCTTCACCTTCAATTGGTGGTAACCAGACTGTAGATCAATCTTGGAAAATACACAAGACCCTTGCAGCTGATCAAAGAGATCATCGATGCGCGGCAAAGGGTACTTGTTCTTAATGGTCACTTTGTTCAATTCCCTATAGTCCACACACAACCGAAGTGACCCATCCTTCTTCTTCACGAATAGCACTGGCGCTCCCCAAGGCGACACACTTGGTCTAATAAAGCCCTTATCCATCAGATCTTGCAGCTGTGCTTTAAGCTCTCGCAGCTCAGCCGGTGCCATCCGATAAGGAGCCTTAGAGATTGGCGCAGTTCCTGGAACTACGTCAATCACAAACTCAATCTCTCTGTCTGGCGGCATACTAGTCAGCTCAGGTGGAAAAACATCCGGAAACTCGCGGGCAATAGGAATATCCCCGAGTCCCGGTGCCGCCGTAGGCCCCTCAACAACACTAGCCAAAAAGGCTACACATCCTCGATGAATCATCCGCCTCGCTCGGGAAGTCGAAACCATAGAGGCAAAGAAAGCACTCTGACATCCCCGATATACAAACATCTCCTGGCCTGGCTCTCTAAAAGTGACAGTCCTCGCGGCACAATCAATAGTCGCGAAATACCGAGCCAGCCAGTCCATCCCAAGAACCACATCAAAGTCCCTCAGCTGTCTCAAGACCAACAGGTCTGCTGGCATAATCCAGGACTCGATCTGCATCGGGCAGGACCAACAACACTCCTCCACGTGCAAAGTGTGATCGGGAATCTGAACCTCTCGTGCACGTGGCAAAAGTCCTACCTCTAACCCATGTAATGATGCAAAAGATCTACTAATGAAAGAATGAGATGCTCCAGTATCAAATAAAGTACGAGTCCTAATGCCAGAGAGTAAGGTGATACCTGCCACCACATGGTCTGCTGCTGAAGGATCCTCTACCTGTGCAGCATACACGCGCCCACTCTGAGCTGGAGGGCGATAATCAGTGGGATGGGAAGAAGAGGGCCTGCTCGCTGGAGCATAAGGCCGCTGAGCCGTCGACCGCTGCTGTGATGATGATGGGGCAGATGCTGAAGAAGGGGCGACTGAGGTCGAAAAGGGGCACGAAGCTCGAATGTGCCCTGGCTGCCCACATCCGTAACAACGACCCCACCGCTGGTCGCAGGTGCCGGAGAAGTGCGGACCTCCACAAAAGATACAACTACTGGGAGCCCGTGACTGTCGGGATTGCTGCTGCTGTGACTGCCGCTGTCGCTGTGGCTGCCGCTGCGATCCACGCTGCGATGACTGCGATCTCCGCTGCTGCTGCTGCTGCTGCTGCTGGGGCCTCTGGAATCCACCAGGCCCTCGCCGCTCGGACCGCCCTTGGCTGGAAAACTGTGGCTGAGGCGGTCGTGGCGGTCTCCACGAACTAGCCTGTCCCCCAGCCCCCGGTGCTGGTCGCTTCGCCCCCGGGATCACTTCGGGAGCTGGAGATACTTCATCCATCACTACCTCCCCGCACTCTACATATAGCGCCTGCTCCATCGAGGCCTCCAAGGTCTGCAACCTGCGTGAACGAACCAGCTGAAAAATATCCCGGCGCAACCCTCGCTCAAACATGTAAATCCTGTGCGCCTCATCTCGAGCTACGTGTGGTACACATGCCAGCAACTGATTGAAATCCACAATATACTCATGCACTGGACGATCGCCCTGTCGAAGGTTCTTCATCCGCTCCTCCAGCCTCTGCCGAACACTCTCTGGGAAGAAGGCCCCAAGAAGAAGACTGCGGAACTCCGCCCAGGATAAGAGATGAGCCCCAGGCGGACCAGCCGGTCGCACACGCCGCCACCAAGCCTCGGCGTTGCGCTCCAAGAAGTTCGTCGCCAAAAGCACCTGGTACCGCTCCTCAATAAACAGCGTCTCAAAGCGTCGCTCCATCGCCGTGATCCATGACTCTGCCTCCCACGGCTCGGTACTCTGCCCCGAGAAACGGGGCGGGTCAAACTGGCGGAACCTCATCAGCAAATCAACCATCTCCCGCTGCTCAGCCGGGGTCAGTGGTCTCATCAATCCAGAGGGTTGTCCCCCAGTGCCCCGAGCAATAGAGGATGCTGGGGTCACTGGTACGGCCGGGGGAGCCACAGCAGGGGAAGATGGTACAGGAGAACTCTCCGGGGGTGCTACTGCTGGCTGCACCCTTTGCTCTAACAGCTGTGTCAGCCGACCCATGGCCTCCTCCTGACGCCTAACAACCTCTGCCATCTGGGCCATCTGTGCCTGTAGCTCTTGCACCTCGCTCTGCTGGCCCTGCCCGGACTCCTGCTGCTCGGGCTCCGAGGAAGAAGGCTGCGAACGCGTCATCATCCTGCGTCGCGGAGGCATCCTGCCACGAGAAACCACAATCAGCATCAGAACCCCACACGACCCAATCAAACGAAAGTCAAAGACATCCCCCTATTTCTGTGGCTTTATGTTGTCTGCAGCCAACATAACTGTCCACCAGAAATTGGGTATGTCGATCCCTCTTCACTCACTGGAAGAGTCTAATAAATAAATCAACGACTTTCGCAAAGTGTCACGTCCCTCACGCCCTATCATCCTAGGGTCTGCCAAAAGCCTAGGGTTTCCTAAGTCCCAACTGACCTATCCCTAAGCTCTGATACCAACTTAATCTGTCACGCCCCGGGTGTGAACCAGAACCCGGGCCCGCCAACAGATCCGCCGTGCACACGGAATTTTCCATGTACACGAAGCGCTGGTAACCTGCTCAGATAGATAATATACAATAAAAGAGCATAAACAGAGCTGAACTAATAGAACTAAAAGTAATCTCAGACTGAAATAAACTACAAGCTGACAAAAGTACAATATACTCCCAGCTCACCATAAATATACAACCAGCTGGCTAAAGCCAGTCCCAAAAGTAAACTAATATAGTCTGAGATACAAAAGGGGTACAATAAAAGTCCAGCTACTCTCACAGTCGGGGTAGATGATCTAGCTAGTCCGCAATCCTCTTACCTCGATCCGCCGCTGAAGGCCCAGCAGCTCCCGCAGACGACTCTGCAAAACACAAGGGAAAAGGACATAAAACAACAGTGGGGGTGAGAACTACTAGATAAACCAGTAGCCTCCCCTAGTGGGTAAAACCTCAAACACTGACACACCCACTAGGACTATAAGAGGCAAAAAAAAGAAAGAACAGTGGTATGCAATAAAGACTGCTGAAAAAGGAAACTACCACTACTAAGCCTCTAAATGCAGTGCCAAAAGATAACTGTATATATGCAACTGTAAAGCTAACTGCCCAAAGAAACCCAATCAAAGGGCAAGGAAATACTGGCACTGCCTGCTCTGTCATCACTCGCAACTCATCAAGGTGCCCGGCGCTCGGCACGGTGTAAAGCCTACTCCGGAGTGGCACTCGAGGGGAGCGACCCACACGAGTAAAGTATGTAAAGTATCCCTGTATCAAGTATCTCTGTAACCAATGTCTCATAATAGCAGGACTGGATCATGACTATGATCAAAGTGGGAAATATCCATCCACTAAAGTAACCCTGATCCCCAATCAGATGCAATAGGAATCAACAAGTGGGAAACACCATCCACTAGGAAAATCTGAAACCCAATCTGATGCATAAGTGAACACCCGGTCAACCGCCTAATGTCCGCGGTCGCCGTAACACCCTATAAGTCCAAAATCTGATAAAGTAATCAACATCTGGCCAACCGCCTCAAGTCTGCGGTTACCACAATGCCCCACAATATATATATAATCGAGGCAAACCTGTCCCAGACTCAAGCCTCAACTACACTATCCCAAACCCTGCTCAAACCGAGCAACCTATATCCGAATGCGAAGGAAAATAGTGAAACATGGTTTCTCCTAAGTCAAGTCCCAAAGATAGTGTAGCAATAAATAGTAGCCCATTTAGATGTCCAAACAAGCATGCAAAGGTTCGCATTTAAAAACAGAAGGAAAGTATTGAATATTTATTTAGAAAAAGATGGTTTTATGATAAGACTTTAGCATGCGATGATAGGTTACAGCATATGTCCAGCAACAGTGTTCCAGTTTATCATAAATGAGCTGTCATATTATTTGTGGGGTTTACTTATGCATTTCATGATTAAAAGTACCGATTATCAGTTTAAAGTCGGGAGTCTCTAATACTCCTAGTGAGATAGTCAAAAATGAGGTAAGCTGTCACGCCCCGGGGTCAAGACTGTACCCCGGGCTCGCCAACAGATCCGCCGTCCCTACAGGAAGCCCTGTAGAGACGTAGCGTCTAACCTACAAAAAGGAAGATACTACACTAACAGATATCAGAGCTGTAAAAGAAATGCAACTATGAACAGAAAGTAGAACAGTCTCTCATAAGATATACATAATATCCTCACAGAATACAGAAGTCTCTCCAAATAAACCAAAAGAGTACAACTCGATACCTCACTACATAAACTCTCAAACCATGACACAACCAAAAAATAAGGGTACCTCTAACACACTGAAGCTGAAGGGGAGAAAGGATCTATCTCGCGACTCCCTTACCTCGGTCTGGAGAAGCAGGATCAGTAACTGGCACCGCAGGAACTGGAGCTGAAGTCCTGGGGAAAAGACACCACGACGGGTGTGAGAACTACCTCCCACAGTAGTTCTCAGTGGGTGCCGCCAACAAGCCCGACGGTCTGCCCACTAAGTCTACTAGAGGCATAAAGTAACACAAGAAATGCAGTATAGAGAGAAGCTAGAAGGTAAAACATCTACTGCTACTATGCCTCTATCTAAATGCTCAAAGGGCGGGACAGAATGAATATGATGCCACGACCAACTCTCTCTCAACTCAGATCACCCAATCCAAACTGACTGCCCCATAGGGTCCAGTCAAGCCTGCGCCTACCTACTGCCGTACATCCCAGAGGACCGGACTTACGTAGGACGTCCGTGACTGCCAAAACTGGCTCAGCCAGAGGGACGACGTCCGTGACTGCCAAAACTGGCTCAGCCAGAGGGACGGTGTCCGTGACTGCCAAAACTGGCTCAGCCAGAGGGACACGTATCAAACCCAACTCCGGAGTGGTACTCGTGGGTAGCGACCCCACCGAGCAAAGTATCTGCGCATCTCTGTCGATCTCAAGTATGGCTCCTGCAGGCTATGATCCAATCACTGTCTCACTCACTGGCTAAAAATCCATACTGTCACTATGACCATGTCCCAAAGATCCCAGATCCACTGTCACTATCACTATCTCAATGATGAACAATCTACAGACTGCTACCAACACTACTCGGTCCCCAGACACGAGTACAATGCATCATAGCTACTAAACCTCCCAACCCGCGACCCGGGGAAAAAATCACAATGTCAGAACGACAAGGGTACAACCACTGGGGGAAAGCTAAGGTGATGAGCAAATCTGAATACATGTTCACATTTTCTGTAGTCTAATTGTGCATGAATAAATAATTAACTGACAATAAAGCTAAGTTGAGTTTTCATGATGTAAGAGTTCAAATACTGCAAGTGGTTCAATGAGGTCATCAGATTTAACATCTATCAACTGTGGGTACTAACATACAGTTTGCACAGATTAAACAGCTCATATACTATCATGCATGCACTTATAATCATAGAATTAGAGTGCAGTCCATAGGTATTGAGAGCAGGATCACCCACCTGAACACGCGAACTGTCCGGGACGGTACAGAAAAACAGTCCAGAAATTGAGAATCTCCCAAATCCACAAAGCAAGGAGCACAAAAGCGGTGCTTACAAAGTCCTGGGCACAACAACACTTCTCAATTACACACAAATCACACATAACAATCACTATTCCAAAATCTGCAAGCATAGTTCCTGTTCACACAAAATTTTCACCTGAAAATGATTTTCCCAAAATTCCAATAAAAATATCACGACGATCCTCGCGAAGTGTAGATGTCGATAGGCTCTTGAATCGTCGAATTCCGATGTCCGGATGAGGAGATAAAAATCCGCGAAGCGAGTGCTGTCCAGAAATCTCACAGCAAAACAGCGGCTCAGTAATGCCTCGAAAACCGTGCCAAAAATCCAAATCCAGGCAAATCACTCAACACGAAAGTCGAAGATTTACCTCTCGTGAATCTAATGCCGCAAAAATCGCTGAAAAAGACTGTCGGGGTGGCTCTGTGGAAATTTTAGACCGAAATGCGACGATAACGGGCCTCCAACAGGAATCCGTCGCTCCGGACTACAAGGCAGGAAACACAGTCGTCGCTGCTTCCAGATATTCTGAAATTTCACCAGGAGATTCCCAAGAGGAAGAGGAAGAAATTTGGTAAGGGGAGCAATGGCTAATTCCCCTCGGAAAGGGCTCAAAATCGCAGCCCAAGTGGCCTATATATAGGCTCTCCCCAAAGTCAGCCCAAAAAAACAAGTTATCCAGAATTCGGGCCCATTTCCGGGCGCCCGAAAACTTTCGGGCGGCTACAGTAACGGGCCGGCCCGTTACTGTGCGCGCCCGAAACGCCCTCAGGCCGCCACGTGTCCCTGGAAACCTCCCCCTGCACCCGGCGCACGGCGCCGACCAACGCCGAGACGCCACGCGTCCCGACCGTGGGTCGTGCACCTGTGCGCCCGACCAACCACGGGGCGCCACGTGGCGCCCCCCACGTCGACCCGGTCAACTCGCACGTCGCGCGACGTGCGCGGCCGCGCCGCCGCCGGACCCGGGTCGGGCACGCGCCCCGAGGCACCGCCTCAGCCGCCGCTGCTCCGTGGACCGAGCGCACCAGAGCCTGCCAACCACACAACGCCACGTGTCCACCGGTCTACCGTGCACCAGAGCCAAAAGTTCGTGGACCGCGTGCACAACACCGCACCAACCACGGGATGCCACGTGGCATACCCTCGGTCCACCGTGCACCCCGCCAAGGCCCGTGGACCGCGCCCGCTGCGCCGGCCAACCGCAGCGCGCCACGTGGCCCGCGCCCGGTGCACGCGCCCCCGCGGTGGACCGCGCGCCTGTGCCGCCGCCCGCCGCCGCGCTCCGCCGCCGCCGGCGCTCCTCCGGCCGCCGGAACAGTAACCCACGCCTCGATTTCCGTGTTTTCGCGTCCGGGCTCCGAAAAATTCAAGTAAATAGTCCATTTCGCTCGTTTTCGCGCGCTGAATCCAAATACGAGGTCCGTTCGGCCAAATTCCACTTCTAAAATTTCCCAAAAATTCCCGGAAGAGCAGACTTGATCCAATTTCCGTTCCGGGTCACATTCTTGGCTCCAATAAGCGCGCAAACACCTCACACACCCAAAATGGGCTTCCAGAAAGAAAACAAGCTCTAAATTCCTCAGAAACTCAAATCTGGGGCCCGGCACGCACACACGCACTCCCAGAAGCCTCCAAACCAACAGTAAACCACAGTGTGGGGATTCGGGTCCTCACATAAGCAACAACCACCCACCTCGAAAAGCGTGCACAACACATCAAGAAAATACCCGCTGTCCTCTAAGCACACCGTCAGCTGAAACAGTATCCTACAACATCACATAAGTGTACACGATGTAAAAAACTACAAGTCTCAAAACAGATTTGCTGTTTTTATAATCAGCACCAAAATGAGAAATTTCACCTCTGTCCCGAGCTCCTAAAATCCCAGAAAAATCACGGTTGCGTTCCTCGCGAGAAGTAGCCCAAAATCGACTCTTGAATCGCCTCGATCTGATATTCCTACGCTGAGAAACAATTCGTCGAAGTCGCCGCTGTCCAAAAACCCAAACAGCAAAAGAGGGGGTCAAAACACCTCGGGAATCGTGCCAAGGAATCTGAATCCAGAGAAACGACCAACACAGAAAACGAAGCCCTACCTCTTAGGAACACACTGGCGAAGAAATCGTCGAAAAAGAACTCCTGTACTGCGCAGGAGACTCCTCGGACTGAAA
Source organism: Tillandsia fasciculata (assembly GCA_029168755.2). NCBI lineage: Eukaryota > Viridiplantae > Streptophyta > Magnoliopsida > Poales > Bromeliaceae > Tillandsia > Tillandsia fasciculata. The sequence goes on from CM054944.1 coordinate 3,657,212, forward strand.
TGCGACAATAACGGGCCAAGATTGGGAAAAAACGAGGCACACTGTAAAATCCGGATCGCCGCTGTCGAACTTTCAGAAAATCTGGGAATGCACCACGAGGTAGAAAAATCAGTGAGGAACAACTTCTCTTCAAAGGTCTCTCTCTGATTCTCTCTCTATCTCTCGAAAAATCCAGAAAAAAAGGAGGGGAGGGGGCCTATTTATAGGCCCAAAAGAACAATTGGGTTAATTCCCAAATTGTCCCCAGATTCGGGCGGCTACAGTGCGGCCCGGCCCACTTTCGGGCGGCTACAGTGCGGCCCGGCCCAGAATTTCCGGGCGGCTACAGTGCGGCCCGGCCCAGCCCGGCCCGCACACGGGATCCAGCAGCGTCCAACCGTCCGTCCGACCCGGCCCAGGGCCCGCCACGTGTCCGCCAAACAGGCGGCAGCCGTGCGGCCCAACGGGGAAGCGCCACGTGTCCCCCGTGATTGGCGGCGCGGTGGAGCGCGCCCGCCAATGGCACGGCGACACGTGGCCCGCGCCCGACACGGCTGTCGGCGGCCGCCGCCGCCCACGCGCGCCCACGTGCGCCCACGTGCGTACGGCCGCACCCGCGCAGCTCTGCGTGCGCCATGTGTACATGAGCCGACCAATCCGGGGCCGCCACGTGGCGCGCCCCGGTCCACAGTGCACCGCGCACGCGCCGCACCTGCATGACCTGCCCGAGCTGCCAGCGCCTGCCCCCGCGCGCCGAGCGCACTACACCGGGCCAATCGCGTGCCGCCACGTGGCCCGCCGGTCCACCGTGCACCGGCGGCCTTTTCCGTGGACCGAGAGTGGCGCGCCGGCCCAATAAGCGCCTGCCACGTGTCCCCGGCCGGTCCACAGCTCCCCCCATGCACCATTTTGCGCAGAAAACTTTCGGGGGTCCGTTTTTGGGCATCCGGACTCCAAAATAAATAAGTAAATAGCCGTTTTCAAGCGTTTTTCCATGCTGAATCCAAATACGGCCTCCGTTTGGCCCAAAGCCTTCTCTAAAATTCGGCAAATACCGCCGAAGGCCAAACCAATAGTAAATACCACACTGTGTCCATCCGTAGCATCCCTTTGATGCACTGTGGGCCTAATACACCAATGATAGGTGTTTCACACCAAGGATTCACGGAAAAAACTATGCGGAATCCTGGACCACTACAATCTCTCTCTCTCTCTCTTCTCCCTCTCTCTCTCTCTCTCTCTCTCTCTCTCTCTCTCTCTCTCTCTCCGTTCATTTTTTTAACACGCCCGCTTGCACGGACACGAGGCCACTTGTCCTCTGTCGTTCGTCATCATCGCCGCCAGCGTCGTTGTCATCCATGGTGGTCGCCGTCGCCACAGCCACCTTCCTCACGCTTGGTCGACATCCTTGGTTCACTGATCTTATCGTCGACGTTGTTATTTTTCGTTCTTGAAGAGGTCTATTTTACATTCTTTCTCTCCAACATTATTGTTCTTGGTTATGCGATTAGGTATTTAGTATTTATTTCTTGTTGATTTGAATTAAAATCTTTAAAATCTGATTCGTTTTAATTTAAGGTTACTATTGATTGTACCATTATTGTACTCTGGAATTTTTTCATGAGATGTAATTGTGCAAATTCTCTTCATTCTTCAAGCCTTTCAAATTGCATACCAACTATTCGACAAAATGCTTAATATTTTGATCCTATTTAATTTATGGTTGTAAACCTATGTTTCAACATCAAAAAAATAATCTTTTCGACACTAGAACTATTGTGTAATATTTAAATTCTATTATAGTTATCCTACCCATTTTGATTAGCTTAGACTTTAGACTTCCATCTTTTTCTTGATTAATAATATAGTTTTTATTTAGTTTTCATTCTAATTTTCTTCATGCTCAATCTCGACCTATTTGTTAGTGTGTGTAATCTATATTATTGACCTTTGTGTTCCTATCCAATTTAATCGTTTATTATTGTCACGCCCCGGGGTCGAAACTGCGCCCCGGGCTCGCCAACAGATCCGCCGCCCATACGGAAAGCCCCGTATAGACGTAGCGACTAACCTACAACGAAACATCTACACTAACAGATATCAGAGCTGAAATAGTAAAAGACATAAAATAAAACTACATCTCACAAATATACAAACCAACCTCACCAAAATATACAAAGTCTCTCTCCACAAAGTAGAAAAGAAATGTACAACTCGATACCGCACTACAAAAGTCACTCGACATAACACACTCCAAAATAGTACAGGGGTACATCTACTCTCACACAGAGGATGACAAGAAGGGATCTATCTCGCGACTCCCTTACCTCGGTCTGAAAAAGCTGGATCAGCAACTGGAGCTGCAGGAACCGGAGCAGAAGTCCCTAGGGAGAAGACACCACGACGGGTGTGAGAACTACATCCCACAGTAGTTCTCAGTGGGTGCCGCCAACAAGCCCGACGGTCTGCCCACTAAGTCTACTAGAGGCATAAAGTAACAAAATGCAGTGCTGTAAAGAAAAGCTGGAAAGGTAAAGTCTACAGCTACTATGCCTCTATCTAGATGCTCAAGGAGTGGAACAGAAAGAACAGTATGCCACAACTAACTCTCACTGAGATCACCCAATCTAAACTGACTGCCACATCGGGTCCAGTCAATCCTGCGCCTACCTACTGCCGTAGGTATGTCCGTAGCTGCCAAAACTGGCTCAGCTAGAGGGACACAAGCATCGACAAGTCGCGATAGAAGAGCTCAATCTCACGCCGGTACTACAACCCGGTATCTAGCTCAATCTCAACGCCGGTACTACAACCCGGTATCTAGCTCAATCTCAACGCCGGTACTACAACCCGATCTCGCCTACTCCGGAGTGGCACTCGAGGGGAGCGACCCGCTCCAGTCAATAAGTAGCCCATATCAAGTATCTCCGCAAAGTATCTCTGTCAAGCACAAATGTGGCTCATGCAGGCTATGATCCAAATCCTCGATCAACAAGATCGGCTAAAATCAACAATCACTGTCTCACTCACTGGCTAGAACCCACACAACTGAGACTCACTATCACTCTGACAGCTCCCAAGAAACCCAGATCTACCACCACTATCACTCTCCCAAAGAAAGCTGATCTACAGACTGCTATTAACACCACTCGGTCCCCAGACACGAGTGCAAATGCATCCCACAACCACCTGACCTCCCAGCCCACAACCCGGGCGAGAAAACTAAGTCCAGAATGTCAAATATGATAAAGTGATGTGGGAATGTCTAGAGCAATAAAGAAACCTAGCCCAAGTTGAAGTTTTCTACAGTCTGGCTGAACATGATACATATGACAGGGGTGCTAGGTCAAGTTCCAAAGTTTAATAATTAGCATGTAGTAGGAATCACATGGAGATCACAAAATTCGACAACTAGTATACCAGAGTACAACATACAATTTTCACATGCTTTTAAAATCATTTACTAGCATGCATGCTCCTACAATCATAGAATTAGCGTGCAGTCCATAGATTTTGCAAGCAAGGTCACCCACCTGAACGCGCTAACTGTCTGGGGTCGCACAGCCAAGAAAGCCCAGAAACTGTCAAAACACAAAATCCACCAAGTCGACAACACGGTAGCAGTGCTCAAAACCTCCTGGGTACAAGACATACACCAAAAATACACTTTAATCCACAAAATTTCCAAGTTCTAAAAATCTGTCGTGAACAGTCCCATAAACACGAAAATTACACCTGAAAATCATCCTCCAAAAATTCCAATAAAAATGTGACGGCGATCCTCGCGAAGAGTAGATGTCGATAGAGTCCTGAATCGTCGAAATCCGATGTCCGGATGAGGAGATAAAAATCCGACAAGTAGGTGCTGTCCAAACCATCATCAGCCGCAAAGGGGGTTAAAAACGTACCCAAAACCCCAAGAAAAGCTCAGTTCCAGAAAAAGTGTCCAGCACGAAAGTTGTAGATTTACCTCTTACGAAACCGTTGCCGCAGAAATCGTCCAAAAATATCGTCGGGGTAGCTCTGTAGACCTCCCAGACTGAAGTGCGATGAAAATGGGCCTCCAATAGTAAATCGTCGCTCCGCACTACAATGCAGAAGTCGTCGCCGTCGCGGCCTCCAAAAAATCTGAGCCTCCGCCAAAAGATGCACAAGAGGAAGAGAAGGATCTTTTGTGAAGAACACCAATGCTAAAACCCACGGGAAAAGGCTCTAAGGTGAGGCCCAAGAGGCCTATTTATAGGCCTCTCCCGGAAAAGCCAAAAAAAAACAAGCATTGGGCTTTTGGGCCCAACTTTCGGGCGCCCGGAACATTCGGGCGGCTACAGTGTTGGGCCGGCCCAACACTGTTCACGCCCGAATTCACCAGGTGTCGCCACGTGTCTCGCCGAACAGGAAACACCGAAGCAGGGCCAGCCGATGGGCGCCACGTGTCCCGCCGAACAGGAAACAGCGGCGCGGGCCACTCGATGCCTGCCACGTGTCCGCATACCGCACAGTAAGGCGGTTGGCGCCCGCTAATGAGAGGGTGCCACGTGTCCTCCCGGCTGACCCGCCGACCGGTCGGCGCCCGCGCCGGTCGCGCGGCGTGGCCCCCTCGTGCGCACGCGCCCCGAGGCGCCAGCCCAGGCCCCCGTGCACCGCGCCCGGTGCGCCCGCAAATTAGAGGGTGACACGTGTCCCATGCACCCGGTCCACGCATCTCACTTGAAATTCCGTGGACCGCGCCGCGTACACCGACCAACCGGAGGCTGCCACGTGTCCCCCGCCTTGGTCCATGCACCGCCGCGCTCACCCGATAGACCGCGCGCCCTGAGCCCGCCAATCAGGCGGTGCCACGTGTCCCTGCGTCGGGTCTGTGCACCCCGCCGCGCTGCTCTGTGGACCGTGCGTCGTAAACCGGCCAATGATAGGCCGCCACGTGGCACTCCGGCGGTTTACGGCCCCTCCCATGCACCAGAAACCAATAAAAACTTCCGGGAGTCCGTTTTTGGGCATCCGGACTCAAAATCAAACAAGCAAATAGCCGTTTTCAAGCGTTTTTCCATGCTGAATCCATTTCCGACCTCCGTTTGGCCTAATTCTTTTCAAAAATTTCGGCAAACCCAGCCGAAGGCCAACACAGCTAATAATATCTCATAGGGTCCATCTGTGGCATCCCATTGATGCTCCATGGGCCAGATACACCGACACTAGGTGTTCTAACAGTGGATTCATCGGAAGAACGCTGGATGGGAACCAGGGCCACTACAATTATTTTAGGTTTCGTTTATCATATCATTAATTTGTGTTTTCTATTTATTTTTCTTAGTAGCTTATGGAAAACTGTAATTTTTATTTTAGATTCCAGTGATTGACTCTCTGCACACTTTCCACCGGATAGCTCCTTAGCCTAGAAGTTATTTCTTTAAGGTAAGCAATCAGACACCCATTAGTTCTTTGCAATATAATATTAAAAAATATTTTGATTATAAAAAAATTTCTAATTTGTAGATTTTAAAACTAAGAATTAAGCATATTATTACACATTTTGAAAATTGAGTTTTAAATTTGATTGACAGTTTCTTCTCATAAAATATTTCTGAAATCGACAATTTGTTCTGTAAATTAGTGACTGGGTAAGTATTTTAATTTATAATGTCTCTTGGTATTCTACTATACTAATATTGGTCATGCCGATATATACTCTGTTATAGAAGCTAACTTCGTCTTTGTATTGCGCCTCTGGGTGCCTACGCTTTTGAGTATTTGTATTCTATATTTGTGCTTTTGAGCGTCTATACTTTCGGGTGCCTCTGTTTTGTTTTGCGCTTCAATAATAACTCGTTGGGTCCAAACCACAACCCAAAATGCTTAAGCCTAGTTATTATTACTAGTGTCCATGTCTTATATATACCCAAACACATCCACGCTCCTATACGATATGGGACTATTGGGGTGTCACAGACTCCCCCCGTTTAGGCCTGACGTCCTCGTCAGCCCAAACACACACACAGCAGCCCAAGATCACCAGGCGATGTGAGACTTGTCTCGCTAGCCCTGTCATTTAGACCCAGGCTCATCCGAGACTCGCCACACACTTCCGGCTAGTTATTAGTTCTGATACCAAATGTAACGACCCGACCCACTAGCAATAATAACTCGTTGGGCACAAATCACAATCGAAAATGCTTAAGCCCAGTTATTATTACTAGTGTCCATGTCTTATATATACCCAAATACATCCACACTCTTATCCGATGTGGGACTATTGGGGTGTCACATTTTGCAAATAATAGACCAGTCTCTTAATTAATTTATTTCTGAACTTTTGTTATTTATTTCGTTGTGTTTAATTCGACTAATATGGTGTATGGTTGCTTACCCAGGCACCGAGACTTTTATCGGGTGGGACGGGTCTGAGTGAACGCTAGACATAGTCATCGTTGAGTCGTTCTTTTTATTTTGTTCATATTTAGTGTAGTTAAATGTGATTAATTAGACTTCATATCTAGCATTTAATTTATTCGCTTCTATTTCGTTGCTTTTCTTTGCTGTTAATTATGGAATCTGTTGAACCAAATGTTCTTTTGGTATTTTCATTGTAGACCTTAGTTTTTTAGTCTTAAGAATTAGTTTGATTCTGATCTTAATTTTGTTAATGCCTAATATTTCTAGTTCTTTAAATTTGATAATATTTCTTGTGTTCATCGTTATGCATGTTCTATGTTTGATTCTATAGCCTTGCGTATTTGCTTATTCGGCAAGTACGCGACGTTTGTTACGCTTCGAGTTCGGGGCGTGACTAAAATTGTGGTATCAGAGACACAGGTTTAAGATTGCCTAGGACTATTAAGGTGTAGACACGTGAGAGCTTTAGGACGTGTGAGGATGGGTAAATCTAGGCTTATGTTTGACTCTATTTCCTCTTTTATTTTATTTTTTTGTTAATATCCTGTATTTATGTGCCTTATGATCTTCTCTTTGTTAAGATGGTACGTTTGACTCGCCGTACGCACACCAATAATGAGCAATCCAGAAACCCACCTATTGTCGGACCCGGAGATGCAGATTTGAGCGCCACACTTGTTTCGCTTCTGAATGCAACATCCGCGGCAACAGTTCCGCCTCAGACCATTGTCTCCACTACTGTTCCACCTCCACTGTCGACTACTCCTCCCAGTTATGTTCCACCGATGCCGCAAACTACTATTCCAACCCATTCCACTCCCTTACCTCAACCGATTGCTCCAACAACCCACTTACAGCCTGGCACCACGATGGATCCCCTGGTCACCACATTGATATATGCTATAGTGGGATTGGTTCAGACTCAGCATGTCACGCCCCGAGTTCGAAAATAGAGTTTAAATTTCTTTTTTTTTCTTTTTTTCAATCAGAGTTTAAAAGCAAGCCAGGGCACGACAGACCGCCATATATATAGAAAATTCCCAATCCCCTTGGATTGAGCCTTTTCTATACATGCACGACTAAGCACTTACAGCCAATACCAGAATAGTCTAAACTACGCACTAACTATAAAAGATTACAAAAGATTATTATTTAACATTTACAACAACTTATTCAATTACATGTTTACAACTGGTAAAATTTCAGCGGCTGCCAAGGGTCAAAGCTATCTCGATAACCTCACCAACACGTCCCGACATCCCAGCACCCGACCGACCTGAAAAATGGTCACCCAGGGGGTGTGAGATACACTGTACATGTATTCCTTTGGGCACGACGAGCCGAGAAATAGAAAATCATACCTACTGGCATACAATAACTAGCGGATAGTAAAAGTCATTAGGAAAAGCAGATATATTTGGTACTGTAATTAAAAGCAAACTTACACAATCTCTGAGCAATCATAGGTTGATAACTATAACAGGAACAAGAACTGGGCAATCATGGAGTATGATAAAAGCAGGCTATACAGGCAACATATGCATCAATGCTAGAACAAGCAAATACCCAATCAAAGCCACCATATTGGTCAATAAGACCTCAGGGAAACATGCCGAACCTGGCACCAACCTGGCTGACATACTCCGGCACCCTCGGGCACTAACCTAGGAGTCAACACTCCGGCATCCTTGGGCGCTAACCTGGGAGTCACGGGTCATACACCAGACCACTTTACCGGTAAAGAACATACACACGGGGCGCGACCCCGCTAATGTTCGTGAAGTACAGCAGTGCAGGCGATCATCATGCGAATGCTCAAGCTCACGGTCCACAGACCGGGTAATCGGCAACAAGCCGAAAAATCCCAACAGGGATGCAATAGCAGAAACCAACTGATCTCGACTCATGCAATATAAATGCAGAAAACAATAACTGATCAATCACACATGGCAAATGGCAAGAATAATCAGGATATACTGATAAGCAAGTAAATGTGTGATAACTAACTAATGACCAATCAGGCATGGCAAATGCCCGGGATAAGGATCATAATATCTGATAGCAAGCTAAAGATCAATCGAGCATGGCAACATATAAGCTAGCAAGCTAAGGATCAATCAAGCATGGCAACATATAGGCTGATAACTGATAATGATCAATGAATCAAGCAGATATAGCAATATAAAAGTGATGCTGATCAATAAAAAGAGCAGGCTCAACAAGGAAATCTAGGCTATCACAAGAACAGGGGTCCGACCAATTACAATACCCCAGAGGGCCGAGATGATAAAGCCCGGACCGAAGATAAACCCACCTGTCTGCAGGCGATCTGACAACTCCAACGGAATGCTCGAAGCCTAGAGTCAAACCGTGCCAACCTAAATCAAAGATGTTGATCAGGGAACAACTCACACATACCCATTTTTAAGGTGAGCATCGCGTTCATTGACCTCAAATTAGACAGAGGCTCACTGCGGCGAACTTGCTAAGTCAGTAAATCAGCCCCATAACTAATTGAACCCGTATAAGGCTCTAATTACTCAAACTTTGGTTTCTGCTTGTGCCAACCCCAAACAAACTTGAGCATCTTGCTCAGGACCTCACAGAGACTCGAGTGCTTGCCTTGGTGCAACCCAGAAGCTGCTGGATCGATAGATCCAACCACCAAGCTCTCTAATGGCCACAACATGCTCAACACTTTGATTCACACAGCCATCTTTGGATCTGAAGTGAGCATCAAGCTCAGGGAATCATGTGGTGTAATCTGATAACTTGCTAGATGTTTAGCTATAGCTAAAACTGAATTCGAGTTCTTTGGGGCATTTATACAAACATATGGTGGGCACAAAAACTTAACATACAATCTCTCCAAACCCAAGCAATAACTAAAGCATGAATGGTTCTGGGAGCTTCTAACTTGATTGGAAAGACTCTATAAGGCTGCAGGAGAATTTCCCTTGCAACTTGGGTCATCTTACACTCTCGGGTGGCCGAGAACAAGAAGAAGATGATGAAGAAGATGAAGCTCCATGGATAAATAATGGTGTTTTTCCATCACTGGTTTCTGGGCCTCTCACAACAGCATGATCCAAGAGTATCACATTTTGAGGCTCACATTTTGAGACTGTTAATCGTATTCTATGATACTTGAAGTCAGCTCTGAAGATTGAATCCTTCACTGATGCTGATTGGGCAAGGACCACCGGATGATAGAAGATCAACCTCTGGATATTGTACCTTGGTAGGCGGAAATTTGATTACTTGGAAAAGCAAAAAACAAGATGTAGTTGCTAGATCTAGTACAGAAGCTGAATATAGAGCTATGGCTCAAGGTGTTAGTGAAATTTTATGGCTCAAAAGGTTTATAGCATATGAGAAACCATCAACACTATATTGTGACAATAAAGCAGCTATTAATATTGCTCACAATCCGGTACGACATGATAGAACAAAGAACATCGAGATCGATAGGAATTTTATCAAAGAGAATTTGGAAAAGGATATCATATGCATTCCATTTGTGAAGTCAAGTGATCAATTAGCTGATATCTTCACTAAAGGTGTTGGGAGAACAATCTTCAATAACATGTGTACAAGATGGGCATGAGAAATATTTATGCACCATTTTGAGGGGGAGTGTTGTCTATTCTTTTATAATTTTATAATTTTACATTATGTTGGGAACCTTATTGTAAAACTCTAAATATATAAATATATCTCATTGAGTTTTGGGAGAAAAAAAAAACCCTAATCACAACTTTAACATCAGTTTTATCAGTTCAGTCCGGAACAATTAAATTATGACATATAGTAGAAAATGTGGCAAATTGTATGTAGAAAAACTGTTCAAAAAACACTATTGTGTTGTCATAAGTATCCCTCAGATGGCTTGCTTCTTGCTGTGAAAGAAGCGGAACCCTCAAATTGGAAATCCAGATTGTGGCTCTGAAATCTGCTTCAACTTCCCATCACAACAAAATCTCTAGAATTTTTATTTTTGTTTTCTTTTTTTCTGGTCAAACTTCTGGGCTCACTTATGTAAGGGAAGCTAGTCCAATCCATAAAGCTATAATGAACTTTAATACTTCACAATCATGAAGGATACAGAAAGTTGGAAGTGATGCTTATCAATTCATGAAAATGCTCTACTCCCGAAGTTATACATACCAGATTGACAGGACAGATATCATATGCAAAACAATATATGAGTTCTGATGCCACTTCAAATTTGACCAACACTGGACCAGTCAGCGTGATAACACGGACTAATCAGTAAGTCAATGCAAGGCCCTGGATGAACGTATCCAATAGAAACACAGAATCCGTGATCTCAGGTTGTTCGTTCGTACATTACACACTGCCTTAGTGAAACAAGATTACTTCACTACATATTTCACTGCAATCCCAGAATGCAAGTTAATTACTCCCTTAAAAGACAAACCGAATACTTTACAACATTTTCCATTATATTTAGGAGAACATAATATATATATATATATATATATATATATATATATATATATATATATATATATATATATATATATATATATATAAACTATCTGATCATCCAAATAGAAAGGCTCACATAGAAGTCCGCATTTCTCACAAAAACCAACTGTATATTACATGTATACACATCAATTGTTTTTCAGTGAGACGCGGTCAAGACTAACAGAGAAATGAGGGAGTTCGTCAATATTAGTGATGACGATTCATTAAATGAATTCATCGGCTGAATATATCATCGTCTTCTGAGTCAGAAACCCCCAGCATAGCAAGGGCTAAGTGACTTTTCACATCAGACATCTCCAGTAGACCGTGCAGTCTAGTACTACCATATCCAACAAAGCAACCATTGCCCATAAAGATGGGCCAGTCGCCGCCACAATCGCCTTGACCTTGCAATATTGCAATCACTTGATCAATGCTCGGTCTTCCAGAATCCTCGCAGCTTAAGCAAGCAGTGGCAGCATGAACCATCCGACTCATCTCATTTGATGAATTTGAGTCGAGCTTTATCCTTGGGTCAAGCAATTTTTCCATGGTTCCTTCGCCTTGCTGTAAAAGTGGCCTAGCCTGTCAATAAGGGAAGAATCAGTCTATATAGCAGTGGAAAGGAAAAAAATGACATTAGAAGTGACGATTCGTACTACAGAGCTAGTTAAGCAAGTTGGTTAGCTCTTAATGCACTATTTGTGAAACTTTAGTACTCGTCTTTTAAGTAGTAACGCTGTTTCATGACATTAAGAGTGAAGCTTTTCAAGTACAGAAAAAGAATGTTATATGAAACATGATCAAAACTTGGGTGCAGTAGAAACACTGACACTCTCCCTACAATGGTACAAGAAGATGAAACTTATTTCTGAGTGAATTCATTGCTAGCAAGTTACAGTATCCAATCCAAATCAAGACAACTATCAGTGCAAGGGGCTTCATTCATTGGTTGGAATGCACTCTTCTGAGAGGTAATCATCAGTGGTGGGAATGTCAGGTGTTTCGCAACATCCTCCATTCCAAAATTCTCAAAAAGGAAAATCAAACAAATTATTAAAAAAAAAAATCAATAAACTCAAGCAGAGAGACATTCTACCATGTGGTAATCAAATGGCCTGACAGGATAAATAACTTGATGACCTTCATAGTCCACCAACTTTTTGGGCATGACTAGCATGACCATTTTGCAAAGAGCTTTTGTTTTATGAACACTTGAGATAAACCTTTTGATTCCACTTAGGGAGTGTTTGGATTATCGCAATCATCATTCTTTTAGCAAGAGCAGAATCGTAGGACATTCCACCAACAACAATATTCCACCAAACACAATATTTCTGAAAAGATCCACCTATTCCCAGGATTTCTTGGAAACAATTTCCATTTGGAATGGTCCTAAGTCACCTTTTGTGCGAACATCCAAACTGTATTCTAAAAAGTGATGACCCGACCCGCTAGCAATAATAACTCGTTGGACCCAAATCACATCTCAAAATGCTTAAATCCAGTTATTATTAATAGTGTGTACAGTCGCTTATATTTTCAATCAGAATCACTTTTTTCATCCGATGTGAGATTATTGGAGCGTTATTGACTCCCTCATTTAGACCTTGACGTCCCCGTCAGATCCAAACCAAACCATATTACAGATATAGATCAAAATTACAAGGCGATGTGAGATTCTAGAGGTGGCTCCTTTGGGTTCAAGAGGTGGCTCTCACCAAACTCATGGTGTAACACTTTGTCCCACATAACATTTAGCTCTCACACTTCCGGCTAGTATTCATCGCTGATATCAATTGTGACGACCCAACCCACTAGCAATAATAATTTGTTGGGCCCCAACCACATCCCAACATACTTAAGCCCAGTTATTATTAATAACGTGTCTAGTCTCTTATATTCTCAATCAGAACCTCTTTTCCATCCGATGTGGAACTATTGGGGCGTTACATATAACTAGGCAGCGGATATCCTCGTACCAATATTTCCTCTCTCGCTAAACTTTATTTACGAGCACATTACAATTCCATCAATCCAAACACCCCCTTATGGGATGCTCAGAAAAAATTCCTCTAGTTAGCTAGATCACCAATTCAGATGCAGGCTAAAGAGTTCCGTAATCTGCTTCACAAACATCAGACTGTAAATTAAGAGCACTAATCGGAAAGGATATATAGTTTTTCGTTGTTTTGCTAAGCTTGAAGCACACATCCAATGGTTACCCAATGAGATAATTGTAGATTATTCGAGTACTGACTTGTAAGACTGATAGCAAAGCAAATGCAATAAAGGAGTACACTGTTTGCACAAGTGAGACAATCAACAACACTAGAATATGGGACCTTAAGGCTCCGTTTGTTATTGGAACGGGAACGGGAATAGCGGGCTTATCCCCCTTATTCTTCCAAACGCACCTGGAACCGTCTGGTATTGCTTAACCCAGAATAGGGAGAATAGCTGGTATAACAAATCCCACCTTAATATTTTACTATTAAATTTTTTACCATTCTACCCTTTTTTCTTTACTTTTACTTTTTTTTATTTATTAAAAAATTCAACTCTCTCTCTCTCTCTCCCCCCCCCCCCCCCCCCCCCCTCCTTTTCCAACTCCCGTGATGACAGGCATTGATGATGCCTGCCACTCTCTCTCTCCCTCTTGTCACCTCCATCTTCTCCTCTCTTCTTCTCATCTCCTTCCTCCTCCTCCTCTCCGCTCTCTCCCACCTCCCTCCCTCCCCGATCCCGGCCCCCCGAGCCCCCGAGCCCGGCCCCCCGAGGCCGCCGAGCAGCCGCCTTCTTCTTCCTCCGGCCCCCCTAGCCCCCGAGCCGCCGCCTTCTTGTTCCTCCGCCCCCCGAGCCCCCCGAGCTCGCCGCCTTCTTCTTCCTCCGACCCCCGAGCCCCCCGAGCCGCCGCCTTCTTCTTCCTCCGCCCCCGAGCCCGGCGATCTCGTCGCGTACTTCTCCCTCCGCCCCCCGAGCCCCCCGCTGCCGGCCGGCCCCCGCGGCCGGGCCCCCGAGCCCGCCGCCCCCCGAGCCCACCGAGGCCGGCCGCCCCCCCGCGCCCGGGCCCTCGAGCCGCCGCCTTCTTCTTCCTCCGCCCCCCGAGCTCGTAGCCTTCTTCTCCCTCCCCCCCCCGAGCCCCCCGCGGCCGGCCACCCCCCGTGCCCGGGCCCCCGAGTCCGCCGCCCCCGCGATCCCCCCGAGGCCGGCCGCCCCCCCGCGCCCGGGCCCCCGAGCCGTCGCCTTCTTCTTCCTCCGCCCCCGAGCCCCCGAGCTCGCCGCCTTCTTCTTCCTCCGCCCCCCGAGCCTGGCGATCTCGTCGCGTACTTCTCCCTCCGCCCCCCCGAGCCCCCCGCTGCCGGCCGGCCACCGCGGCCGGGCCCCCGAGCCCGCCGCCCCCCGAGCCCACCGAGGCCGGCCGCCCCCCCGCGCCCGGGCCCTCGAGCCGCCGCCTTCTTCTTCCTCCGCCCCCCGAGCTCGTCGCCTTCTTCTCTCCCCCTGAGCCCCCCGCGGCCGGCCACCCCCCCGTGCCCGGGCCCCGAGTCCGCCGCCCCGTGATCCCCCCGAGGCCGGCCGCCCCCCCGCGCCCGGGCCCCCGAGCCGTCGCCTTCTTCTTCCTCCGCCCCCCGAGCCCCCGAGCTCGCCGCCTTCTTCTTCCTGCGCCCCCGAGCCCCCCGAGCCCGTCGCCTTCTTCTCCCTCCGCCCCCCGAGCCCCCCGCGGCCGGCCACCCCCCGTGCCCGGGCCCCGAGTCCGCCGCCCCGTGATCCCCCGAGGCCGGCCGCCCCCCAGCGCCCGGGCCCCCGAGCCGTCGCCTTCTTCTTCCTCCGCCCCCCGAGCCCCCGAGCTCGCCGCCAAATTCTTCCTCCGCCCCCCGAGCCCCCCGAGCTCGTCGCCTTCTTCTCCCTCCGCCCCCCGAGCCCCCGCGGCCGGCCGCCCCCCGCGCCCGGGCCCCCGAGCCCGCCGCCCCCCGATCCCCCCGAAGCCGGCCGCCCCCCCGCGCCCGGGCCCCCGAGCCGCCGCCTTCTTCTTCCTCCGCCCCCCGAGCCCCCGAGCTCGTCGCCTTCTTCTCCCTCTGCCCCCCGTGCCTTGGGCCCCCGAGCCCGCTGCCCCCCCGAGCCCCCCGAGGCCGCCGCCTTCTTCTTCGTCCGCCTACTTCTTGCGCTCCTGTCGTGGTTACAGTGTTTCCAACATTGTGAATTGCCTGCCTTGCTGACTGTTTGGTGCCGATCTGTTGGGTTGATTTCATTCTCTGTCTTCCGAAAGCCTCACGCAAAGTAAGTCCGCTCCATTAATCTCACTCCCCTATGATTGGTATATATATTAGTGATATTCCATATGTTTGGTTTAAGTGAGTGTTGTTCGTATATATAATTGGAAATTAAAATGTATAATTGCTAGTTGCCGCAAAAAAATGACCCAAAAAGGATGAAATCACCCAACCTTTTGCAATGATGATTGTTTCCATATTCATCAGTTGGATGGCAAGGATTTATAATCCATTGCAACCCCATGTGTAGTTGGAAACTAATTGAGCAAAATTTTTTAAAAAAATACACTATTCCTTGACAACAACCAAGGTTGAGTATCATCCCGTTTGGGCCAACAATTTTAATTCCATATTAATAATTAATTTACTTTACACCAATGTTGGGAAGCAATGGCAAGTGTTGCATGATCTTTACCAATAACAATTTATTTTAATCAGATGCGTCCTTGGAAGAGATTTTCTAGGCCTACGCCTAACATCGAACAAACCCAAAACTACCGTCAAAATGAGAATATGCGGACAGAAGGTGGAAGTAGTTCGCGCCCACAAACGGGAACGCGAACACCTAACTGGACCGAATCTATGGATAGCACCCTATTAGCTTTGTTAACAGAGGAGCACACACTAGGAAACAATATAAATGGTACTTTCACACCTCTGGCGTGGAACCGAGTCGTTAAAGAGGTCAATTCTAGACATAATATCGACCTATCGAAAGGCCAAATAAAGAACCGTCTTAAAGTTCTGAAGAGAACTTTTGCATTATATTACTACTTATCAAACAAGAGCGGCTGGGGATGGGATCACACGAACAACATTCCTACCCCTGGTGATAATGAAGACTGGCAAGCAGTAATCGCGGTAAAATTTATATTATTTGCGTTAAGATTGTAAGTTAGTAGATATTTAAATTGGTGAAGCTATCCTAATCCTCGTGTCTTTGTCCAGGAGAATCCGGCCTATGCAAAATGTAGGGATAAACCATTCCCTCATTATAAGGATATTGAGTTCCTGACTCAAAAAAATACGGCAACAGGCACATTCGGGTTCTCCTCTGTTATGCCAACTCCCGAAACTGTTGATAGTTCATCTTCATCTTCTCCTCATGAGGATGATCCAGCTATACCACCCAGCTTTGAGAACATAATGCCGGGTTATACATCACGATCGCCAAGTCCTGCTCCTCTAGGACCAAACTTCGGTGCTAGTGGAAGTGGTTCAGGGCATAGCTCTGCGGGGAAAAGGCCTCGATCTCCACGCCGATCAAATACCCAGCGTAGAAATGTTGGGAAGCAAAAGGATCAAGGCACAAGTAACCCCTTCGCTGAAATGGTGGAAATTGGAAAGCAAAAGCTTGAGCTAGTCCGCCAAATGTACCAAGTTGAAATTAGCCAACGAGGCAATATCGCGACAATCGAGGACTGTATGGCCCGAGTATACTCTTTACATGGAATTACAGATGATCAGGTAGTGGCAGCCGCAGAGGCATTAAAAGAAGACAAGAATAGGCAAGTATTCATGACAATGAACGACGCGCATGCTATGAAGTGGCTGGATCGCCAACTAGCGAAAGATAGTCTTTTATTTCGACAGTTCTTCCCTTGAATATAATATTTCAGTAATTTCAAGTATAAATTAGGTAGCTTGAAATGTAATAATGTAGCAACATTTGTGATGCTTAATTACATGTTTAAATTAGGTACCTGGTAATGTAATATTGAAGGAACATTGTGATGCTTAGTTTTATGTTTAGAATATGTACCTGGTAATGTAATATTGTAGGAACATTATGATGCTTTACTTTATGTTTAGATTAGGTATCTGATAATGTAATATTGTACTACTGTTATGTGTTTTATTTGAGGATGATAACTACTATGGTATATATTCGAGGCTTGTTATGTTGTATGTTGCATTATATACTTGACGTATTTGTTTGTAATGTTTAGACAATGTCTATATACTGCGACATATTGCTTGAATACATACGGCTCTTTGCAGGAAAAATGGAAGCTTCGTTTTATCGCACCATATTTTCGTCCGCGATCGTTGCGAATATACTGACGATATTAGATGACGATGACGATTATTGGGAACAAGTCTGTGCGATGCAATATGATCAAGGTCATCAGACTGATGTTATTCCAATCCCGAGACGTCCCTGTCGAACCAGACCATTTACTGGGCATCAATTTATTAGTGATATATTAAATGGTCATCCAGACCGTGGGTACCAGCATTTCAGAATGACGACTACCACATTCATTGCTTTACGAGATGAGCTTGTTGGTAAGGGACTTATACACGCCTCAAGAAATATCACCGTTGATGAACAGCTTGGAATATTTCTTTTTTGTATTGGCCACGGCGTTGCAAATAGGGTGCTCGCCGAAACATTCCAACATTCAGGGAAGACAATTAGTAGATATTTTAATAAGGTACTGCGGGGCATCGTTATGTTAAAAGACGAATATATCACTCAACCGACAAGCAACACTCAAGTTCATCCGCGGATCTCAGATAGTACAAATTTTCATCCTTTCAAGGTGATGTATTAAATTTAAATCATTGGTATTTTATACGATTAATTATATGAGTATTGCCAACGACAGCTTAAAAAGAAAGATATTGAATGTTCGATGTACATTTGCAGAATGCAATTGGTGCGGTTGACGGGACCCATATTCCGGCGATTGTCAAGTTGAGCGACCAAGCACGTTTTCGGTGTCGGAAAGGGTTTACATCACAAAATGTGATGGCTGCGGTCAACTTTGATCAAGAATTTCTTTTTGTTTGCACTGGGTGGGAAGGATCCGCCGCTGATATGCGAGTCCTCAGATGGGCGTGTGAAAGTGGCGGTTTCACAGTACCCGAAGGTAGTAAGAAAATCTGACAATTCACTATATTACAGTTATTAATTTTAATACATATATAATTACAGTATAACTTCTTATTATATTGTGTCGTTAACAGGAAAATTTTACTTGGTTGATTCTGGGTACGCAAACACCGACAAATTTTTGGCGCCGTATAGAGGAGAGCGCTATCATATCAGCCAATTTGATAGTAACGCACGTAGTCGGGTACATCGGAGCCCGCGGGATCTTTATAATCATCGTCATGCCCAATTGCGTAATGTGGTGGAGAAAACATTCGGGGTATTGAAAAAGCGATTTAAGATTTTAAATATTGCAACGCCGTTTCCGTTTAGGGTGCAATGTCTTATTGCAATGGCTTGCTGCGTCATACATAATTTTATTATTAGACATCACGGTAGTGATCGATACTTCAATGATTCAGTTGACCAACATGCTACCGTTGTGGAAGAGAATGACGAAGGTATTCAAATTCCTGATGCTTCATTGCCCAATGCATCAGACTCGCGGCGGGGCGACGCCATTCGAAAGGATATTACAGATCAATTGTGGAATAATAGAAGTTAGTCCGGCGATAATTATGTAGATAAATAAATTATTGTAATAAACAGATGTGTGTATATATTAGTAGGGAGTAATATGGAATTTGTAAAATTATATTTACAAATATTTATCAAATATACGAATTTTGTGAATTTTAAAAAAATTTTAAGTTAAAAATTAATTTTTTAAAATTAATATTATATAATTGTAAATATTAAAATTAAAATGTTGAAATTTTAAATTTTAAATTTAAATTTTAAGTTGAACAGATTAATTATTAAATTAAATGTATTATTTTATAATAATACATTTTAATTATGATTATAAATTTATTTATATTTTCTTAAACCAATAATCCATTAATTAAGACGAGAAAAACGAGGTTAGCAAATTTTAATGACATAATAAAGCTCGTTGGTACAAATTTACAAATATTTATCAAATATACGAATTTTGTGAATTTTAAAAAAATTTTAAGTTAAAAATTAATTTTTTAAAATTAATATTATATAATTGTAAATATTAAAATTAAAATGTTGAAATTTTATATTTTAAATTTAAATTTTAAGTTGAACAGATTAATTATTAAATTAAATGTATTATTTTATAATAATACATTTTAATTATGATTATAAATTTATTTATATTTTCTTAAACCAATAATCCATTAATTAAGACGAGAAAAACGAGGTTAGCAAATTTTAATGACATAATAAAGCTCGTTGGTACAAATTTACAAATATTTATCAAATATACGAATTTTGTGAATTTTAAAAAAAATTTAAGTTAAAAATTAATTTTTTAAAATTAATATTATATAATTGTAAATATTAAAATTAAAATGTTGAAATTTTATATTTTAAATTTAAATTTTAAGTTGAAAAAATTATTTATTAAATTAAATGTATTATTTTTAAATAATATATTTTAATTACGATTATAATTTTACTTTTATTTTTTTAAACTATTAATCTATTAATTAAAACGAACTAATCAATTTTTAACAACTTTTATCACATATTAACTCTTGGGGGCAAAAAGGTAATTTACCCTTCTTATCCTCATTATCCCTCCTATTCCTCATTAATAAACCAAACACAAATTCTCTTATCCCTGGAACCATCCCCAAACGAGATTAAGCTCTAGTTCCCAACTTTATACCTATCCCCGGTTTAGCCAATTCCAGCTTAACCCCGTTCCAAACGCACCCTAAGAATTTTGCTTCTCTTCCACTTTTTGAAAGCATTTTTCTTCAACAAAAAGGACAACTAAATCACACATGAGCACAAGGATGTGACAAATCTAATGGAACTCATTCAATCTAAAAACTTAAACCTATTAGGTTTGAGCCCACTAGTATGCATAAATATTTTTAGGTCTAGACCCATTAGTATATGATGAAACCATTTACTCTTTTGTTAATTATCAGATATGGGAGTGTTCACATGTGTACTCTTAACAATCTCTCTTTCACGTATGAACCAATCAACTTCCCCTTGAACTCTTTTTTTTTTACTCTCTCAGGCTCTAAGCATTGCACCGTGTTTTCTTTTTTTTTTTTTACTCTCTAAACATTGCACCAAGTCGCTTTTGGACTCTTTATTAAAACTCACCCTTCACGTTCATTTTTTTAATGAGTTGTTACGATATATTTAGTATTATCTTTGTTGTTTCTATACTATATATTACTTACCATCTATAGCGTAGGATTATATAGCATGTAATTCTAATTATATTATTACTATGGTTGTCATTGTTACCATAGAAATACCTTCTCATGTACTATATAATTGAAGTTAATACAAACCATAGAATAGGCTCTTTTGCCCATCTATCATGGTATCAGAGCGGGAACCCTAATATTGGAAATATCGATCCTTAGCCACCATCTACCACGAGTCTCACTTTCTTTCATAGTTTTTTTTTTCTTTGGATTTCTTTCTCCGTCACAACTGCTGCTACAGTGCCGCTGCTACAGTACCGCTGCTACAGTAATTTCGGTCTCTCTTTATTCTGGTGTCGTTCAGATGCGTACTTGCTCCCTGGTGTAGTTTGGTTCTTCTCTGGTGCAATCAAGGTCAACTTTGATTCATTCAGCTTTTTCCATCGGATTCTAATCTGACTTACTTGTCTTTATTCTGGATTTGTGACTACTTGGTATTATTTTCTACTCATCGGATTTGCCTCGGTTACTCTCTCGTGATGATATTTTCTTTTTGTGGTAAGATGTCTTCTTTCTCAAATTTACCAGTGGTTAATATCAAAACTCTCATACCACTTGAACTAATAGATTCCACATATCTTGTGTGGAAACAAATATTTCTTAATGTTTTGGAGAGTTTTGGTGTTACTCCACATGTGGACGGAACTGGTATTATACCGCCTCATACTATTGACACTTCTGAAAAGAAAACAATTATGAACCCGGAATATCTAAATTGGAAAAAAGAAGACACTACTATACTCTCGTGGATTAATACCACCCTTTCGCTTAGCATATTACAGATGGTTGTTTCTAGCTCTCCTAAAACTGCGTATGATGCTTGAAAAATTATCGAAACATATTTTCTTGATAAAACTGCTTCCGCCGCTTTCTCTCTAAAGTCTGAATTACGAAGCATCAAGAAAGGTTCAATGAATATGACCGATTATATGCAAAAGATTAAATCTATTGGCGATGCCCTACACGCGATTGGTGAAACTGAGTCAGACCATAACTTGGTCATGACTGTTCTTCTCGGGTTACCAGAAGAATATAGAGGTTTCATCAGTGCCCTTAATACACACCGAAACAAGCCTACTTTTGATCAACTTCGTCCACTTCTGATGCAAGAAGAAACAGAAGTACAACGTCGTACTAGTTCAACAACATTACCTGCCATTCCCACTATCGACAGCGAAGCTCTCTATGCAAATCGTGGACGCGAAAATCGTGGAGGTCGTGGAGGCAGATATCGCGGTGGTCGAGGACATCGCGGTAGACACAACTCATATCATGATCGTGGATCTCCTGGAATCTATCCACATTCTTCACCCAATAATCTTCCTCAATCTTATACTCCAAATCAACAATCTTATTTTTCGAAGTCTGGCACACAGTGTCAGATCTGTGGAAAGTACAACCATTCTGCTCTTCAATGCAGACAACGCTTCAATCACTCATTCGTGGCCAATGATGTCCCTCAAACTTTTGCTGCTATGAATCTCTATGAACATGCTGAGGAAGTATGGTATCCAGACACTGGAGCTTCCAATCACATGACCGCGAATTCTGGTATTCTTTCCTCTTCCAAACCTTATACTGGTCATGAGAAAATTCTAGTTGGTAATGAAAATTTACTTGATATTACTCAGACAGGTGAAACTCAATTGAATACATCTTCTAAATCCTTTGCTCTTAAAAATGTTCTTGTTGTTCCTTCCATCAAGATAAATTTACTTTCAGTGCGTCAATTCTGTCGTGAAAATAATTCCGTTTTTGAATTTGACTCTTCTGATTTTTCTGTGAAGGACAAGGTAACAAAGACGGAGCTTCTGCACTGCCCTAGCTCGGGAACATCACTCTATCCAATTCCTTCTAAAGTTGCAAGTGTAGGGAACAAGCAACAGATTGGTCTTGTTGCATCTAGATTTAGTAGCGATGTTTGGCATAGACGATTTGGTCATCCCAGTCTTCCTATTCTTTCGGCATTTATTAAAAATAATAACATTATTTCTGATGATAATTCTGCTTTGACATTATCTGTTTGCAATGCTTGTAACATGGAAAAACATGTTAAACTCTCATTTTCTAATTCGGAATCTAAATCTGCTTTTCCCTTTCATATTGTGCATTCTGATGTGTGGCAATCACCTGTTCCATCTATTCTGGTTATAAATATTATGTTATATTTATTGATGATTATTCTCGGTTTTCTTGGCTTTACCTTTTGAAATTTAAACACGAAGTTTTTGACAAATTTCTCGAATTTAAAGTAATGGTGGAAAACAGATTTCATAGCTCAATCAAGATTTTCCAATCTGATAATGGTACGGAGTTTGTAAATGATAAATTTTCCAACCTTTGTTCACAAAATAGAATTTTTCACCGTTTTTCTTATCCTTATACTCCACAACAAAACGGCCTCGCCGAAAGGAGGCATAGACATTTAACTAACGTTGTTAGAAGTTTACTATTTCAAGCTTGTATGCCTCCTCGTTTTTGGGCTGATGCCATTCAAACTGCTGTATTTCTTGTGAATTGAATTCCCTCTCTTACTGTTTTAAAAGGACAATCGCCATATGAAATTCTGCATCGTTGCTCTTCCCCTGACTTGCAACTTGTCAAAGTTTTTGAATGTTTGTGTTGCCCTGATGTGCAGGATATTGCAGCTCACAAGCTCTCTCCTCGGTCACTTCCTTGCGTCTTCTTAGGACTCCCTGATAAACATAAAGATTTTCGATGTCTCCATCCCAGCACTGGCAAGATTTTTATTTCTCGACATGTTACCTTTGTAGAAACTGTTTTTCCATTTTCTTGTCTTTCTAAATTTTCTTCTTCTCCTTCCTCTACTTTTTTCAACCTTGATATGTTTCAAAATTTTGTTTCAAATCCTACTTTGCTGGGTGAGAATACTTCTACCATTGATGCAATCTCTGGCTTCTCCTTCACACGCCCCTCTGCTGAGAGTGGTTCCGGTACACGTCCACCTGTTTCACCGTCTGAGAATTTATCAACGTTTCCTTCTACCTTGAATTCTGATGACTCACAGGTTAAGAATGGGAACAATGCCACTGCCGTTGGTCCATCAGTACTCCGTGTCTATACCAGACGACACATTACACGATCTGCTGCTACTACACCTACTATTGTTGAACCACCACCGTCCACCTCTGATCGTCTGCCCTCCCCTCAGCCTACTATAGTGCCGTCTGAGCTTTCTTCACCTCCCCGCATACATCCTATGCGCACTCGATCTATGACTAAGGATTTAACTGAGTCTACCTCCTTACTGGCCTCTACAGATTCTGCTGTACCTACTGAGCCTAATTCATTTCATTAGGCCTTTCAGGATGCAGGTTGGCGCGCTGCCATGGCTGAGGAGTTTGATGCCCTCCTGACAAATGCTACTTGGGATCTTGTACCTCCTTCGCCTGTTAATCTTATTGGTTGTAAATGGGTATA
This sequence comes from Tillandsia fasciculata, assembly GCA_029168755.2. Taxonomy (NCBI): domain Eukaryota; kingdom Viridiplantae; phylum Streptophyta; class Magnoliopsida; order Poales; family Bromeliaceae; genus Tillandsia; species Tillandsia fasciculata. The sequence goes on from CM054944.1 coordinate 3,680,929, forward strand.
CAAAGTAAAGCAGAAGGCGGATGGGTCTCTTGAGCGTCTCAAAGCTCGGCTTGTGGCTTAAAGTTATAAACAGCAACAAGGCATTGATTTTGATGAGACCTTTTCTCCCGTTGTCAAGTCGACTACTATTCGCACTGTTCTTTCGGTGGCCCTCTCCTCAGGGTGGTCTCTTCGACAACTTGATGTGAAGAATGCTTTTCTTCATGGCACACTCTCTGAAGAAGTTTATATGAGACAACCGCCTGGTTTTGTGCATCCCTCTTTTCCGCATCATATTCGTCGTCTACGCAAAGCCATGTATGGTCTTAAGCAAGCACCTCGGGCTTGGTTTCAACGGTTTACGTCCTTTCTATCTGAAATTGGTTTTGTTGGGAGCACTGCTAATCCTTCAATGTTCATCTGTCACTCCTCTTCTGGCACTTATTCTTCAATTATATGTTGATGATATTATTGTCACTGGCAGTTCCTCCTCTCTTCTAAGGGCTCTTATTACCACCTTACAGCAGGAATTTGCAATAAAGGATCTCGGGCCGCCACATTATTTCTTGGGCATTGAGGTAAATAGGTTATCTTCTAGTTTTCATCTGACTCAGCACAAATATGCGCATCAGCTGCTTCAGCGCCATGGTTTTCTTAATAGTAAGCCCGTCTCTAGTCCTCTCTCTCCAACCTCTCGTCTATCTTCTCATGAAGGGCAACTTCTTGAGGATCCCTATAGCTATCGTCAGCTTGTTGGTGCTCTCCAGTATCTTACTTTCACCCGATCGGATATATCATATGCTGTCAACTCTGTTGCCCAGTATCTACATGCTCCTCGTGAACCACACATGCAAGCGGTTAAGCGCATTCTACGATATATTCGGGGCACGCTGACTTATGGACTGCCTATATCTCGCTGTGTCAATCCCTCTTGTCGCATTTGCATATGCTGATTGGGCCGGTTGTCCAGATACACGCCGGTCTACTTCTAGATATTGTATATTTTTAGGGCTCAATCTTATCTCCTGGTCCGCCAAAAAGCAGCCCACCATTTCTCGCTCTAGTTCTGAAGCAGAATACCGTACTGTCGCCTACGCGCTTGCGGAGACGATATGGATCCGTCGTCTACTTCGTGTTTTCCTCTGGCGACCTATTAGCATCTACTGTGATAATCTAAGCACTACTTATCTAGCGGCAAATCCTGTTCTTCATGCTCGCACAAAACATATTGAACTTGATCATCAATTCTTGCGCAAAAAAGTTCAGACTGGTGATTTAGAGTTGGTTCATATCTCTTCTGATAAACAACTTGCTGATATTTTCATCAAGCCCGTGTCACCCTCTCGGTTTTCGATATTACGGCTCAATCTTCGCATCCCTCCACCTGATGCTTAGCTTGCGGGGGGATATTACGATATATTTAGTATTATCTTTATTATTTCTATACTATATATTACTTACCATCTATAGCGTAGGATTATATAGCATGTAATCCTAGTTATATTATTACTATGGTCATCCATCATGAGTCCATGCACTTTTAACCTGCGCTACTCAGGAATTCATCTGAGCCCACATGCTAGACTTGTGCTTCTCAAAGCAAACCCACTCATCCATATCCATGCGCACTTTTAAGGTCTCTGGGTTCGCAATTAACTGATTGCCCATTTCCAAAACCAAAACCACTAGGCATAGAATGCGCTCTTAGCCTTCTGCACCACTCCGAATTCATCTGAGCCCATACGCCTCACTTGCGCTTCTCAAGCCCAATTCTTTTTTAATGCACCAATCATCTTAGCCCATGCGCCTAACCTGCTCCTCGTAGGCCTAATTCTTTTGAGTATCGCATCTATCTGAGCCCATGCGTCTAACCTGCTCCTTGTAGGCCTAATTCTTTTGAGTATCGCGTCTATCTGAGCCCATGCGTCTAACTCGTGCTTCTCAGGCACAATTCTTTTGAATACACTAAACCGTCATATAGCATTACTATGACCCCTCGACGCTAACTCGTCGTAAAAGCAAATCGCACCACACCACCTAGATGAGTAGCTAGAATCATCAAACCATTAGTTCCTATACCACTTGTTAGGGAGTTCTGGATGCATGAGCCCAATGATGTGATATATCTAATGGAAACATGGAAAAATGAAAGTATACATCTATTCTTTACTCTCTTATTAATCATCTGGTATGGGACTATTCACACGTGATGATGTGAAATCTTAACAGTTAACACATATAACACAATACAGAAGATTATTTTTTCTTCACAGACCATTCCTCTCATGCCTTACTGAGCAAAGCAGTTCCCACCATGACTTGGAGAAGTACTAAACTTAGATATCCCACACTTTATAAGGCCTCTTCATGATTTTGAGTTAAACCTTGTGAATTTATCTTGCTTTTTGCTAGTCAATATTCTATCTTCTTCTGCTTTTAAACAATTTCATTGGCAAAAACTTCGGTTCATATATATTAACAAACTCCAAAACACCATATCATTCCCATTATACTTATTTCTCAGCTAAAATCTTGCTCATAATGATTTCAACGGAAGACCTACATGCTTCTTGACATGAGCTAGACTTGTCTTCTCATCCACATAAAGAAAGTTGTGCTGCCAACCAAAATACTATTATGCAATCTACACAATGAATTCTCCTACGAATTCTTCTAAATAGATTGACTCCATTGTTCAAATTCAATAGGATGATTGTCAAAATCATTTGCTAAATAGTTGATCTATAATTGTTGGGCTATATTCTTTATCAGTTGAAGGATAATCTTCACAGGATTGATTTCTGCAAAATTATGAGATTGCTCTGCAATCCCTTTTAATCACAATAGTACTCAATCTTCATTGGGAAGTAAGTCTATATAGCATAGAAGGTTCTTTCACTGGGTTGCCTACTTTTAGGTAAAGAACAATTTTATACTTAGTTAATCGCTTAAAAAAAATCAAGGGATAATATCTAATATACCCTTCAAAACTTCAAAAATATCTAATATACCCCTGGTTGACCAAAATGCCCTCACTGATTTCCAAAAATTCCTTCAAATATCCCTCAAACCCCAAGGTTTACTAATGGGATTTGGGGTTTAGAAGGGTATTTTGGGAATAGAAGGGTAAATTTTAAATTTTTGAATAGTAGAGGGGTACATAAGTAAGAGCCCGAAATATTAACTAGGGATGCAAAAGGATCATGTCTTATTGCAAGGCGAGAAAGTAGTAGTTCAAAAAGGAACCTCAAAAATTTAGACAAAAGTCCAGCCCGACCATTTGTTCAGATCCCAACCATGATCTAGGTCCAGTTTTGTTATGTAGGTTAGGCCACCGTATAGTTTTATGAGATCATCTGATCAACATGATCTAGATCCCAACCATTAGTTCAGTTTGGGTTGGAGACAGATTGTCAGAAGTAGCAAACAAGAATGGCCACATCGTCCCGCGCAGAAGCATTATTGCTGGCATGCTGCACTGACCCTAATACCATGGCACTGAGCCAGCAAAAGTTTATTGGATCCTGCTGTTGCCGTGCAATGTCCTACCTTATATTATTGTCATTGTGTCATGCTGGAAAACAGCCACTCATGTCCCAGTAGGTTTCCGATTGAAGGATTAAACAAGAAGGTGAAGAAGAGAAGGGCATCACACTATTGGGCTTCTGGTCTACAAAAACCTGGTTTCAAAAACCTGCCTGAATTCGACCATTTAACTCCGTGTGAAACCCTAGCAAGATCCAGCACAGCGGAAACCATGGAAGATGAGAGGTAAAATCTAACTTCCAGCATCATCATTGGAACCATCATGCAAAGCTTTAATTCCCACAAGTAGATGTCCTATTCTCATGAAAGATCACTGTGCGACAGTCAGACAAACTGCTAGTTTCCGAGCAATATGGAGCCTCCATGCACGCATCAGCATGGTACATGCATGGCATGTACTGCGTCAAGGCCAAACCAGCAAAAAATCATGCAAATAACAAGTTAATCCTGGTCAAGAGTACAAAATCCTCTGCTCTTGAAAATAGGTCAACTTTGTTGACCTAAAGACAAGCTTGAAAACAAAATGTTGAAAAGATATCAATTTCTAAAGACAAATTTGTTGGCCTAAGACAAACCTGAAAATAAAACAATAAAAATATGAATCAATTACTAGAGACAAATTATAGGGTAATTAGTTACAATATAAGACGAATTATTGCAATTTAGGGTAGTAGCTGGTCACTGGATGTATTAGAACTACGTACTTGATCCGATGGTTAGCCTATCGACATATATGCCCTTCAACTAATTTCCCTATAACTCTCTGTAAGAGATATTCCTAAACTAGCCTTGTTTCCAATCTATTTACTAGTGTAACCTTTTGTTTCCAATCTATTTACTAGCGTAACCTTTTGTGCACTGATGTGGCTTATAAGGAGCTTCCTAAGAAAGCAAGATGCTTACGTTGAGTTTCCTTTCCTGGCTTGCTGTCTATTTCACATATGCCTGAGGAGAGGGAGCCAGCAAGTATGGTTTGCCAAACTGCTCTAACCTAGGCTATGTGGAAAGTAGTAGATAAACTGCTTCAATATTGAGGTTCGACATGTATTGATCCTAAGACCTCTTCTTTCGAAGAGACCTATATTTTGTGGGCTCCAAAAATATGATTTATAATTTGTTTGAAAACTTTCGAATTTCTGAACATTTTTGAAATATATTTTGAATTTTTTTTTATTTTTAAAATTAAAAATAAGAAATTATGAAAATTAAAGAAGAATAGAAGAAAATTCAGAAAAATAGAAAAAGAAAAATGAAAAAAATAAAAAATATAATCAGGACTCACTCCTAAATTGAACTTCAGCTTCGAGACTGGACTCATTTCAGGGCGACACATTCACGACAGAAAAAAAAAAAGAAAAAAAGATTGCTTGTGAACCAAAACTCCGAATTATCTTTTATTAACATATTAATATCATCATCATGCAATGAAATTCTGTACCTTATTTATACTACCTTCATCGTTAGCTACGCATAACTAACTTCGGATTTGATCTTATCTTAAATAATTAATTAAAACAACCTTATCTAGATATTAACTAAACAATAAAAATCTAAAATTCAATACAAATGAAATCAAATAAGCGGATAGCTAAAAATCCTTATTTAACGAACATAAAAATACGATCAACTAATCTAATTTAAAAGACGATGAACTTAATCGATATAACCCGATCACCCAGATTGGGCATCAAGAGCACCATTGTTGCAGTAGCAACCACAAAAAGCAAAGAGAAACCTTGGCAATAATAGCAAAATGAATAGGGAACCCATCTACTAGCCTCTCCTAAAGTGTCAAGGCCATCGCTGCCAACAACCTGGAGGGAGAAGAAGCTTATACTCTCCCACAATCTTATAGCTAGCAACCCTGTTCATCACTGTGGCCTAGCTTGTTGCAACCTACTTATCCTCTAACACCGCACCCAAGTCTCCACCAATGCCTCACCATGGGCTTCCAATTCCTCAAAGACATCATCCCCTCAATCAATTACACTTCCACTTCAGTGCCAATCAAGCCATCCAAGAGGACTTTTGAGTGTGAAGATTGTGTTCCACATCATCGACCTCAACACTCTGCAAAGCCTGCAATGGCCAAGGCTGTTTCATATATGGGCCTCGTGGCCAATGGTGAGGATAACAAGGCTGGGTTCATTGATGGAAGCATATTAGGCAATGGGGAAGTGGCTCTACAACTTTACTATCACACTCAGGCTGCCCTTTGTTCCCTTTGTGCCCTTTGAGTTTTTTCCTTAGGTAGTAGTGCAATAGCTCTGCCACTTGCTCAGAAAAGTCACCTACCAGCTCCAACATGGTCTGGCTCCACCGAGCTTAACCAACACTTCTTCCTTCACCTTACGTGCTGAGAAAATAAAATGCAAACTACACTGTTCCCCCCAGTACAAAATAATCATTATGTTTAAATTATAAATCCACAAGATCGTATTAGCAAAATTTAACATGTTGACATCCTTGTAAAAGAATTATATCACAATGGTAAAGAAAATTAAGAACTACCCATCCATCTTTGCATTGCACCAACTGTCATTATGAACTTAGGAGTTGATTATTATGTTGCTGAGCGCCTTTAAGTGCAAGTGCAAATTAAACAATTGTTACACTACTCTTGTAGTCAGTCTCATGTGTTGGCTGCAAAGATTAGTCATTATTTGAGAAAAGAAAGTAAAAGAGTGATAGAGCAGAAACACGTACTCAGCCATATGTGCATCATATAGGGCTACTTTGAAATGAAAGAGAGTGCTAAGCTGTAATTTTCGGTGCTTACCCATAAGACCAAGTTTTCATCTCCTTGAGGCCTATTCTGATCAATTGCTTTTCTCCCAGTAATTAGTTCCAACAGAACCACCCCAAATGCATAAACATCAGTTTTATCCGACAGTTTCCCATGTTGAAAATACTCAGGAGCCAGATAACTAAATAAGCAACAACAATAAGAACATATTCAACAAATAGATCACTGCAAAAGACAAACTATGCTTGTTAAATTTCTTTTAATATTACCCAAATGTTCCTTTAACAGACTTGCAAAGGAAAGGCAAAGAAGTCCCACGAGCCCATGAAGCGAATCCAAAATCGCATAGCTGTTAACAAAATAAATCAGCCCAAGCAGATGATAGAATACACGGATTTAAATAATTAATGTCAAATAAAAATAGCTACTTCTTCAGTACTGTTCGGATATATTTAGCATGTTTATATTACATCACGTATATAGCGGAACATATATAGTATACTCCAAATATTGTTTAAGGTTATATGATAATGATGGTTGCCATGTATACACTTGTAATTATATATTCACATCAATGAAATCCTCAAGGGTGTAACTCTTTTGCCCTTCTTTTATGGTATCACAGCGAATCAACCCTAAACAGGGAATATCGATCTACTGCCATCAATCACCACCAAACCTCGCCTTCTTCCATAAATGTTATTACTTATTCTCTTTGTTTCTCTTGTGCTGCCCTATCTCCTGCTTGCTTTTTTCTAGTGTTTTTGTAGTGCTGCTCGGTTCATCTTGGGTAGCTCGACCTTTCTGCTACTTCCTTGGTACCGCTCGACCTCTCTACTGGTTCTTTGGTGTTGCTCGACCTCTCTGCTGGTTCCTTGGTGCCGCTTGACCTCTCTGCTACTTCCTTGGTGCTAATCAGTTTCTATTGTGTCGCTCAGAACATCTTGGTCCTGCTTGACTCTGGTGATATTACATTCATTTGTTGGTAACTTCTGACCTTTTACTTTCCTCTTGTGGTGGTATTCTTTTTTTATGGCAAGCATGTCTTCATCAACCTCTACTCTCCCAATCATTAATATCAAAACTCGTGCTATTAGAATTTACTAACTCCACATATTTAGTCTAGAAACAAGTTTTTCTTAGAAAGTTTTGATGTTGTCTCACATGTGATCGGGACCAATATTATTCCTGCCCAAATTATTGAAGTTACTGATAAGAAAATAATTATGAAGTTTGAATATTTAATCTACAAGAGGAAGGACACCACTATATTATCCTTGATTAATGCTACTCTATCCCTTAGTATTCTACAGATGGTCATATCAAGCTCACCCAAAATAGCTAATGATGCTTAAAAATTCATTGAGACATACATCCTTGACAAGACTACCTCTATGGCCTTTTCTCTGAAATCTGAGTTACGAAATATCAAAAAAGGATCAATGAGGATGACTGACTATATGCAAAAAGTCAAGTGGATAGGTGATGCCCTTCAGGCAACTGGTGACTCTGAGTCTAATCATAATTTGGTCATGACTATTCTTTTGAGGCTATAAGAGGCCTGTAGAGGTTTTGTAAGCGCTCTTAATACGCACAGGACAAAACCTACCTTTGAACAGCTTTGCCCACTCATGCAAGAAGAAATTGAGGTTCAACGTCATGCTATCTTGATGACATCACCTACTCCTTCCACCACTAATGATGAAGCCTTCTATGCAAATTGTGGTCGAGGCAACCGCAAAGGCCATAGGGGTAGATATCGTGGAGGCCGAAGACAGCATGGCACACATAACATCAATCCTGGTTGTGGATCTTATGGAGTATATCCATATCCTCAATCTTATCCTCAACCTAGTCATAACCAATTTAACCAGCAGTCTACCGTTTCCCGGTCTAGCATAGTGTCAGATATGTGGAAAATTTAATCATTCAGTCCTTCAATACATGCATCATTTCAATCATTCCTTCGTTACAGATGATATCCTACAGACTTTCACTGCCATGAGCCTCCATGAGCCTGGTGAGGAGGTTTGGTACCCAGACACTGGAGCATCCAATCATATAACTATTAATCTTGGTATTCTCTCATCTTTTAAACCTTCTACTAGCAAGATAAGATTGTAGTCGATAATAAGAATTTGCTGAATATTACTCAGACAAGTGAAACACAATTGAAAACTTCTTCAACTTCCTTTGCTCTTAACAATGTTCTTATTGTTCTTTCTATTAAACGAATTTTACTTTTAGTTCGTCAATTTTGTCATGATAACAATTCTCTTTTTGAATTTGACTCATCTAGTTTTGCTGTCAAGGACAAGAAAATAGGAAAGGAGGAAGGAGCTTCTCAGATACCACAGGTCGGGCACTTCACTCTATCCTTTTTCTTCTTGAGTTGCAAGTGTAGAGAATAAGCAATATTTAGCTTTTGTTGCATTTAGTGCAAATATTTGGTATAGACATTTAGGTCACCCTAGTTTTCCTATTCTTTCAAAGTTTCTAAAAGCGAATAATGTTATTTCTGATAGTAGTTTTGAAATAAATTTATCTATCTACAATGCCTGCCACATGGAAAAGCATGTCAAACCGTCTTTTACTGATTCTGAATCAAAATTTGTTTTACCTTTCCAACTTGTTCATTCTAATGTATGATAGTCTCCCGTTCCTTCGGTCTCCGGCTATAATTATTATATAATTTTTGTGAATGATTTTTTTCGATATTCTTGGCTTTATCTTTTAAAATTTAAGCATGAGATTTTTGAAAAAAAATTAGAATTCAAGGCGATGGTCAAAAATATTTTTTAACGAAAAATCAAAACTTTTCAATCTAACAATGGTACGGAGCATGTGAATGAAAAATTTTTAACTTTATTCTCACAAAATGGGATTATTCATAGGTTCTATTGTCCTCATACACCACAACAAAATAGTGTAGTAGAGAGGAAATATAGACATTTAGCTAACATTATCAGAAGTCTGCTTCTTCAAGCTTCCATGTCTCCTCGGTTTTGGGCTGACGCTTTTCAAACTACTGTTTTTCTTGTCAACCGCGCTCCTTCACTTGCTGTTTTAAAAAGAAAATGGCCATACGATATTTTACATGGCTATGTTCCCTCTGACTTGCAACTTGTTAAGATGTTTGGATGTTTATGTTATCCCGACCTGCAAAATGTTGCTGATTATAAGCTCTCTTCACAATCCCTTTCTTGTGTATTCTTGGGAATGTCTAATAGGCACAAAGGTTTTCGCTGTCTCTACCAAAGCATTGGTAAAACCTTTATTTCTCAGCATGTTACCTTAGTTGAAATAATTTTCTTTTTCCAGTCTTTCAAAATTTTCTAACTCTTTAGTGTCTGTGAATTCAAATTTTCAACTGTTTCAAAACTCTCTCTAATCCTTCCTTACTAGGTGAGAGTCAGTCTCTTATTAATGCCATCTCTGGCTTGAGTTTCATGTGTTCCACCACTACCAATGGTCCTAGTACTTCTTGTATTGATCACCTTTGCCAACCCGTTTTGCCACCATCTAAGTACTTACATCAATTTCCTACCAACTTGAACTCTGATGCTGCACAGATTAGAGATGAGAATAATACCTCCACTACTGGTCACCAAGAGCTTAGTGTCTATACTCGACGACACCTCTTCAGGACTGTTGCACCCAATCCTTCTACCAAACTTGCTTCACCACCATATGATCCTTCAGCCTCCACTCATACAGATACTGAGCCACCCGCCTCGTCCTCTACCCTATCTAATTCACCTACAGCTCCACCTATCCCTTCTTGGATACATCCTATGCTTACTCAATCCATGACAAAGAATTTGGCTGCGTCTACCTCGCTACTAGCTTCTAAACAGTCTTTACTTCCTAAGGAGCCTAACTCTTTTGCTGAGACTTTTCAAGATGCAGGTTGGCGTACAGCTATGACTGAAAAGTTTCATGCCCTAATGGAAAGTTCTACTTGGGATTATGTTCTTCTTCCACCATCAATCAATCTTATTGGCTACAAATAGTTATATAAGGTCATACAAAAGGCAGATGGTTCTCTTGAGCGTCTAAAAGCTTAGATGATGGCTCAAGGCTACAAGCAGTGACAAGGTGTTGACTTTGACAAAACAAATGCTCCGGTTGTTAAGTCGACTACTATTCATACTGTTCTTTCTGTTGTTTTCTCTTCTGGGTGGACACTTCGACAGCTTGATGTAAAGAATGCATTCCTTCATGACTCTCTCTCTGAGGAGGTTTATATGAAACAACCGCCAGACCTTGTACATCCTTTCTTCCCTAATCATGTCTATTGACTGAAGAAGGCAATTAATGGACTCAGGCAACCACCTCGAGCTTGGTTTTAACGTTTCAACTCTTTTCTTTCGGAGATTGGTTTTATTGGCAGCACTGTAGATCTCTCGATGTTTACTTTGCCACTCACCTTCTGAACTCCCATTCTTCTCCTGTATGTTGATAATATTATCGTCACTAGGAGTTCTTCTCATGTTGTGTCTCTTATCAGTATTTTACAATGAAAATTTGCGATGAAGGACTTAGAGCCTTTATATTATTTTTTGGGCATTGAAGTCACGTGCTCCCTCTCTGGCCTTTATTTGACTCAACAGAAATATGTGCATAACCTACTTGAGCATCATGGTTTTCTTGCTAGTAAGTTAGTTTTTACTCCTCTTTCTCCTACCGCTCGCCTCTCGTCTCATGAGGGACGACCTCTTGATGATCCATACATCTATCGTCAAATGGTTGGTGTGGTACAATATCTTACTCTTAAACAACCGAATATTTCCTATGGTGTCAATACAGTTGCTCAGTATCCTTATGCACCTCACGAGCCTTACATGCAAGCTGTCAAACGGCTTTTTCATTATATTCGCGGGGCACTATCCTATGACATTCCTATCTCCCGCTGTGATAATTCCTCGCTCGTTGCCTTCTCTAATGTTGATTGGACTAGTTGCCCATATACACGCTTGTCCACTTTCAGATATTGTATCCTTCTTGGACCTAATTTTATCTTGTGGTCTGTTAAGAAACAACCTACTATTTCTCGCTCTAGTGCTGAAACGGAGTATTACTTGCTGAGACTATTTGGATTCGGCGTCTCCTTCGTGATATTAGAATCTCTATCTGGAGATCTATTTATATCTATTACAACAATCTTAGCACCACATGTCTTGCTGTCAATCCTGTCTCTTATGCTCGTATGAAGCACATTGAGCTTGATCATCATATCCTAAGGGAGAAAGTTCAGTCGGTTGACTTGGATTTAGTCAATATCTCTTCTGATAAGCAACTGGCTAACATTTTCGCCAAGCCCTTGTCCACTTCTTGGTTTTTAACCTTGCGAACCAATCTTCGCATCAGCGCAAAGAATACTTAGCTTGCGAGAGGATGTTAGGATATATTTAGCATGTATATATTACACTACATATATAGCAGGACCTATATAGTATATTCCAAATATAGTATAAGGTTATATGGTAATATGATGGTTGCCACGTATACACTTCTTGTAATTATATATTCACATCAAGAAAACCCTAAAGAGTGTAGCTCTTTGGCCCTTCTTTCACCTATTAATCAAATACTTTTTATGTGGTCCAAGTATCCATCATTTCCAAACTTTCTTTCTTACTCCCTTTAATCTTAGCGACGTAAAAAACCTACTGCTTGATTTTAGTGTATAAATTATTATATTACTAGGGAAGTAAAAGCAACTGATCATGGAGCAATCCTATATTCTGTGGACGTCTATGTTAGAGCGTTACGAAGCAAGCATTTCGCAGAAAAGTGTGATTTTAAGTGTTGAGCACACTACTCACAACTAGTACTTCCATGAGCCCAATGCATCATTTGTTAAACACAAAGATAATCCTTTGACTTTGGATTGCAATTTGATCCTCAGCAGTTCTTATTCAAACGAGTTAGTTTCTATTCTACCAATTTTTCTAATCTCAGCTAATAGGTTTATATCCCCAACACCCATCATTGCACGTCCACCCATATGGATATAACTAGTGAAAATTGAGATTTTGTTGCTTACTGTGCTAGCTCTCACATGATATGGACTGTCATCCATGATAATTATCAATGGAAAGTGCTTTCAGCAAAGATATTGAAAAAATTAAGTATGAATCAAGTAATAACCTAAGTACCAAATTCCAGGACTAAATAGCAGTCACGAAAAATCAGAATTGTTTATCGGAACAATTCGCATGAACTCAGTCCACTGACCAAAGGTCGTGCCCACCGTGCCACACCATGCCAACAAAATATCAACATGACAGACTTTTGTGTCGATGGTACCGCTTAAAATCCTTTTTTGTTTGAAATTAGCTTGTTTTCTCTAGAATAATCCAGCCCACTAGCACTAATAACTCTTTGGGCCTAAACCACCGATCCAAAATATTTAAGCCCGGTTATTAATTCTAGTATATCAATTACATATAAGTCCCTCACACTCTTCCACATTATTCGATGTGGGACTAATGGGGTGTCACACACTCCCCATATTTTAGGCACTGATGCCCTTGTCAATCCATTTGCACGGATAGCCCAAGATCACCTAGTGATGAGAGGCCCACCCCACACTCTTGAGTGGTAAACTGGCTCTAATACCAACTGTGACGATCCATCCTACTAGCACTAATAACTCGTTGGGCCCAAACCACCTGAATTATTAGTTCTAGTGTGTCAGTCACATAAAAGCCCCTCACACTCTCCCACATTATCCAATGTGGAACTATCAAGATGTCACAATCTCAATAATGTGCAAAAAATTTGATAAAATACATAATAAATAATTAGAATATAGTGGTGCCAAAGAAAATAAATATTTTTATGTCATAGTGTGTCGCCACACAAGAATTTTTGTAACCGGCCCACATCGACACAGCACGGCATGCCCCGTGTCGTGTCATGCCGTGCCAGCAAGTTTTCAACCCCGACGCTTATATCCTTGATATCAAGTTAATCATGGCATATATATGCAACCTTTTTTTCCTTGTTAACATGCACTATGAATATCACAAGCAATCAAAAGGAGAGAGATCGAAAAGAGAAGAAAGAACTCGCACTTTGGGGTTTTTCTTGGAGGAGAGGAGAATGTTGGAGGACTTGATGTCTCGGTGGATCACGCACTTTTCAGTGCCATGGTGCAGGTACTCCACGGCCCGCGCCACCCCCATGGCCACTTTGTACCTTGTCATCCAAGGTAACACCTTCCCTACATACTACTAATTAGTGCTAATTTGACAAAAAATAACTAAGCTTTGGCAATTGTAAGTTATAAAGAAAGTGGTTACAAAAGGAGAGGATTAGTACGAGAGTGGTGGAGATGGCGATCAAGGCTACCGCCGGAAACGAACTTGTAAACAAGAAAGAGGCCAGCCTTATCAATGCAGAAGCCTATCAGGGGGACGATATTGGGGTTGCATAGGGAGCTCGCGATCGTCAGCTCCCGGCAGAAAGCCTTGGCGCTCTCCCTGCCCTCTCCCTCCACCCTCTTTATCGCCACTGCCCTCCTCCGTACTCCGACCCTCCCCCTGTACACACTGCTCAGTGGCCCCCTCCCCAGCTCCCTCCCTGACAAGTAACATCACAGCGTCCACTCATTAAATAATTACATTAACAGTTTCCATAGTTGGAGTAATCGAAATCAAGAATTTGGACCTGCAGAGAAGCCGTGAGTGGCGGAATGTATCTCGGCATAGCTGAACCGCACCGCCCGCGAGGCGATCGGAGAGATGCTCCTCTCGAGGAAGTCCAATCTCTGCCACTGCAGAGACTCCCGCGCAAACGGAGGTGGGGCAGCGGCCCCCTGCCTGTCATCATCCTCCAGACTGACGAGCAGCAGCACCGCCGAGGCGACACCAGCGGCGGCGGCGCCGCCTGCAGCCTCCCCCGCCGCGGGGGGCGAGCCACCGAAGCTGAGACGGAAGGAGGAGTGCGCGGAATGCAGCTCGGCGGCGGCCCCATCACCCGCCCCGGCGTCGGCGAGCAGCCACGACCTGTTCTCGGCGTCGCAGCGTCGGCGGCCGTCGTCACTCCCGCCAATCTGTCGCCTTCCTCTCTGCCGCAACGCGGCAAGACTGGACGCCATTTTCTTGCAAGAAATCATCCCGTCAGCGCTGCTGCCCCTTCGCCGGTTTCCGCCGCCTTTGGGGGCAATGTAGCAGCTGCTATAGGAGGAGCCCATGAGGCCCCCAGCTCAAGCCAAAAGAGAGATAAAAGAGGAGAGAAAAGAATGAAGAAATAGGACGAGAGCATAAAAATAAATATTAAATATATAAAGCATTAAAGGGGGATTAATGAGCTCAACAATGTAGGGGCACTTTAATTTTAGAGTGCTAGCTTTACTTGTGGGTGGGGAAGGAGAAATTTCAGAAAAAATAGAGGGGACGAAGCAAGGAGGCGGTGGGGGGTGGGTGTTGTTTTGCCTTTGGCCGCTTTTGCTTTTTCAGGGTTAAGGCGTGTTTGAGTGAAAATTCTGATTTGCCAAAAAAAGAGAAATGGAGCAGTGTGGCAGGTGGATGATGGCGGACTTACTCGGTTAGTTGGCCTGATCGGGTCAGTAGATTAAAATATAAAACTATCGTTGGTGTATTAAGTTAGAAAAATGGTATATGTAAGCTTAACTAGAGTTGACATCTTATTCCAGTTTTATAATTTCTTTAAGATTTCTAGTTAAAAATATTTAATAAAACTAGTAAAAATATATTGACGTTTAAATCGATGAAGTATAAAATTTACGCTCTACTACGCAAAAGTAATATAGCTCTATTTAGTTTTAAAAAATATTGCAAGTACATTCAAAAATAAATTATAAATCTTTATAATACTCTAAATTTTAAATGCTACTCTTGAGTAGTTTTAATCCATATGGTAGGTTTCGGAATCTAGTGATCATGTTTCGGAATATGAACTTGTGATCTGGATGGATAGAGTTTTGGATTTTATGGAACCTCTGTTGTTCCAACTTTCAAAACCTGAACAAACCAGATTGTGTTTTAGTAAGGAATTCACCTACAATTGTTTTCCTCCATCTATAAATACCTTTATCGGTAAACACTAGCGTCTTTTTTTTTTTTTTCCTTTTTCTCTCTAGAAAAATGCTTCTTGTACATTCCAAACGATTTTACACCTCATGTCACACTCTGAAATCGAAACTGCGATTCAGACTCGCCAACAAATCCACCATCCATACGAGAATCTCTGCATAAGTGAAGCATCTAACCTACAAAAGATAGTATTTAACAACTATACTGTCACGCCCCGGGGGTAACCAGAACCCGGGCCCGCCAACAGATCCGCCGTGTACACAGAATTTCCCATGTACACGAAGCGCTGGTAACCTGCTCAGATAGATAATATACAATAAAAGAGCATAAACAGAGCTGAACTAATAGAACTAACAGTAATCTCAGACTGAATTAAACTGTAAACTGAAATAAAAGTACAATATACTCCCAGCTCACCAAAATAATACAACCAGCTGGCCACAGCCAGACCCAAAAGTAAACTACTAAAGTCTGAGATACAAAAGGGGAGTACAGTAAAAGTCTAGCTAATCTCTCGCTCGGGGTAGACGATCTAGCTAGTCGGCAATCCTCTTACCTCGATCTGCCGCTGAAGGCCCAGCAGCTCCCACGGTCGACTCTGCAAAACAAAGGGAAAGAGGACAAGAAACAACAATAATGGGGGTGAGAACTACTAGATAAACCAGTAGCCTCCCCTAGTAGGTAAAACCTCGAATGCTGACAAACCCACTAGGACTATAAGAGGCAGAAAGGAAAGAACAGAGGTATGCAATAAAGACTGCAGGAAGGAACTACCAATACTATGCCTCTAAATGCAGTGCCAAAAAGATAACTGTATGTATGCAACTACAAGGCTGACTGCCCAAGGAAACCCAATCAGAGGACCAGAAAATACTGGCACTGCCTGCTCTGTCATCAATCGCAACTCATCAAGGTGCCCGGCGCTCGGCACGGTGTAAAGCCTACTCCGGAGTGGCACTCGAGGGGAGCGACCCACACGAGTAAAGTATGTAAAGTATCCCTGTATCACGTATCTCTGTATCAAGCATCTCTGTAACCAATGTCTCGCAATAGCAGGACTGGATCATGACTATGATCAAAGTGGGAATACTCCATCCACTAATGCAACCCCAATCCCCAATCTGATGTGATAATAACATCCGGTCAACCGCCCAAAATCCGCGGTCACCGCTGAACCCATAGACCCCAATCTGATAAGGTAAAAACATCTGGTCAACCGCCTAACATCCGCGGTTGCCACTATGCCCTACAATCCCCAAGACGAGTCTAAACTGTCCCAGACTCAAGATCCGACTACACTATCTCAAGATCCCGATCCGACTCGATCATCATGCATCGATAGAGAAGAATAACAATAAACACATGTTTTCTCCTAAGTCAAATCCCATAATATAGTGTTGCAGTAAAATAGTGGCCTAACTAGCTGTCCAAATAAGCATGCAAGTGTTCTTTTTAAAAGCATTTGAAAAGCGACTAAGGTTTCATGTGAAGACTCATTTTAAAATATTATTGAGCTACTTAGTGGCATGCGGTTCAAGATATGGCAGTTGTCCAAATTTATTGTCCCAGATTTATCACATAGAAGCTATCAATTAATTTAGGGGGGCCTATGCAATAGGTTCATGTACCACAAGTTAACTGTCACATTTATAATTGTAGAACTCTTCTACTCTTAGTGAGCAAGTCAACGAAGAGGAAAGCGCAACCACCCACCTCGAAAAGCGTGTACAATGTACCCAGAAAATACCCGCTGTCTTCTAAACACACCGTCAGCTGTAACAATGTCCTACAGTATCACACAAGTGTACAAGGTGTAAATATAACAATTTCCAAACACACATTTGTTGTTTAAAAATCAGCACGCAAAACGAGGAATTTTCACCTCTGTCCCGAGCTCCTAAAATCCCATAAAAATCACGGTTGCGTTCCTCGCGAAAAATCACCCGAAATCGACTCTTGAATCGCCTCGATCCGATATTCCTACGCGGAGAAATAATTCGTCGAAGTCGCCGCTGTCCAAAAATCCAACCAGCAAAATGGGGTGTCAAATCACCTCGGGAATCGTGCCAAGAAATCGGAATCCGGAGAAACCATCAACACGAAAATCGAAGCCCTACCTCTTAGGAACACACTGGCGAAGAAATCGTCGGAATCGGACTTCTGTACTGCGCAGGGGACTCCTCGGACTGAAATGCGACGATAACGGGCCGAAAAGGGGGAAAACCGAGGCACACTGTAAAATCCGGAACGTCGCTGTCGATCTTCCCGAAAATCTAGGAACGCACCACGAGGTAGAAAAATCTGTGAGGAACAAACTCTCTTCAATGACCTCTCCCTGGTTCTCTCTCCTTTTCTCGGAAAAAGCCCAAGAAGAGAGGGGGTGGAGGCCTATTTATAGGCCCAAAGAAACAATTGGGAAAATACCCAATGTGTCCCGATTTTCGGGCGTGAACAGTGCCCAGGCCCACTTTCGGGCGCGCACAGTGCGGCCCGGCCCAAGGATTTCCGGGCGCGCACAGTGCGGCCCGGCCCAATCCAGCCCGCACACCGGATCCGGCCGCACGCAACCGCCGTCCGACCCGGTCCAGGGCCCGCCACGTGTCCGCCAACCAGGCGGCAGCCGTGCGGGCCCAACGGGGAGACGCCACGCGTCCCCCGTGATTGGCGGCGGGGTGGCGCGCTCGCCAATCGCGTGGCGACACGCCCCCCCCCCCCCCGACCCGGCTGTCGGCGACCGCGTGCGCCCACGTGGGCCCATGTGCGGCGGCCTCCCACGCGCGGCTCCGCGTGCTCCACGCGCACATGAGCCGGCCAATACGGGGCTGCCACGTGGCGCGCCCCGGTCCACCGTGCACCGCGCACGCGCCGCACCTGCCCGGCCTGCCCGTGCTGCCCGCGCCGCCCCCACGCGCCGAGCGCACAACGCCGGACCACTAGGGAGCCGACACGTGGCCCGCCGGTCCACCGTGCACCGGCGGCCCAATTCCGTGGACCGGGAGTGGCGCGCCGGCCCAATGAGGGTCTGCCACGTGTCCCCGGCCGGTCCACAGCTCCCCCCATGCACCATTTTGCGCAGAAAACTTCCGGGGGTC
Organism: Tillandsia fasciculata; assembly: GCA_029168755.2. NCBI lineage: Eukaryota > Viridiplantae > Streptophyta > Magnoliopsida > Poales > Bromeliaceae > Tillandsia > Tillandsia fasciculata. The sequence continues at coordinate 3,699,357 of CM054944.1, forward strand.
CGTTTTTGGGCATCCGGACTCCAAATTAAATAAGTAAATAGCCGTTTTCAAGCGTTTTTCCGCGCTGAATCCAAATACGGCCTCCGTTTAGCCTGATTCCCTTCCTAAAATTCGGCAAAGTCAGCCGAAGGTCAGGCTTGCTTCCAAATCCACCCTAAGTCCAAACAACACATCACTTTGACATGTTGGGGCCCAACACCAACACTAGGTGTTCCACACCCCGAAATAGGGAAAAAAAAATACAGGGGAAAAACTGGGACACTACATATACAGATATCAGAGCTAAAAAAAAACTGTTGTAATAAAAATATGAACCACTATACAACTGAAATAAATATACAATATCCATCTCCCAAAATAATAATATAATAATCAGGTCCACTGAATCAAAGTACAAATAGAATCCTCCTATACAACATTTATGATCGAAAATGGGAGATAATCTAAACAATAAAATACAATAGTATGCAGTAAAACTCACAATTCCGGTTGGTACATCTATCTCACCGAAAAAAATAACACTGCTGGTATCGCGACTCCCTCACCTTGATCCGCCAAGCCAACTGGAGCCGGGACGGAAGGAAATCCTCTGCAAAACTGTCACCAACAGAGGGTGTGAGAACTACATCAATCAGTAGTTCTCAATGGGTACCGTCTCTAAGCCAAACGGTCTGCCTACTAAGTCTACTAGAGGCATAAGATAACAGAAAAACTATAAATAAGAATAGATAAGCTGGAAAGAAATCTACAGCTATCATGCCTCTATCTACAATGCTTAATGGGTGATACAGATGAAAATAATGCATCGACTCTATCCTAGTATACTCAATCAACCCAATCCCATTGACTGTCACATAGGGTCCAGTCAAACATACGCCCACCTACTACGACACATCCACATCGGGACGGAAATTACGTAGGGTGTCTATCACTACCCAAGAAGTGCCCAGTCAACGAGGACAACATCGACAAGTCACGAGAGCAAAGTAACAGGTCCAGCTCCAGAGCGGTACTCGAGGAGAGCGACCTAACCGAGGAAAGTATCCGCGCATCTATGTCGAGTTCCATATGGCTCATGCAAACTATAGTCCAAATCCACGATCAATCAAATCGACAAAGTCCAACTCACACCACTAACCCACTGGCCGGAGATACTTAACAGCCGGGACCGCCGTCAACTCAACGACTCCCAAAATAGGACATCAAACTCAACATGCTAAATCTCACTGGATGGAGATACTCTCCAGCCGACGACAACGAAGGGTCCGAAAACACCGAAAGACTAGTACCTACAATCCAAATCAAACAAGAGCAGGCTCTAGGCATAGCCCCTATTGTTCTCGACCCGAGGAAGAAAACAACCCTTAGGCTTCGTTTGGTTCGGGTTTAAGAAAAATTTAGTTATACCGGGAATAGGTATAAATTATGGTTTTAGTCGGAACTAGAGTAAATTTGTATTTGGTTCGGTTTAAGAGTTATACTGGGTTTAGGAAAAATTGTGTTTGGTAAGTTAAAAAGGAATAAAAAGAATAAGATGAATAAGAGAAAATTGTGTTTGGTTGGGAATAGAGGAATAAGAAGAATTGAGGGATTAAATATTTTGATTTACTAATTTGCCCTTTATGATATAATTTAAAATTAAATAAATTTATGATTTTATTCATCCTTATATTTAATTTAGATAAATATTAAAAAATTCAAATAATATTAACAATTAAATATTAAATTGTAATATTAATATTTAATATTAAATATTAATATTAATATTTAATATTAAATATTAATATTTAATATTAAATATTAATATTTAATATTTAATATTAATATTTAATATTTATCTAAATATTAAATATTAATATTTAATATTTAATATTAATATTTAATATTTAATATTTAATATTTACTATTTAAATATTAAATATTTGCTTTATTTAATATTAATATTAATTAATATTAAATATTTAATATTATTTAAAATTTAATAGTAAACCCCTATTCCGCTATTTCGCTATTTCGCTATTCCGCCCGGTGGTGGGAATTGCTAAACCCACCCCTTAGAGGGTTATACTGGAATAACCCGCTAAGAATGGGTTTAGCAATTCCCCCCTCCCAAAATTGTGTTTGGGTATAAGTTTGGGGATAAGGGGGTTATTCCCCCCTTATCCCCCTAACCAAACGCACACTTAGAACCCAGATCACTGGAACCCTCTCGGGTGAGAAAGTGTCACGCCCCGAGTTTCAAGCAGCGGTCTAAATTTTTTTATTTTTTTTAAATCAGAATTCAAACTTTTAAACCCAAGACGTGAGCAGACCACCACATGCATAGAAAATCCTCTGTCCACACGGACAGAATCTCCCCTATACATGTTCAGCTAGGCATGTACTATAATATCATCAGAGAGCAATAATCACTTAACTAAATATAAGCATAAACTTCTACATCTAAATACATCCATAAATCTATCACATAATCCACAAATATCCATCAAATCACAACTATAATAATAAATCAACTACTAGAACTGTGAATACTCAACACTGGCCACTATGGCCAAAAGCAGGGACAACTCTATCGCAACAGCTCACTGAATCGTCCCAATCTCCCAGCACCCGACTGACCTAAAAAATGATCACCCAGAGGGTGTGAGATACACTCTACATGTATCCCAGTGGGCACGACGGGCCGAAAAATAGCAAGTCGTACCTACTGGATACCATAATAAGCGGGTAACAAAACTGAATATAATCTGAAAGCTGATAGGTATAATCATGCTGATATGAAAGCAAGTACTCAAAGATTAAGTTGAACAGGGTATATCTAATCATCATATAATTCGGATAATATCAATAAATCATGCTGTAGATCAGGCAAGTATTGGTATGCATAAATGTCAAAGCTGTAAAGTAGAGTACCAATAATCATGTGCAAATCAATGCTATTAATGCTGGAATAACAATACCAGTAATCATGCATCAATGCTATAACTGAAATACCCTATCAAAGCTAAAAAGCAAGATACTAGTCATGCTGAAATGAAAGCAGGGTACTCATGAATGAAGCTAATCATTCAATAACTGACAAACAAATAATCCCGGTCAGTCTCAATGTACATAGATAAAGATCACGCTATAACCCAGAAAAGGTATGATAATCCATGAATATCAAAACTGTAAACAAAGAGTACGAACACTCATGTGCCAGTCATGCTAATAAATGCTAGAGATACTATGCATCAACCGAACATAAAATAATCCGACAGTATACCCAATCACTATGGCCCGTCATGTAGACTAGGCCAAGGCTTCCAATCACTATGGCCCGTCATGTAGACTAGGCCAAGGCTCGCCCAACAGGTCACGAAGACCAAAAACAAGTACCACTCCGGAGGGACATAACCACCGCACTCAAAGTCGCTAACTCTGTCTAAGAGCGGCGTAACATGTCCACCCGCACTCAAAGTCGTTACCTTTGTCTGAGAGCAGGGAACATCAAATCTAGGGGTGAAGCTCCCAGGGTGACGAACCCTGTCTATAAAACAACACCCCCATCTGGGCCGACAAACTGAAGAACTAAGGGTTGTGATCCCTGTCTAAGAACTGCAGCGCCACACGAGTTATAGTCACATATGCATGCTCAAGGCTCTAACAACCGAGACTCAGTAGGTAAACTCATGGTCGAATATCAAGCTACACTACCCTATCAAGAAGGGCAACAATAATGCAAGTATCCAAAAGAAAACATGCTAAGAACCCAATTATGAGCTGAGAAAGCCAACCGGTCGATAAGGTCAAAATCTTAGGAAAAATCACCACTGAGCATGATAAATGTCCAGATATAATCTGATATCCAAATGATGACCAACAAAGCATGATAAATATCAAAAGACCAATCAAGCATGATATGTGTCCCTGTATAAGCTGATATACTGAACTGTATAACTGAACTGTATAACCGAAGCTGAGTAACAGAGACGGAATAACAAAAGCTGAATTCCTATTCTAACATGCAATAGAAGAATAGGAAATGCTGATACAACTAAGCTAGTGACCAAGCAAGCATGGCATATATCCAGGTGTATATCTCTATATATACTAAGCACTGAGAATGATAGCATATCGATCTAAGCACCGAGAATGATAGCATATCGATAAGCTCAACTGTAAGATTAATGCCACATAGCTCTATATACTGAATGCTGGAATGAAAGCAAATAGAAAGGCTCAAGCATAGGTTCAGGGCTACACCAAAAACAGGGGTCCGACCTACCACGGCACCCCATAGGGCAGACCTGATAAAGCCCGGACCGAAGATAAACCCACCTCAAGGTAGATGATCGCGGTGACTGCTGGAAGGCTCGCAAGCTGGCGGCTGACTACTAGGACCTGAATCATACGCACAGGTCAGAAAATAGACTCTCTCATACCCAACCCATTGACTCACTGTGTGCTGACAAGCTAAACGGGGAACTTCGCTGAAGTCCCAGGATCTTCCAGAATTTTCGGAAATCCGCCGATAGATCCACTATGACCTAATCTGTGCTAAATAATAACCAAAACTCGTGAAACTTCACGTGCTGCCCAAGAATGTCTAACTTAAGACATTTGGGCCCTTACAACAGACTCTGGGTAATACCGTGCACCGGCGGTGCCATAACCACTGGAACACTTCCGGGAAGCCCATTTTGGCTCCGGAAGTTGCAAACTAAGAACTAAAATCACCGAGCTCACCGGAACAGCACCAGGTACAGCCGGGGACATCTGGCATCACTAATTAATCACCACAATTTCTCGAATTGCGTGATTAACGCCAAAACGCCGTTAAATTGACGATTTTGTCGATTTACGGTTCGGAATCCAATTCCCGCTCAATGAAAGCCGTTGAATCTCCAACGAAGGGTTTAGAGACCACGTGCACATTGTCTACAGCAGCCTATCAGGCTACAATTACAAGTTGACCCCTAAGGTTTTACCAAATTGCATAAAAACATGCAAATTAACACTGTTTTCACTTGCATTTCATTTCTGAATGCTTTTAAACTGAACCAAAACCACAAGTAGGTGGGCCTCAACTCACTGAACGCCGTGCTCACTATTTAGGAGCAACGCGGAATCCGAGGACAACTTCGGGTCAACTAATACTATGCATAAAGGCACAAGATACTACTTTTTATACTTACACTCGACCAAACCCAAATTTAGGGTGAGCATCATGCTCAGTAGGTCGAAAGGACTCAGAGACTCACCAAACAGGTGCCGCGGGGAAACCGGAAACATCGCCAGAGCAACATGGCTCAAAACCCAAGCTTATAGAGCTCGGTTTGCTAGATCTTTCCAACTACTCAGTCATTTGCTGAAGTATAGTGAGCATCAAGCTCAGGAGGCTTGCAGGAGTCGAGGGCTCACCATTGGGTGATCGACAAGCAGTCAGAACAGAAGTTGGGGTCACTTGGATATTTCTACAAATACCTAGAGCTCGGTTTGTACAAATTAACAGAACCTGTGTTCTGGGCAGAGCTAAGGCAAGCAACAACATAGGGAGCTTGAATGGAGTGCCCTGGGTGCAACCAGCACCAGCTCCGGCGCCGTGAAGTGGCAGGTGGCCGGAGCCCAAGCTTGCGGCCGTACCATGCACCAACAATGGTGAGTGTCAAAGCAGAGATCTAGAGCTCCATGCAAGTGTACCATTGTCTCTGTCTCGACTTGGTAGAGTTATCTGGGCAGGTGGCCGGTGGCGAAAAGCGGCGGCGGCGGCAGCGGCAACCCCGGCCAAGCTTCCATGGCTATTAATGGTGAAAACTCATCCAGTCAGCATGGGTCTCATGCAAAGGCATCCTAGGGTCCCTCTCGACTGCAGAAAGGCAACTAAAGCCTTGGCCGGCGACAAGGAGCAGCGCCGGCGGCGTACGGCCAACTCTGGCCATGGCAAAAATTGTCACGCTCCGGGTGTAAACCGAAACCCGGGCTCGTTCCACAGATCCGCCGTGCTCACGGTATTTCCCGTGTACACGAAGCTCTGGTAACCTGCTCAGATATAAATGAAATAATACTGGAGCATAAAGCAGAGCTATACTAAAACTAATACACCTCAGACAAATGCTGAAAATAAAGTACAATAAACTCTCAAATATGTACATTTGTCTCTCCCAGCTCACGAAATAAATACAACCAGCTGGCTACAGCCAGACCCAAAATAAAAGAAAAATACAACTGTCTGAGGGTCCAGGGGGTACACCAAAAACTACAGAACTCGGCACCGGGGAAGTAGCTAGCTAATCAACGATCCTCTTACCTCGCTCCTGGGCAGAGGGTCCCGTAGCTCCAGCAGATGACTCTGCAAAACAAAGGGGACAAAAAGAAAGGAAAACAGTGAGGGTCAGAACTACTATAAAATAGTAGCCTCCCCTAGTGGGTAAACCTCAAACTCCGAACTGCCCACTAGGACTACAAGAGGCAAAAGTAAGCAAGGATGGTAAGCTATAAGTAAGAGCAATTAGTAAAAGTTACCACTAAGATGCCTCTAAAATGATAAGCTAACAAAATAGCTAAAATGCATGCATCAGAGCCTATAAGCCTGCCTGGGTAACCCAATCTGGACACCGGTGAACACCGGCACTGCCTGCTATGCCTACTGACTCACAACTCAGCTGTGGGGTGCAGACCGGTTCCTGACCGACACGGTCCCACCCCTAGGGCAACAGACCGGCTCCTGACCGGCAAGGTCCTGCCCCAATGGCAACAGACCGGCTCCTGACCGGCACGGTCAATAGTACACACACTCCGGAGTGGCACTCGAGGGGAGCGACCCTCACGAGTGAAATAAGTCGCCACAAGTAACCTGGTACAGTAAGACTGGATCAAGACTCTAATCAAGTAGGAAAACCCGTCCACTAGAGAGGTCCCGATCCCCTATCCCTCAATCTGATGCAATAAAACAGTCCGGTCAACCGCCTAGAATCCGCGGTTGCCGCAACTACCCTGTCCTCAACCTGCCTGTCCCCAATTCCCCAATAACTGACTACACTATTCCAGTTCCAGCTCTAACCTGAGCATACAATCCCCTATGACTAGATGACTGGAGAAGAATAAACATGGTTTCTCCTAAGTCAATTCCTCGTGATAGTGTAGCAGAAAAAAAGTGGCCTAGCTAGATGACCATACAAGCATGCAAGTGCATTATTTAGCAAATGTAATTTCAATTATTCCGATTCTTGCAAGAGTTAGGATATGCCTTTGTTGACTATCTTAATTATTAACATGCCATCAGTTAACTCATATACATGCATAAGTCTCCCCACTTATATTTACAACATGAGATAGTTTCAACTTGTAATAATCGAAAGTATTAAACAATTTATCCCCTTCTATAAGAAATGATTATTTCTTATAGATGCAAGTGTTAACAACCCATTATTAATTTCATTCAAGCATGCTAGATTTAGTCCCCTGATACTGCTATCAACATGATTCCGGGGCATCTCTTAATAAGCCTAGTGGGTAATCAAAAGTGAGAGGTGACAACGGTACCCACCTCGAGCGCTAAATCCTGATCCCCAAAAGTAAAGTCCACGCTCAGTCCAGTAATATCCTCAACACTATGCCACCTTCCAAAAGAACGTACACAATTAAATATACATTATTCCATCCAAAATCTGCCCAATACAACAGTCCAAAGTTTCACAGTTTTCACCTGCGGAAAAATGCCCGAAAAAATTCAAGAAAAATACCGTCACGATCCCTGCGACGAACCCGTCGAAATGAGTACCTGCACGCTCAAATCCGAGTTTCCTACGCTGAGATATAAAATCGGCAAGGGAAACACCCCAAACTAAACTGTGCAAAAATACAGTGTTAAGAACTCGGGAAGAAGAAAGATTCTCACCTTCGAAGCAAACTCAGAAAATTCTGAGAAAAATCCAGGAGATTCCTTGCGAAAAATAGATAAGAATTACCTTTTGAATCACCTCGATCCGATGCCTGTGCGCAAAGATACAGCTAAAACACAGCTAAAACTCCGTAGTGCTGTCAAAAAAATCCGCGAAGAAAAATGGGTCGAATGAAAGCTCGAGAAACTCCAAAATCCGCACAGAAAATGAGAAAACTCAAAACACTGAAGTTGAAGTCCTACTAGTCGAGAGTCCAACGGCGCGAGAATCGCCAAATTCTGAGATCGGGGTGAGTCGGGGGAGTCCTCGAAGTAAAATGCGACGAAATGGGTCGCCGAAGAACGAGTGTCGCGCCGCGCCGTAAAATCGCGAACCTCGGAAAGTGTGCCACAGAAAAACCCAAGGATCTACCAAAGTGAGGAGCACTGTAAGAGGAAAAAGTTTCGTGAAGGGTCCACAGTGAAAATAGTCCAAAAACCTCAAAAATCTGCCCAAGGGAGCCTATTTATAAACCCAGCCCAACCCTGTGTTGGGCCGGATTCGGGCGCAAGATTCGGGCGCCCGAATCCGCCAACACAGGGTTGGACGGATCCCGTACGACGCGCCCGAATCCCTGAGGGGCCGCCACGTACCCCCGCAACAGCAAACAGCCGTGCAAGGGTTCCCCGGGCGCGCCACGTACCCCCCCCCCCGCGGTCAGCGGGGGTAGGTGGGGTGAGTCGCGCGCGTGGCGACGCGTGGCGCAGTCAAGTGCGGTCGCCACGCGTCGGCCGCCCCGCTGCCCCGTACCCTACCTCGAGTGCCATGGACCGCGACTACGTGAGCCCGCCAACGCCAGGCTGCCACGTGTCGTGCTCCCGGTCCACCCAACACCGCCCCTTTTTTCCCTAAACCGCGCAGCGCGCACCCGCCAACCCGGACACGCCACGTGGCACGTGCGCGGTCCATGCGCCAGCCGCGCTTCCCCCGTGGACTGAGCGGCGTGAGCCGGCCAATGACAGGCCGCCACGTGGCTCCCGCCGGTCCACGGTCACCCCCCATGCACCAGATTTCTCCGAAAACTTCCGGTAGCCCGTTTTTGGTCATCCGGACTCCAAATTTAACAAGCAAATAGCCGTTTTCAAGCATTTTTCCGCGCTGAATCCAAATCCAACCTTTGTTTGGCCCAATTCCTTTTCTAAAATTCAGCAAACACAGCCGAAGGCCAAATTAGCCAAAGATATCTCACAGGGTCCATCTGCGGCATCCATTTGATGCACCGTGGGCCAGACACACCAATACTAGGTGTTCTACACAGTGGATTCATCGGAAAGGTTGCATGGGAAATCTGGACTACTACAAAAATGTCCCAAAGCTAGGGCATCAAACTACGGCTTCGCCTATGCACCAAACTCAACCAAACTTCTTGGAGAGTTTCATAGAGACCAGAGAAAGGTCCCCCATGTATTTAGATCCGATCCCAAGACCCCGGGTGCATCACTTGCCCAATGCGGAGCAAAAATGTAATAACCGTAAAATTAAAGACTTTATAATTACTTTTGGAAATTATATAATTAGTAATTTTGGCAAAAATTGGAACATAGTGGATCAATAGTGGCCCAGAAATACCGACTTTTGATCGGAGCCTGATCTCGAAAATCCGAGATCACCATTGCGATCGTCTCGACGAAACATGAAAAGTTCATATGCACTTGTCGACGATCCAACGGTCGGATCTTCCGCAAAACAGCGAAGAAGGAATGGGTCCCACAACTTAAGTTGTGAATAGTAACCCTATTTTAAATCCCCTTTTGATCACTAATGGCCGTTTCACTGTCTGGAACCCTGACATAGGGGTATGAGTAGTCAAACCAAACTAATTTCGACATTCTGAGCACAATGGCACTGACGGATGTTACGTTTGGCGACCCGGGTGCATCGAAGGGTGTGCACTGTACCGCAAATTACTGAACTAGATGGCCCAAGATTTTATCCGAGCGCCAAACAAAACAAACAAATTCGCTACTTGACAGGTCTCGACAAGCCGGACGTCGTGGCGAAGTCCGTTTCGCAAATTGGCGAACGAATTTTCTCGAAATACGTGAAATGCACCGAAAAGGGGGGTATTTTTGAGAAAACTATAACATTTTATGTGTCGAATTGTTAGGGACTAAAACATCAAGGTGTTGGGTGCATTTTGCACCTATTGTGAAGAGCTCGGAGGCTAGGGTTGAGTGTAAACCGGGTTTGAGGTTATTTTGCAAAGAATCTTGCATTTATGTTATGGTGTCTCTTGGTCTCCTTTGGTTCATGCACGAGGGGTCAGGGGGGAGTCCGAAGCATCACATGGCTCTCCTACATCACCCCAGATCAACCCTGTGCGCTGATTTGGCCAAGGAACACAATCCCATAGAGAGTGAACCCGAGAGAGAGAGAGAGAGAACAAGGAAGGTTGGGACCAAACCTTACCAAAGTTGGATTGGAGTCCCTGAGGAGTTCCCCTGTGCCTGTGGTGCAACCTGGGAGGCTTCCGTGGCCGCGCGTGGAAGAAGGAGAAGGATCATCGGCTTCTTCCTCTCTTCATCAACTCCGGCAAGGTGAGTGTTTTTAAACCACGGTTTGCATGAACCCTAGATCAGTAGCAGTGGACCCCTTAGGTCCTTAGGTTGCTCGCTGCTAAGTCCCAGGGTCCCATGCACGTTGCATGGCCGGCGGGAGCAACTAATGGCCGGAAACCTAGCCGAGCTCCGCCGCGGCCTATCTCTTTAAATAATGGACCATATTGAAAACTAAAATGATGGGAATGAACTGTAGAATATATAGAATATAGCTGCAAAGTTTGAGCAAAGATGGATGAGTGGTCGCGAAGAAAATCGAAACCCTAGTTTTTCGGGTTTTTGTATGTTGGCCGAGCTTTGTGCTCCGTCGCCGGCGAGCTTCTCCGACGCCGGCCACCTACCCAGAACACTTGCTGGGACCAAGGGGATCTCAACCATGCTGTTGCATGGCATCCATGCAGCTTGAAACCCAAGGTGCCATGGTTGACCCGAGAATGAACCAAGAAGCGGCCGCCGGCGTTCCGGCCAACTCCGGCTGGGAAGGTTGGTCGGGAAGCTTTGTATGGACCCGAGAATGAACATTTCCATCCATGTTGGAGGGCTTCAAAATGCCTTTATAGAAATTCACCATTAATGGTGGTGAAGCTCCAATCCGAGCTCGCTCCACCGCCGCCGCCGCCGTGCCCTGTCGCCGGGCACGGGTCCAGGTAAGTTGGTTGCGATGTATAGCAGCATTTTGGTCAAGTAGTTGAGCCCAGATTCCTTGGTTGAGTGGTCACGAATTTCAAGGATGGAAGCTTCATCTTCCTCCTCGTGTCGCGGCCAACCTGGGATTTTGATTGCTCCAGGTTGATGGGAATTGCTCCAGAAGCTTTGTAGATTAAGTTTATCCATGTTATGATGTTTCAGGTGCAATGTAGGCTGAGAACCAACTCGGGAATGGGGTTGTATGCTTGTATATATAAAGTGCCCACCAACTGTTTGATAAAATGCCATAGTGAAATTTTATACAGAATTTGGCTTTGATGTAAATATGAAACTTGTTTCAAAATGTCCCCTGAGCTTGATGCTCACTTCAGATCAAAGTGGATCTGTGTGGATTGATGTTTGGAACATCGTGAATGTTGTATGTGAGCCAAGTGCTGGTTCTGGTTGAACCAGTGATTATTGGGTTGCACTAGGGCAAGCCCAGTGATTCTTGAGCCATTTTAGGTTTATGGTTAAAGCAGATTTTTATATGGATCAGTAGAAGTTAAGTTTTTAATTTGTCAAGCCCTAGAGTTAGTGTTTTGGCCCAAGGTTGATTCTGGGCTGTTGGCGAAGCCGCGACAGTGAGCTCTTGACTAATTTGGGGTTACTGAACGCGATGCTCGCGTTAAAAATTGGTTTTGATGATCCGGAGAAATAAAATTGCATTAAGGATAGGTTAGAGAAGAAAATTATGGCCCGTAGTTTTCCTCGGGTTCCGTGCTGCCGCAAATTGGTGAGCACGGTGTTCAGCAAGTTAAATGTCACCCGCTAGAAGTGACGGTTCGTAAAAATGAGCTTCCAGTTAAAAGAACGAGCGAAAACAGTGCTCAAATGACATTATTATTTAAATAATTAGAGGTTTTAAGTTGATCTGGAGAAGATCTGGTGTTTAAGTTGGGATTAGTAGGATTGAGTTTGTCTCCCTGATCAGTATTTTTGATTCAGGTTGGTTCGGTTTGCCTCTGATTTCGAGCGTCCAGTTGAGACAGTTTAGTCACCTGCAAACGACAGGTGGGTTTATCTTCGGTCCGGGCTTTATCATTTCGGCCCTCTGGGGTATAGTATTGGTTGGACCCCTGTTCTTGTTAGCCTAGATGATACTTGAGCCTGTCTTCCTTTTGAATAATTTTATGCTGCTGTATGCCTGAGTTATGATCTTTATCAGTTGCCTGATTATATGATGCCTTACATGATTGATCTTAGTTGTTTTCAGTATTTATATTCTTATTCTGGACATTGCCATACCTGTTTGGTCATTAGGTGTTGAGCCTGTACTGCTAAACACATGATTTTTATTCAACAAATGTTTTTATCCAAGCATCGCAGGGTCGCCTGAGTCTGTTCTTGTTTGATAGGACAAAGGCATAACTCTTCGAGGTTTGGGCCTAAAACTTGTTTTTATCCAAGCATCGCAGGGTCGCCTGAGTCTGTTCTTGTTTGATAGGACAAAGGCATTGCTCTGCGGGGTTTGGACCTAAAACCTGTTTTCAAAATGATTTTCTTAAAACATCATGTGTTTAGTCTTGTATGATTCGTTTTTAGTTGCTTCCAATATTGGGACTTTATTCCTGGACATTTGCTATACCTGATTGTCAGTATCTCTGGTTATTCCTGCATATGAGTTGAGATTCAGTTGATTCTGATATTGCATCCTTGATTGGATTAGTTGATGATTATATCCTGCATATGAGTTGAGATTCAGTTGATTCTGATATTGCATTCTTGATTGGATTAGTTGATGATTATATTCCTGCATATAATTTGAGATTCAGTTGATTCTGATATTGCATCCTTGATTGGATTAGTTGATGATTATATTATTCCTGCTTATGAGTTGAGATTCTGCTAAACACATGTTTTTCCTTTTAACAAATGTTTTTATCCAAGCATCGCAGGGTCGCCTGAGTCTGTTCTTGTTTGATAGGACAAAGGCACAACTCTTCGAGGTTTGGGCCTAAAACTTATTTTTTATCCAAGCATCGCAGGGTCGCCTGAGTCTGTTCTTGTTTGATAGGACAAAGGCACAGCTCTTCGAGGTTTAGATATAAAACATGTTTTCAAAATGATTTTTCTTAAAAATAAAAATGTGTGTTTAGTCTTGCATGATTGGTCTGTCGAGTTGAGATTTTGTTGGCATACTATTGTTGCATCCCAGTGTGGATTTCCCGGCTTGTTGCCGATTACCCGGTCTGTGGACCGTGAGCTTGAGCATTCGCATGATTTATCGCCCGTACTGCTGTACTTCACGAACATCAACGGAGTCGCGCCCCGTGTGGATGTTCTTTACCGGTAAAGTGGTTAGCAGTAGCTACCCGTGACTCCCAGGTTAGTGCCCAAGGGTGCCAGAGTGTTGACTCCCAGGTTAGTGCCCGAGGGTGCCGGAGTATGTCAGCCAGGTTGGTGCCAGGTTCGGCTAGTTTTTCCTGAGGTCTTGTAGACCAATATGGTGACTTATGATTGGGTATTTGATATTTCATTTGTTGATGCATATGTTGCCTGTTTAGCCTGCTTTTGTCATATCTCATGATTTCCTGATTCCTATTCCTGCTATAGTTATCAGCCTAAGCTTGCTTCAAGATTTTATAAGATTGCTTTAAATTACAGCTCCAAAGATATATCTGCTTTACCTAACATGTGATTATTACTATCCTCTAGTATTGTATGACAGTAGGTACGATCTGCTATTTCTCGGCTCGTCGTGCCCACTGGGATACATGTACAGTGTATCTCACACCCCCTGGGTGACCATTTTTCAGGTCGATCGGGTGCTGGGATGTCGGGACGTGTTGGTGAGATTCCGAGTTAGAAGTTAATCCTGGACAGCCGCATCTGTAGTTGTTAAGTTTGAGATTTTAATTTAATTTGTAAAAGCATGTTGTAAATCTGTAAAGTAATTGTTTATGCTGTTGTAGTAACTTCTAGTTGTACGTAGTTAGTTACTCTGATGTTGTAAAGCTAGCCGTGCATATATAGAAAAGGCTCAATCCCAAGGGGATTGGGACTCTTCTATATATGTGGCGGTCTGTCATGCCCTGTCTGTTTTAAAACTCTAATAAAACTCTGATTTGAAAAAAAAAAAAAAAAAAAAAAAAAAAAAAAAATTAGACGCTGATTTTCGAACTCGGGGCGTGACAGATTAAATGGTATCAGAGCATAGGAAGACGATGTCTAGGTTTGGATAGGAACGAACCCTAGGATGACTTGTGTCTACGAGAGAGCGATGGGTAGTGTTCTAAGTCTTGTAGTTAAAAACAGAAGTTGTGGGTCGGGTAAACTGAAATCCATCCTTGGCTCGCACCAGGCGTGGTGTTGGTGGCAGTCGTGGGACTGGCATTGGTCGGGGGGCTGCCCAAGCATCTGCTGAAAGTCGGGACCCTGAAAATCCCGACAGAATGCAACGGTTTGAGGACCAGCTTGCTGCTATGGCTGGGATGATCCAACAATTTATGCAGCAGCAGGCTAATGTTCCTGCAACACCTGTACCATCTGCCGCACCACCAGCTCCTGAGTCTGAGGGACTTCCTGTTCCTCCTGCACCAGTACCTCCGGTTGTGCCTGCTACACCTGAGGCCGTTTCTCCGGCTAGGGTTACTCCCGGGGTTGCAAGGGGTGGCAATCCTGTATCTGACATTGGATTGGTCGCTCAGCCTGTGCAACCAAATGCCCCGGAAGATCCCAGAGCGGCATACAAAGCGGAAAGGATGAGGATTAAGGGGGTATTGTTGGAGTTCAACAAATTCAAGCCCCAAGAGTTTACTGGACGAGAAAAGGACCATTGGGCTCTTGAACAATGGTTGAACCATATAGAGAAACTATTTAGGGATTTGGATACTGAGGAGCAAGATAAGGTGACATTGGGGGTACACTGCCTCGGTGTTAGCGCGAGTATGTGGTGGTTCCACTACAAGCATCAACATTTTGCATCAGAAGCACCTAACCCTACTTGGGATCAATTTAAGGCGGCATTATACCATCGCTACCTTAAAGAGACAGCAAGAGAGGCATTGGAGCGGGAACTGGAAACTATCCGCCAAGGTGGCCGCACGCTGCGGGAGTATCAGGAAGAGTTTACAAGAATGGCTGATTTAGTACCTCGCGCAGTGCAGGATGAGCGGCGAAAGGTCCGGCTGTTCACTCAAGGACTGCGACCGGAGATTCGACGTCAGTTATCTTCTCACTTGATAGTTGATTTCGATGATTGCATCGAGCGCTGCCTTTCGATCGAGGCAGATGTGGTGGCTTCGCGTGCCGAACGGGAAGTTATGGACAAGGGAAAGGGGAAGAAGCGGTCTTTCTCTGGAAATGGAGAAGGATCGTCGAAGAACTGGAAACCGCCTAGGTACCCACGTAGCCAGAATCAGACTGTTGGCACCCGGGTAAGCGATCAACCACGGGGAAACGGGCCTTGCATTTTCTGTGGGGGAAATCATCGACCATATGTTTGTGACCGGCGCCAAGGCCGATGTTACCAGTGCGGCCAGCCTGGGCATATCTCTGCCAACTGTCCCCAGAAATCTGCACCTATACAAACGGTGTTATCTGTACCGCCTATTGCTGTTAGGCCTCCTGCGCCCACCCAGAGTGTGGCTACTTCTGGTCGTCGTCCACCATCACGCCAACCTGAGGGATCACGCCAGGTGTCTGGTGGTCGAGTCTATGCATTGACCCAGCATGGAGAGCCAACAGGAGAAGGCCTGTCTGAAGTCTGAAGTTATTAGCATAATAAAATTGTAACAAACGATATTTGGATTTGTTTAAAGACTCTAGAAGTATTTTGTTTAAGTTTCGGGGACGAAACTTCTTAGAAGTTGTGGGTAATGTAATAACCGTAAAATTAAAGACTTTATAATTACTTTTGAAAATTATATAATTAGTAATTTTGGCAAAAATTGGAACATAGTGGATCAATAGTGGCCCAGAAATACCGACTTTTGATCGGAGCCTGATCTCGAAAATCCGAGATCACCATTGCGATCGTCTCGACGAAACATGAAAAGTTCATATGCACTTGTCGATGATCCAACGGTTGGATCTTCCGCAAAACAGCGAAGAAGGAACGGGTCCCACAACTTAAGTTGTGAATAGTAACCCTATTTTAAATCCCCTTTTGATCACTAATGGCCGTTTCACTGTCTGAAACCCTGACATAGGGGTATGAGTAGTCAAACCTAACTAATTTCGACGTTCTGAGCACAATGGCACTGACGGATGTTACGTTTGGCGACCCGGGTGCATCGAAGGGTGTGCACTGTACCGCAAATTACTGAACTAGATGGTCCAAGATTTTATCCGAGCGTCAAACAAAACAAACAAATTCGCTACTTAACAGGTCTCGACAAGCCGGACGTCGTGGCGAAGTCCGTTTCGCAAATTGGCGAACGAATTTTCTCGAAATGCGTGAAATGCACCGAAAAAGGGGGTATTTTTGAGAAAACTATAACATTTTATGTGTCGAATTGTTAGGGACTAAAACATCAAGGTGTTGGGTGCATTTTGCACCTATTGTGAAGAGCTCGGAGGCTAGGGTTGAGTGTAAACCGGGTTTGAGGTTATTTTGCAAAGAATCTTGCATTTATGTTATGGTGTCTCTTGGTCTCCTTTGGTTCATGCACGAGGGGTCAGGGGGGAGTCCGAAGCATCACATGGCTCTCCTACATCACCCCAGATCAACCCTGTGCGCTGATTTGGCCAAGGAACACAATCCCATAGAGAGTGAACCCGAGAGAGAGAGAGAGAACAAGGAAGGTTGGGACCAAACCTTACCAAAGTTGGATTGGAGTCCCTGAGGAGTTCCCCTGTGCCTGTGGTGCAACCTGGGAGGCTGCCGTGGCCGCGCGTGGAAGAAGGAGAAGGATCATCGGCTTCTTCCTCTCTTCATCAACTCCGGCAAGGTGAGTGTTTTTAAACCACGGTTTGCATGAACCCTAGATCAGTAGCAGTGGACCCCTTAGGTCCTTAGGTTGCTCGCTGCTAAGTCCCAGGGTCCCATGCACGTTGCATGGCCGGCGGGAGCAACTAATGGCCGGAAACCTAGCCGAGCTCCGCCGCGGCCTATCTCTTTAAATAATGGACCATATTGAAAACTAAAATGATGGGAATGAACTGTAGAATATATAGAATATAGCTGCAAAGTTTGAGCAAAGATGGATGAGTGTTCGCGAAGAAAATCGAAACCCTAGTTTTTCGGGTTTTTGTATGTTGGCCGAGCTTTGTGCTCCGGCGCCGGCGAGCTTCTCCGACGCCGGCCACCTACCCAGAACACTTGCTGGGACCAAGGGGATCTCAACCATGCTGTTGCATGGCATCCATGCAGCTTGAAACCCAAGGTGCCATGGTTGACCCGAGAATGAACCAAGAAGCGGCCGCCGGCGTTCCGGCCAACTCCGGCTGGGAAGGTTGGTCGGGAAGCTTTGTATGGACCCGAGAATGAACATTTCCATCCATGTTGGAGGGCTTCAAAATGCCTCTATAGAAATTCACCATTAATGGTGGTGAAGCTCCAATCCGAGCTCGCTCCACCGCCGCCGCCGCCGTGCCCTGTCGCCGGGCACGGGTCCAGGTAAGTTGGTTGCGATGTATAGCAGCATTTTGGTCAAGTAGTTGAGCCCAGATTCCTTGGTTGAGTGGTCACGAATTTCAAGGATGGAAGCTTCATCTTCCTCCTCGTGCCGCGGCCAACCTGGGATTTTGATTGCTCCAGGTTGATGGGAATTGCTCCAGAAGCTTTGTAGATTAAGTTTATCCATGTTATGATGCTTCAGGTGCAATGTAGGCTGAGAACCAACTCGGGAATGGGGTTGTATGCTTGTATATATAAAGTGCCCACCAACTGTTTGATAAAATGCCATAGTGAAATTTTATACAGAATTTGGCTTTGATGTAAATATGAAACTTGTTTCAAAATGTCCCCTGAGCTTGATGCTCACTTCAGATCAAAGTGGATCTGTGTGGATTGATGTTTGGAACATCGTGAATGTTGTATGTGAGCCAAGTGCTGGTTCTGGTTGAACCAGTGATTATTGGGTTGCACTAGGGCAAGCCCAGTGATTCTTGAGCCATTTTAGGTTTATGGTTAAAGCAGATTTTTATATGGATCAGTAGAAGTTAAGTTTTTAATTTGTCAAGCCCTAGAGTTAGTGTTTTGGCCCAAGGTTGATTCTGGGCTGTTGGCGAAGCCGCGACAGTGAGCTCTTGACTAATTTGGGGTTACTGAACGCGATGCTCGCGTTAAAAATTGGTTTTGATGATCCGGAGAAATAAAATTGCATTAAGGATAGGTTAGAGAAGAAAATTATGGCCCGTAGTTTTCCTCGGGTTCCGTGCTGCCGCAAATTGGTGAGCACGGTGTTCAGCAAGTTAAATGTCACCCGCTAGAAGTGACGGTTCGTAAAAATGAGCTTCCAGTTAAAAGAACGAGCGAAAACAGTGCTCAAATGACATTATTATTTAAATAATTAGAGGTTTTAAGTTGATCTGGAGAAGATCTGGTGTTTAAGTTGGGATTAGTAGGATTGAGTTTGTCTCCCTGATCAGTATTTTTGATTCAGGTTGGTTCGGTTTGCCTCTGATTTCGAGCGTCCAGTTGAGACAGTTTAGTTGCCTGCAAACGACAGGTGGGTTTATCTTCGGTCCGGGCTTTATCATTTCGGCCCTCTGGGGTATAGTATTGGTTGTACCCCTATTCTTGTTAGCCTAGATGATACTTGAGCCTGTCTTCCTTTTGAATAATTTTATGCTGCTGTATGCCTGAGTTATGATCTTTATCAGTTGCCTGATTATATGATGCCTTACATGATTGATCTTAGTTGTTTCCAGTATTTATATTCTTATTCTGGACATTGCCATACCTATTTGGTCATTAGGTGTTGAGCCTGTACTGCTAAACACATGATTTTTATTCAACAAATGATTTTATCCAAGCATCGCAGTGTCGCCTGAGTCTGTTCTTGTTTGATAGGACAAAGGCACAACTCTTCGAGGTTTGGGCCTAAAACTTGTTTTTAGCCAAGCATCGCAGGGTCGCCTGAGTCTGTTCTTGTTTGATAGGACAAAGGCATTGCTCTGCGGGGTTTGGACCTAAAACCTGTTTTCAAAATGATTTTCTTAAAACATCATGTGTTTAGTCTTGTATGATTCGTTTTTAGTTGCTTCCAATATTAGGACTTTATTCCTGGACATTTGCTATACCTGATTGTCAGTATCTCTGGTTATTCCTGCATATGAGTTGAGATTCAGTTGATTCTGATATTGCATCCTTGATTGGATTAGTTGATGATTATATTCCTGCATATGAGTTGAGATTCAGTTGATTCTGATATTGCATTCTTGATTGGATTAGTTGATGATTATATTTCTGCATATAATTTGAGATTCAGTTGATTCTGATATTGCATCCTTGATTGGATTAGTTGATGATTATATTATTCCTGCTTATGAGTTGAGATTCTGCTAAACACATGTTTTTCCTTTTAACAAATGTTTTTATCCAAGCATCGCAGGGTCGCCTGAGTCTGTTCTTGTTTGATAGGACAAAGGCACAACTCTTCGAGGTTTGGGCCTAAAACTTATTTTTTATCCAAGCATCGCAGGGTCGCCTGAGTCTGTTCTTGTTTGATAGGACAAAGGCACAGCTCTTCGAGGTTTAGATATAAAACATGTTTTCAAAATGATTTTTCTTAAAAATAAAAATGTGTGTTTAGTCTTGCATGATTGGTCTGTCGAGTTGAGATTTTGTTGGCATACTATTGTTGCATCCCAGTGTGGATTTCCCGGCTTGTTGCCGATTACCCGGTCTGTGGACCGTGAGCTTGAGCATTCGCATGATTTATCGCCCGTACTGCTGTACTTCACGAACATCAACGGAGTCGCGCCCCGTGTGGATGTTCTTTACCGTAAAGTGGTTAGCAGTAGCTACCCGTGACTCCCAGGTTAGTGCCCAAGGGTGCCAGAGTGTTGACTCCCAGGTTAGTGCCCGAGGGTGCCGGAGTATGTCAGCCAGGTTGGTGCCAGGTTCGGCTAGTTTTTCCTGAGGTCTTGTAGACCAATATGGTGGCTTATGATTGGGTATTTGATATTTCATTTGTTGATGCATATGTTGCCTGTTTAGCCTGCTTTTGTCATATCTCATGATTTCCTGATTCCTATTCCTGCTATAGTTATCAGCCTAAGCTTGCTTCAAGATTTTATAAGATTGCTTTAAATTACAGCTCCAAAGATATATCTGCTTTACCTAACATGTGATTATTACTATCCTCTAGTATTGTATGACAGTAGGTACGATCTGCTATTTCTCGGCTCGTCGTGCCCACTGGGATACATGTACAGTGTATCTCACACCCCCTGGGTGACCATTTTTCAGGTCGATCGGGTGCTGGGATGTCGGGACGTGTTGGTGAGATTCCGAGTTAGAAGTTAATCCTGGACAGCCGCATCTGTAGTTGTTAAGTTTGAGATTTTAATTTAATTTGTAAAAGCATGTTGTAAATCTGTAAAGTAATTGTTTATGCTGTTGTAGTAACTTCTAGTTGTACGTAGTTAGTTACTCTGATGTTGTAAAGCTAGCCGTGCATATATAGAAAAGGCTCAATCCCAAGGGGGATTGGGACTCTTCTATATATGTGGCGGTCTGTCATGCCCTGTCTGTTTTAAAACTCTAATAAAACTCTGATTTGAAAAAAAAAAAAAAAAAAAAAAAAAAAAAAAAAATTAGACGCTGATTTTCGAACTCGGGGCGTGACAGATTAAATGGTATCAGAGCATAGGAAGACGATGTCTAGGTTTGGATAGGAACGAACCCTAGGATGACTTGTGTCTACGAGAGAGCGATGGGTAGTGTTCTAAGTCTTGTAGTTAAAAACAGAAGTTGTGGGTCGGGTAAACTGAAATCCATCCTTGGCTCGCACCAGGCGTGGTGTTGGTGGCAGTCGTGGGACTGGCATTGGTCGGGGGGCTGCCCAAGCATCTGCTGAAAGTCGGGACCCTGAAAATCCCGACAGAATGCAACGGTTTGAGGACCAGCTTGCTGCTATGGCTGGGATGATCCAACAATTTATGCAGCAGCAGGCTAATGTTCCTGCAACACCTGTACCATCTGCCGCACCACCAGCTCCTGAGTCTGAGGGACTTCCTGTTCCTCCTGCACCAGTACCTCCGGTTGTGCCTGCTACACCTGAGGCCGTTTCTCCGGCTAGGGTTACTCCCGGGGTTGCAAGGGGTGGCAATCCTGTATCTGACATTGGATTGGTCGCTCAGCCTGTGCAACCAAATGCCCCGGAAGATCCCAGAGCGGCATACAAAGCGGAAAGGATGAGGATTAAGGGGGTATTGTTGGAGTTCAACAAATTCAAGCCCCAAGAGTTTACTGGACGAGAAAAGGACCATTGGGCTCTTGAACAATGGTTGAACCATATGGAGAAACTATTTAGGGATTTGGATACTGAGGAGCAAGATAAGGTGACATTGGGGGTACACTGCCTCGGTGTTAGCGCGAGTATGTGGTGGTTCCACTACAAGCATCAACATTTTGCATCAGAAGCACCTAAGCCTACTTGGGATCAATTTAAGGCGGCATTATACCATCGCTACCTTAAAGAGACAGCAAGAGAGGCATTGGAGCGGGAACTGGAAACTATCCGCCAAGGTGGCCGCACGCTGCGGGAGTATCAGGAAGAGTTTACAAGAATGGCTGATTTAGTACCTCGCGCAGTGCAGGATGAGCGGCGAAAGGTCCGGCTGTTCACTCAAGGACTGCGACCGGAGATTCGACGTCAGTTATCTTCTCACTTGATAGTTGATTTCGATGATTGCATCGAGCGCTGCCTTTCGATCGAGGCAGATGTGGTGGCTTCGCGTGCCGAACGGGAAGTTATGGACAAGGGAAAGGGGAAGAAGCGGTCTTTCTCTGGAAATGGAGAAGGATCGTCGAAGAACTGGAAACCGCCTAGGTACCCACGTAGCCAGAATCAGACTGTTGGCACCCGGGTAAGCGATCAACCACGGGGAAACGGGCCTTGCATTTTCTGTGGGGGAAATCATCGACCATATGTTTGTGACCGGCGCCAAGGCCGATGTTACCAGTGCGGCCAGCCTGGGCATATCTCTGCCAACTGTCCCCAGAAATCTGCACCTATACAAACGGTGTTATCTGTACCGCCTATTGCTGTTAGGCCTCCTGCGCCCACCCAGAGTGTGGCTACTTCTGGTCGTCGTCCACCATCACGCCAACCTGAGGGATCACGCCAGGTGTCTGGTGGTCGAGTCTATGCATTGACCCAGCATGGAGAGCCAACAGGAGAAGGCCTGTCTGAAGTCTGAAGTTATTAGCATAATAAAATTGTAACAAACGATATTTGGATTTGTTTAAAGACTCTAGAAGTATTTTGTTTAAGTTTCGGGGACGAAACTTCTTAGAAGTTGTGGGTAATGTAATAACCGTAAAATTAAAGACTTTATAATTACTTTTGAAAATTATATAATTAGTAATTTTGGCAAAAATTGGAACATAGTGGATCAATAGTGGCCCAGAAATACCGACTTTTGATCGGAGCCTGATCTCGAAAATCCGAGATCACCATTGCGATCGTCTCGACGAAACATGAAAAGTTCATATGCACTTGTCGATGATCCAACGGTTGGATCTTCCGCAAAACAGCGAAGAAGGAACGGGTCCCACAACTTAAGTTGTGAATAGTAACCCTATTTTAAATCCCCTTTTGATCACTAATGGCCGTTTCACTGTCTGAAACCCTGACATAGGGGTATGAGTAGTCAAACCTAACTAATTTCGACGTTCTGAGCACAATGGCACTGACGGATGTTACGTTTGGCGACCCGGGTGCATCGAAGGGTGTGCACTGTACCGCAAATTACTGAACTAGATGGTCCAAGATTTTATCCGAGCGTCAAACAAAACAAACAAATTCGCTACTTAACAGGTCTCGACAAGCCGGACGTCGTGGCGAAGTCCGTTTCGCAAATTGGCGAACGAATTTTCTCGAAATGCGTGAAATGCACCGAAAAAGGGGGTATTTTTGAGAAAACTATAACATTTTATGTGTCGAATTGTTAGGGACTAAAACATCAAGGTGTTGGGTGCATTTTGCACCTATTGTGAAGAGCTCGGAGGCTAGGGTTGAGTGTAAACCGGGTTTGAGGTTATTTTGCAAAGAATCTTGCATTTATGTTATGGTGTCTCTTGGTCTCCTTTGGTTCATGCACGAGGGGTCAGGGGGGAGTCCGAAGCATCACATGGCTCTCCTACATCACCCCAGATCAACCCTGTGCGCTGATTTGGCCAAGGAACACAATCCCATAGAGAGTGAACCCGAGAGAGAGAGAGAGAACAAGGAAGGTTGGGACCAAACCTTACCAAAGTTGGATTGGAGTCCCTGAGGAGTTCCCCTGTGCCTGTGGTGCAACCTGGGAGGCTGCCGTGGCCGCGCGTGGAAGAAGGAGAAGGATCATCGGCTTCTTCCTCTCTTCATCAACTCCGGCAAGGTGAGTGTTTTTAAACCACGGTTTGCATGAACCCTAGATCAGTAGCAGTGGACCCCTTAGGTCCTTAGGTTGCTCGCTGCTAAGTCCCAGGGTCCCATGCACGTTGCATGGCCGGCGGGAGCAACTAATGGCCGGAAACCTAGCCGAGCTCCGCCGCGGCCTATCTCTTTAAATAATGGACCATATTGAAAACTAAAATGATGGGAATGAACTGTAGAATATATAGAATATAGCTGCAAAGTTTGAGCAAAGATGGATGAGTGTTCGCGAAGAAAATCGAAACCCTAGTTTTTTCGGGTTTTTGTATGTTGGCCGAGCTTTGTGCTCCGGCGCCGGCGAGCTTCTCCGACGCCGGCCACCTACCCAGAACACTTGCTGGGACCAAGGGGATCTCAACCATGCTGTTGCATGGCATCCATGCAGCTTGAAACCCAAGGTGCCATGGTTGACCCGAGAATGAACCAAGAAGCGGCCGCCGGCGTTCCGGCCAACTCCGGCTGGGAAGGTTGGTCGGGAAGCTTTGTATGGACCCGAGAATGAACATTTCCATCCATGTTGGAGGGCTTCAAAATGCCTCTATAGAAATTCACCATTAATGGTGGTGAAGCTCCAATCCGAGCTCGCTCCACCGCCGCCGCCGCCGTGCCCTGTCGCCGGGCACGGGTCCAGGTAAGTTGGTTGCGATGTATAGCAGCATTTTGGTCAAGTAGTTGAGCCCAGATTCCTTGGTTGAGTGGTCACGAATTTCAAGGATGGAAGCTTCATCTTCCTCCTCGTGCCGCGGCCAACCTGGGATTTTGATTGCTCCAGGTTGATGGGAATTGCTCCAGAAGCTTTGTAGATTAAGTTTATCCATGTTATGATGCTTCAGGTGCAATGTAGGCTGAGAACCAACTCGGGAATGGGGTTGTATGCTTGTATATATAAAGTGCCCACCAACTGTTTGATAAAATGCCATAGTGAAATTTTATACAGAATTTGGCTTTGATGTAAATATGAAACTTGTTTCAAAATGTCCCCTGAGCTTGATGCTCACTTCAGATCAAAGTGGATCTGTGTGGATTGATGTTTGGAACATCGTGAATGTTGTATGTGAGCCAAGTGCTGGTTCTGGTTGAACCAGTGATTATTGGGTTGCACTAGGGCAAGCCCAGTGATTCTTGAGCCATTTTAGGTTTATGGTTAAAGCAGATTTTTATATGGATCAGTAGAAGTTAAGTTTTTAATTTGTCAAGCCCTAGAGTTAGTGTTTTGGCCCAAGGTTGATTCTGGGCTGTTGGCGAAGCCGCGACAGTGAGCTCTTGACTAATTTGGGGTTACTGAACGCGATGCTCGCGTTAAAAATTGGTTTTGATGATCCGGAGAAATAAAATTGCATTAAGGATAGGTTAGAGAAGAAAATTATGGCCCGTAGTTTTCCTCGGGTTCCGTGCTGCCGCAAATTGGTGAGCACGGTGTTCAGCAAGTTAAATGTCACCCGCTAGAAGTGACGGTTCGTAAAAATGAGCTTCCAGTTAAAAGAACGAGCGAAAACAGTGCTCAAATGACATTATTATTTAAATAATTAGAGGTTTTAAGTTGATCTGGAGAAGATCTGGTGTTTAAGTTGGGATTAGTAGGATTGAGTTTGTCTCCCTGATCAGTATTTTTGATTCAGGTTGGTTCGGTTTGCCTCTGATTTCGAGCGTCCAGTTGAGACAGTTTAGTTGCCTGCAAACGACAGGTGGGTTTATCTTCGGTCCGGGCTTTATCATTTCGGCCCTCTGGGGTATAGTATTGGTTGTACCCCTATTCTTGTTAGCCTAGATGATACTTGAGCCTGTCTTCCTTTTGAATAATTTTATGCTGCTGTATGCCTGAGTTATGATCTTTATCAGTTGCCTGATTATATGATGCCTTACATGATTGATCTTAGTTGTTTCCAGTATTTATATTCTTATTCTGGACATTGCCATACCTATTTGGTCATTAGGTGTTGAGCCTGTACTGCTAAACACATGATTTTTATTCAACAAATGATTTTATCCAAGCATCGCAGTGTCGCCTGAGTCTGTTCTTGTTTGATAGGACAAAGGCACAACTCTTCGAGGTTTGGGCCTAAAACTTGTTTTTAGCCAAGCATCGCAGGGTCGCCTGAGTCTGTTCTTGTTTGATAGGACAAAGGCATTGCTCTGCGGGGTTTGGACCTAAAACCTGTTTTCAAAATGATTTTCTTAAAACATCATGTGTTTAGTCTTGTATGATTCGTTTTTAGTTGCTTCCAATATTAGGACTTTATTCCTGGACATTTGCTATACCTGATTGTCAGTATCTCTGGTTATTCCTGCATATGAGTTGAGATTCAGTTGATTCTGATATTGCATCCTTGATTGGATTAGTTGATGATTATATTCCTGCATATGAGTTGAGATTCAGTTGATTCTGATATTGCATTCTTGATTGGATTAGTTGATGATTATATTTCTGCATATAATTTGAGATTCAGTTGATTCTGATATTGCATCCTTGATTGGATTAGTTGATGATTATATTATTCCTGCTTATGAGTTGAGATTCTGCTAAACACATGTTTTTCCTTTTAACAAATGTTTTTATCCAAGCATCGCAGGGTCGCCTGAGTCTGTTCTTGTTTGATAGGACAAAGGCACAACTCTTCGAGGTTTGGGCCTAAAACTTATTTTTTATCCAAGCATCGCAGGGTCGCCTGAGTCTGTTCTTGTTTGATAGGACAAAGGCACAGCTCTTCGAGGTTTAGATATAAAACATGTTTTCAAAATGATTTTTCTTAAAAATAAAAATGTGTGTTTAGTCTTGCATGATTGGTCTGTCGAGTTGAGATTTTGTTGGCATACTATTGTTGCATCCCAGTGTGGATTTCCCGGCTTGTTGCCGATTACCCGGTCTGTGGACCGTGAGCTTGAGCATTCGCATGATTTATCGCCCGTACTGCTGTACTTCACGAACATCAACGGAGTCGCGCCCCGTGTGGATGTTCTTTACCGATAAAGTGGTTAGCAGTAGCTACCCGTGACTCCCAGGTTAGTGCCCAAGGGTGCCAGAGTGTTGACTCCCAGGTTAGTGCCCGAGGGTGCCGGAGTATGTCAGCCAGGTTGGTGCCAGGTTCGGCTAGTTTTTCCTGAGGTCTTGTAGACCAATATGGTGACTTATGATTGGGTATTTGATATTTCATTTGTTGATGCATATGTTGCCTGTTTAGCCTGCTTTTGTCATATCTCATGATTTCCTGATTCCTATTCCTGCTATAGTAATCAGCCTAAGCTTACTTCAAGATTTTATAAGATTGCTTTAAATTACAGCTCCAAAGATATATCTGCTTTACCTAACATGTGATTATTACTATCCTCTAGTATTGTATGACAGTAGGTACGATCTGCTATTTCTCGGCTCGTCGTGCCCACTGGGATACATGTACAGTGTATCTCACACCCCCTGGGTGACCATTTTTCAGGTCGATCGGGTGCTGGGATGTCGGGACGTGTTGGTGAGATTCCGAGTTAGAAGTTAATCCTGGACAGCCGCATCTGTAGTTGTTAAGTTTGAGATTTTAATTTAATTTGTAAAAGCATGTTGTAAATCTGTAAAGTAATTGTTTATGCTGTTGTAGTAACTTCTAGTTGTACGTAGTTAGTTACTCTGATGTTGTAAAGCTAGCCGTGCATATATAGAAAAGGCTCAATCCCAAGGGGGATTGGGACTCTTCTATATATGTGGCGGTCTGTCATGCCCTGTCTGTTTTAAAACTCTAATAAAACTCTGATTTGAAAAAAAAAAAAAAAAAAAAAAAAAAAAAAAAAAAATTAGACGCTGATTTTCGAACTCGGGGCGTGACAGATTAAATGGTATCAGAGCATAGGAAGACGATGTCTAGGTTTGGATAGGAACGAACCCTAGGATGACTTGTGTCTACGAGAGAGCGATGGGTAGTGTTCTAAGTCTTGTAGTTAAAAACAGAAGTTGTGGGTCGGGTAAACTGAAATCCATCCTTGGCTCGCACCAGGCGTGGTGTTGGTGGCAGTCGTGGGACTGGCATTGGTCGGGGGGCTGCCCAAGCATCTGCTGAAAGTCGGGACCCTGAAAATCCCGACAGAATGCAACGGTTTGAGGACCAGCTTGCTGCTATGGCTGGGATGATCCAACAATTTATGCAGCAGCAGGCTAATGTTCCTGCAACACCTGTACCATCTGCCGCACCACCAGCTCCTGAGTCTGAGGGACTTCCTGTTCCTCCTGCACCAGTACCTCCGGTTGTGCCTGCTACACCTGAGGCCGTTTCTCCGGCTAGGGTTACTCCCGGGGTTGCAAGGGGTGGCAATCCTGTATCTGACATTGGATTGGTCGCTCAGCCTGTGCAACCAAATGCCCCGGAAGATCCCAGAGCGGCATACAAAGCGGAAAGGATGAGGATTAAGGGGGTATTGTTGGAGTTCAACAAATTCAAGCCCCAAGAGTTTACTGGACGAGAAAAGGACCATTGGGCTCTTGAACAATGGTTGAACCATATAGAGAAACTATTTAGGGATTTGGATACTGAGGAGCAAGATAAGGTGACATTGGGGGTACACTGCCTCGGTGTTAGCGCGAGTATGTGGTGGTTCCACTACAAGCATCAACATTTTGCATCAGAAGCACCTAACCCTACTTGGGATCAATTTAAGGCGGCATTATACCATCGCTACCTTAAAGAGACAGCAAGAGAGGCATTGGAGCGGGAACTGGAAACTATCCGCCAAGGTGGCCGCACGCTGCGGGAGTATCAGGAAGAGTTTACAAGAATGGCTGATTTAGTACCTCGCGCAGTGCAGGATGAGCGGCGAAAGGTCCGGCTGTTCACTCAAGGACTGCGACCGGAGATTCGACGTCAGTTATCTTCTCACTTGATAGTTGATTTCGATGATTGCATCGAGCGCTGCCTTTCGATCGAGGCAGATGTGGTGGCTTCGCGTGCCGAACGGGAAGTTATGGACAAGGGAAAGGGGAAGAAGCGGTCTTTCTCTGGAAATGGAGAAGGATCGTCGAAGAACTGGAAACCGCCTAGGTACCCACGTAGCCAGAATCAGACTGTTGGCACCCGGGTAAGCGATCAACCACGGGGAAACGGGCCTTGCATTTTCTGTGGGGGAAATCATCGACCATATGTTTGTGACCGGCGCCAAGGCCGATGTTACCAGTGCGGCCAGCCTGGGCATATCTCTGCCAACTGTCCCCAGAAATCTGCACCTATACAAACGGTGTTATCTGTACCGCCTATTGCTGTTAGGCCTCCTGCGCCCACCCAGAGTGTGGCTACTTCTGGTCGTCGTCCACCATCACGCCAACCTGAGGGATCACGCCAGGTGTCTGGTGGTCGAGTCTATGCATTGACCCAGCATGGAGAGCCAACAGGAGAAGGCCTGTCTGAAGTCTGAAGTTATTAGCATAATAAAATTGTAACAAACGATATTTGGATTTGTTTAAAGACTCTAGAAGTATTTTGTTTAAGTTTCGGGGACGAAACTTCTTAGAAGTTGTGGGTAATGTAATAACCGTAAAATTAAAGACTTTATAATTACTTTTGAAAATTATATAATTAGTAATTTTGGCAAAAATTGGAACATAGTGGATCAATAGTGGCCCAGAAATACCGACTTTTGATCGGAGCCTGATCTCGAAAATCCGAGATCACCATTGCGATCGTCTCGACGAAACATGAAAAGTTCATATGCACTTGTCGATGATCCAACGGTTGGATCTTCCGCAAAACAGCGAAGAAGGAACGGGTCCCACAACTTAAGTTGTGAATAGTAACCCTATTTTAAATCCCCTTTTGATCACTAATGGCCGTTTCACTGTCTGAAACCCTGACATAGGGGTATGAGTAGTCAAACCTAACTAATTTCGACGTTCTGAGCACAATGGCACTGACGGATGTTACGTTTGGCGACCCGGGTGCATCGAAGGGTGTGCACTGTACCGCAAATTACTGAACTAGATGGTCCAAGATTTTATCCGAGCGTCAAACAAAACAAACAAATTCGCTACTTAACAGGTCTCGACAAGCCGGACGTCGTGGCGAAGTCCGTTTCGCAAATTGGCGAACGAATTTTCTCGAAATGCGTGAAATGCACCGAAAAAGGGGGTATTTTTGAGAAAACTATAACATTTTATGTGTCGAATTGTTAGGGACTAAAACATCAAGGTGTTGGGTGCATTTTGCACCTATTGTGAAGAGCTCGGAGGCTAGGGTTGAGTGTAAACCGGGTTTGAGGTTATTTTGCAAAGAATCTTGCATTTATGTTATGGTGTCTCTTGGTCTCCTTTGGTTCATGCACGAGGGGTCAGGGGGGAGTCCGAAGCATCACATGGCTCTCCTACATCACCCCAGATCAACCCTGTGCGCTGATTTGGCCAAGGAACACAATCCCATAGAGAGTGAACCCGAGAGAGAGAGAGAGAACAAGGAAGGTTGGGACCAAACCTTACCAAAGTTGGATTGGAGTCCCTGAGGAGTTCCCCTGTGCCTGTGGTGCAACCTGGGAGGCTGCCGTGGCCGCGCGTGGAAGAAGGAGAAGGATCATCGGCTTCTTCCTCTCTTCATCAACTCCGGCAAGGTGAGTGTTTTTAAACCACGGTTTGCATGAACCCTAGATCAGTAGCAGTGGACCCCTTAGGTCCTTAGGTTGCTCGCTGCTAAGTCCCAGGGTCCCATGCACGTTGCATGGCCGGCGGGAGCAACTAATGGCCGGAAACCTAGCCGAGCTCCGCCGCGGCCTATCTCTTTAAATAATGGACCATATTGAAAACTAAAATGATGGGAATGAACTGTAGAATATATAGAATATAGCTGCAAAGTTTGAGCAAAGATGGATGAGTGTTCGCGAAGAAAATCGAAACCCTAGTTTTTCGGGTTTTTGTATGTTGGCCGAGCTTTGTGCTCCGGCGCCGGCGAGCTTCTCCGACGCCGGCCACCTACCCAGAACACTTGCTGGGACCAAGGGGATCTCAACCATGCTGTTGCATGGCATCCATGCAGCTTGAAACCCAAGGTGCCATGGTTGACCCGAGAATGAACCAAGAAGCGGCCGCCGGCGTTCCGGCCAACTCCGGCTGGGAAGGTTGGTCGGGAAGCTTTGTATGGACCCGAGAATGAACATTTCCATCCATGTTGGAGGGCTTCAAAATGCCTCTATAGAAATTCACCATTAATGGTGGTGAAGCTCCAATCCGAGCTCGCTCCACCGCCGCCGCCGCCGTGCCCTGTCGCCGGGCACGGGTCCAGGTAAGTTGGTTGCGATGTATAGCAGCATTTTGGTCAAGTAGTTGAGCCCAGATTCCTTGGTTGAGTGGTCACGAATTTCAAGGATGGAAGCTTCATCTTCCTCCTCGTGCCGCGGCCAACCTGGGATTTTGATTGCTCCAGGTTGATGGGAATTGCTCCAGAAGCTTTGTAGATTAAGTTTATCCATGTTATGATGCTTCAGGTGCAATGTAGGCTGAGAACCAACTCGGGAATGGGGTTGTATGCTTGTATATATAAAGTGCCCACCAACTGTTTGATAAAATGCCATAGTGAAATTTTATACAGAATTTGGCTTTGATGTAAATATGAAACTTGTTTCAAAATGTCCCCTGAGCTTGATGCTCACTTCAGATCAAAGTGGATCTGTGTGGATTGATGTTTGGAACATCGTGAATGTTGTATGTGAGCCAAGTGCTGGTTCTGGTTGAACCAGTGATTATTGGGTTGCACTAGGGCAAGCCCAGTGATTCTTGAGCCATTTTAGGTTTATGGTTAAAGCAGATTTTTATATGGATCAGTAGAAGTTAAGTTTTTAATTTGTCAAGCCCTAGAGTTAGTGTTTTGGCCCAAGGTTGATTCTGGGCTGTTGGCGAAGCCGCGACAGTGAGCTCTTGACTAATTTGGGGTTACTGAACGCGATGCTCGCGTTAAAAATTGGTTTTGATGATCCGGAGAAATAAAATTGCATTAAGGATAGGTTAGAGAAGAAAATTATGGCCCGTAGTTTTCCTCGGGTTCCGTGCTGCCGCAAATTGGTGAGCACGGTGTTCAGCAAGTTAAATGTCACCCGCTAGAAGTGACGGTTCGTAAAAATGAGCTTCCAGTTAAAAGAACGAGCGAAAACAGTGCTCAAATGACATTATTATTTAAATAATTAGAGGTTTTAAGTTGATCTGGAGAAGATCTGGTGTTTAAGTTGGGATTAGTAGGATTGAGTTTGTCTCCCTGATCAGTATTTTTGATTCAGGTTGGTTCGGTTTGCCTCTGATTTCGAGCGTCCAGTTGAGACAGTTTAGTTGCCTGCAAACGACAGGTGGGTTTATCTTCGGTCCGGGCTTTATCATTTCGGCCCTCTGGGGTATAGTATTGGTTGTACCCCTATTCTTGTTAGCCTAGATGATACTTGAGCCTGTCTTCCTTTTGAATAATTTTATGCTGCTGTATGCCTGAGTTATGATCTTTATCAGTTGCCTGATTATATGATGCCTTACATGATTGATCTTAGTTGTTTCCAGTATTTATATTCTTATTCTGGACATTGCCATACCTATTTGGTCATTAGGTGTTGAGCCTGTACTGCTAAACACATGATTTTTATTCAACAAATGATTTTATCCAAGCATCGCAGTGTCGCCTGAGTCTGTTCTTGTTTGATAGGACAAAGGCACAACTCTTCGAGGTTTGGGCCTAAAACTTGTTTTTAGCCAAGCATCGCAGGGTCGCCTGAGTCTGTTCTTGTTTGATAGGACAAAGGCATTGCTCTGCGGGGTTTGGACCTAAAACCTGTTTTCAAAATGATTTTCTTAAAACATCATGTGTTTAGTCTTGTATGATTCGTTTTTAGTTGCTTCCAATATTAGGACTTTATTCCTGGACATTTGCTATACCTGATTGTCAGTATCTCTGGTTATTCCTGCATATGAGTTGAGATTCAGTTGATTCTGATATTGCATCCTTGATTGGATTAGTTGATGATTATATTCCTGCATATGAGTTGAGATTCAGTTGATTCTGATATTGCATTCTTGATTGGATTAGTTGATGATTATATTTCTGCATATAATTTGAGATTCAGTTGATTCTGATATTGCATCCTTGATTGGATTAGTTGATGATTATATTATTCCTGCTTATGAGTTGAGATTCTGCTAAACACATGTTTTTCCTTTTAACAAATGTTTTTATCCAAGCATCGCAGGGTCGCCTGAGTCTGTTCTTGTTTGATAGGACAAAGGCACAACTCTTCGAGGTTTGGGCCTAAAACTTATTTTTTATCCAAGCATCGCAGGGTCGCCTGAGTCTGTTCTTGTTTGATAGGACAAAGGCACAGCTCTTCGAGGTTTAGATATAAAACATGTTTTCAAAATGATTTTTCTTAAAAATAAAAATGTGTGTTTAGTCTTGCATGATTGGTCTGTCGAGTTGAGATTTTGTTGGCATACTATTGTTGCATCCCAGTGTGGATTTCCCGGCTTGTTGCCGATTACCCGGTCTGTGGACCGTGAGCTTGAGCATTCGCATGATTTATCGCCCGTACTGCTGTACTTCACGAACATCAACGGAGTCGCGCCCCGTGTGGATGTTCTTTACCGATAAAGTGGTTAGCAGTAGCTACCCGTGACTCCCAGGTTAGTGCCCAAGGGTGCCAGAGTGTTGACTCCCAGGTTAGTGCCCGAGGGTGCCGGAGTATGTCAGCCAGGTTGGTGCCAGGTTCGGCTAGTTTTTCCTGAGGTCTTGTAGACCAATATGGTGACTTATGATTGGGTATTTGATATTTCATTTGTTGATGCATATGTTGCCTGTTTAGCCTGCTTTTGTCATATCTCATGATTTCCTGATTCCTATTCCTGCTATAGTAATCAGCCTAAGCTTACTTCAAGATTTTATAAGATTGCTTTAAATTACAGCTCCAAAGATATATCTGCTTTACCTAACATGTGATTATTAC
Source organism: Tillandsia fasciculata (assembly GCA_029168755.2). Lineage (NCBI taxonomy): Eukaryota > Viridiplantae > Streptophyta > Magnoliopsida > Poales > Bromeliaceae > Tillandsia > Tillandsia fasciculata. The sequence continues at coordinate 3,732,987 of CM054944.1, forward strand.
TATCCTCTAGTATTGTATGACAGTAGGTACGATCTGCTATTTCTTGGCTCGTCGTGCCCACTGGGATACATGTACAGTGTATCTCACACCCCCTGGGTGACCATTTTTCAGGTTGATCGGGTGCTGGGATGTCGGGACGTGTTGGTGAGATTCCGAGTTAGAAGTTAATCCTGGACAGCCGCATCTGTAGTTGTTAAGTTTGAGATTTTAATTTAATTTGTAAAAGCATGTTGTAAATCTGTAAAGTAATTGTTTATGCTGTTGTAGTAACTTCTAGTTGTACGTAGTTAGTTACTCTGATGTTGTAAAGCTAGCCGTGCATATATAGAAAAGGCTCAATCCCAAGAGGGATTGGGACTCTTCTATATATGTGGCGGTCTGTCATGCCCTGTCTGTTTTAAAACTCTAATAAAACTCTGATTTGAAAAAAAAAAAAAAAAAAAAAAAAAAAAAAAAAAAATTAGACGCTGATTTTCGAACTCGGGGCGTGACAGATTAAATGGTATCAGAGCATAGGAAGACGATGTCTAGGTTTGGATAGGAACGAACCCTAGGATGACTTGTGTCTACGAGAGAGCGATGGGTAGTGTTCTAAGTCTTGTAGTTAAAAACAGAAGTTGTGGGTCGGGTAAACTGAAATCCATCCTTGGCTCGCACCAGGCGTGGTGTTGGTGGCAGTCGTGGGACTGGCATTGGTCGGGGGGCTGCCCAAGCATCTGCTGAAAGTCGGGACCCTGAAAATCCCGACAGAATGCAACGGTTTGAGGACCAGCTTGCTGCTATGGCTGGGATGATCCAACAATTTATGCAGCAGCAGGCTAATGTTCCTGCAACACCTGTACCATCTGCCGCACCACCAGCTCCTGAGTCTGAGGGACTTCCTGTTCCTCCTGCACCAGTACCTCCGGTTGTGCCTGCTACACCTGAGGCCGTTTCTCCGGCTAGGGTTACTCCCGGGGTTGCAAGGGGTGGCAATCCTGTATCTGACATTGGATTGGTCGCTCAGCCTGTGCAACCAAATGCCCCGGAAGATCCCAGAGCGGCATACAAAGCGGAAAGGATGAGGATTAAGGGGGTATTGTTGGAGTTCAACAAATTCAAGCCCCAAGAGTTTACTGGACGAGAAAAGGACCATTGGGCTCTTGAACAATGGTTGAACCATATAGAGAAACTATTTAGGGATTTGGATACTGAGGAGCAAGATAAGGTGACATTGGGGGTACACTGCCTCGGTGTTAGCGCGAGTATGTGGTGGTTCCACTACAAGCATCAACATTTTGCATCAGAAGCACCTAACCCTACTTGGGATCAATTTAAGGCGGCATTATACCATCGCTACCTTAAAGAGACAGCAAGAGAGGCATTGGAGCGGGAACTGGAAACTATCCGCCAAGGTGGCCGCACGCTGCGGGAGTATCAGGAAGAGTTTACAAGAATGGCTGATTTAGTACCTCGCGCAGTGCAGGATGAGCGGCGAAAGGTCCGGCTGTTCACTCAAGGACTGCGACCGGAGATTCGACGTCAGTTATCTTCTCACTTGATAGTTGATTTCGATGATTGCATCGAGCGCTGCCTTTCGATCGAGGCAGATGTGGTGGCTTCGCGTGCCGAACGGGAAGTTATGGACAAGGGAAAGGGGAAGAAGCGGTCTTTCTCTGGAAATGGAGAAGGATCGTCGAAGAACTGGAAACCGCCTAGGTACCCACGTAGCCAGAATCAGACTGTTGGCACCCGGGTAAGCGATCAACCACGGGGAAACGGGCCTTGCATTTTCTGTGGGGGAAATCATCGACCATATGTTTGTGACCGGCGCCAAGGCCGATGTTACCAGTGCGGCCAGCCTGGGCATATCTCTGCCAACTGTCCCCAGAAATCTGCACCTATACAAACGGTGTTATCTGTACCGCCTATTGCTGTTAGGCCTCCTGCGCCCACCCAGAGTGTGGCTACTTCTGGTCGTCGTCCACCATCACGCCAACCTGAGGGATCACGCCAGGTGTCTGGTGGTCGAGTCTATGCATTGACCCAGCATGGAGAGCCAACAGGAGAAGGCCTGTCTGAAGTCTGAAGTTATTAGCATAATAAAATTGTAACAAACGATATTTGGATTTGTTTAAAGACTCTAGAAGTATTTTGTTTAAGTTTCGGGGACGAAACTTCTTAGAAGTTGTGGGTAATGTAATAACCGTAAAATTAAAGACTTTATAATTACTTTTGAAAATTATATAATTAGTAATTTTGGCAAAAATTGGAACATAGTGGATCAATAGTGGCCCAGAAATACCGACTTTTGATCGGAGCCTGATCTCGAAAATCCGAGATCACCATTGCGATCGTCTCGACGAAACATGAAAAGTTCATATGCACTTGTCGATGATCCAACGGTTGGATCTTCCGCAAAACAGCGAAGAAGGAACGGGTCCCACAACTTAAGTTGTGAATAGTAACCCTATTTTAAATCCCCTTTTGATCACTAATGGCCGTTTCACTGTCTGAAACCCTGACATAGGGGTATGAGTAGTCAAACCTAACTAATTTCGACGTTCTGAGCACAATGGCACTGACGGATGTTACGTTTGGCGACCCGGGTGCATCGAAGGGTGTGCACTGTACCGCAAATTACTGAACTAGATGGTCCAAGATTTTATCCGAGCGTCAAACAAAACAAACAAATTCGCTACTTAACAGGTCTCGACAAGCCGGACGTCGTGGCGAAGTCCGTTTCGCAAATTGGCGAACGAATTTTCTCGAAATGCGTGAAATGCACCGAAAAAGGGGGTATTTTTGAGAAAACTATAACATTTTATGTGTCGAATTGTTAGGGACTAAAACATCAAGGTGTTGGGTGCATTTTGCACCTATTGTGAAGAGCTCGGAGGCTAGGGTTGAGTGTAAACCGGGTTTGAGGTTATTTTGCAAAGAATCTTGCATTTATGTTATGGTGTCTCTTGGTCTCCTTTGGTTCATGCACGAGGGGTCAGGGGGGAGTCCGAAGCATCACATGGCTCTCCTACATCACCCCAGATCAACCCTGTGCGCTGATTTGGCCAAGGAACACAATCCCATAGAGAGTGAACCCGAGAGAGAGAGAGAGAACAAGGAAGGTTGGGACCAAACCTTACCAAAGTTGGATTGGAGTCCCTGAGGAGTTCCCCTGTGCCTGTGGTGCAACCTGGGAGGCTGCCGTGGCCGCGCGTGGAAGAAGGAGAAGGATCATCGGCTTCTTCCTCTCTTCATCAACTCCGGCAAGGTGAGTGTTTTTAAACCACGGTTTGCATGAACCCTAGATCAGTAGCAGTGGACCCCTTAGGTCCTTAGGTTGCTCGCTGCTAAGTCCCAGGGTCCCATGCACGTTGCATGGCCGGCGGGAGCAACTAATGGCCGGAAACCTAGCCGAGCTCCGCCGCGGCCTATCTCTTTAAATAATGGACCATATTGAAAACTAAAATGATGGGAATGAACTGTAGAATATATAGAATATAGCTGCAAAGTTTGAGCAAAGATGGATGAGTGTTCGCGAAGAAAATCGAAACCCTAGTTTTTCGGGTTTTTGTATGTTGGCCGAGCTTTGTGCTCCGGCGCCGGCGAGCTTCTCCGACGCCGGCCACCTACCCAGAACACTTGCTGGGACCAAGGGGATCTCAACCATGCTGTTGCATGGCATCCATGCAGCTTGAAACCCAAGGTGCCATGGTTGACCCGAGAATGAACCAAGAAGCGGCCGCCGGCGTTCCGGCCAACTCCGGCTGGGAAGGTTGGTCGGGAAGCTTTGTATGGACCCGAGAATGAACATTTCCATCCATGTTGGAGGGCTTCAAAATGCCTCTATAGAAATTCACCATTAATGGTGGTGAAGCTCCAATCCGAGCTCGCTCCACCGCCGCCGCCGCCGTGCCCTGTCGCCGGGCACGGGTCCAGGTAAGTTGGTTGCGATGTATAGCAGCATTTTGGTCAAGTAGTTGAGCCCAGATTCCTTGGTTGAGTGGTCACGAATTTCAAGGATGGAAGCTTCATCTTCCTCCTCGTGCCGCGGCCAACCTGGGATTTTGATTGCTCCAGGTTGATGGGAATTGCTCCAGAAGCTTTGTAGATTAAGTTTATCCATGTTATGATGCTTCAGGTGCAATGTAGGCTGAGAACCAACTCAGGAATGGGGTTGTATGCTTGTATATATAAAGTGCCCACCAACTGTTTGATAAAATGCCATAGTGAAATTTTATACAGAATTTGGCTTTGATGTAAATATGAAACTTGTTTCAAAATGTCCCCTGAGCTTGATGCTCACTTCAGATCAAAGTGGATCTGTGTGGATTGATGTTTGGAACATCGTGAATGTTGTATGTGAGCCAAGTGCTGGTTCTGGTTGAACCAGTGATTATTGGGTTGCACTAGGGCAAGCCCAGTGATTCTTGAGCCATTTTAGGTTTATGGTTAAAGCAGATTTTTATATGGATCAGTAGAAGTTAAGTTTTTAATTTGTCAAGCCCTAGAGTTAGTGTTTTGGCCCAAGGTTGATTCTGGGCTGTTGGCGAAGCCGCGACAGTGAGCTCTTGACTAATTTGGGGTTACTGAACGCGATGCTCGCGTTAAAAATTGGTTTTGATGATCCGGAGAAATAAAATTGCATTAAGGATAGGTTAGAGAAGAAAATTATGGCCCGTAGTTTTCCTCGGGTTCCGTGCTGCCGCAAATTGGTGAGCACGGTGTTCAGCAAGTTAAATGTCACCCGCTAGAAGTGACGGTTCGTAAAAATGAGCTTCCAGTTAAAAGAACGAGCGAAAACAGTGCTCAAATGACATTATTATTTAAATAATTAGAGGTTTTAAGTTGATCTGGAAAAGATCTGGTGTTTAAGTTGGGATTAGTAGGATTGAGTTTGTCTCCCTGATCAGTATTTTTGATTCAGGTTGGTTCGGTTTGCCTCTGATTTCGAGCGTCCAGTTGAGACAGTTTAGTTGCCTGCAAACGACAGGTGGGTTTATCTTCGGTCCGGGCTTTATCATTTCGGCCCTCTGGGGTATAGTATTGGTTGTACCCCTATTCTTGTTAGCCTAGATGATACTTGAGCCTGTCTTCCTTTTGAATAATTTTATGCTGCTGTATGCCTGAGTTATGATCTTTATCAGTTGCCTGATTATATGATGCCTTACATGATTGATCTTAGTTGTTTCCAGTATTTATATTCTTATTCTGGACATTGCCATACCTGTTTGGTCATTAGGTGTTGAGCCTGTACTGCTAAACACATGATTTTTATTCAACAAATGATTTTATCCAAGCATCGCAGTGTCGCCTGAGTCTGTTCTTGTTTGATAGGACAAAGGCACAACTCTTCGAGGTTTGGGCCTAAAACTTGTTTTTAGCCAAGCATCGCAGGGTCGCCTGAGTCTGTTCTTGTTTGATAGGACAAAGGCATTGCTCTGCGGGGTTTGGACCTAAAACCTGTTTTCAAAATGATTTTCTTAAAACATCATGTGTTTAGTCTTGTATGATTCGTTTTTGGTTGCTTCCAATATTAGGACTTTATTCCTGGACATTTTGTCACGCCCCGATTTCAAAAACCAGTGTATAAATTTTTTTTTTTTTTAAATCAGAGTTTCAATAACAGCCAGGGCAATGACAGACCGCCACATATATAGAAGAGTCCCAATCCCCTATGGAATTGAGCCTTTTCTATATATGCACGGCTAGCTTGGCAACAACATCAGAGTACTAACTACATACAACTCTAAACAAATATAACAAGTTAACTTTACAACTATTTTTGCAAATATACAACTGAAATACAATTTCCTTTCTCTCAACATCTATTACATAACTTTTCGGCTGTCCAGGGTCAATCTCTAACTTGGAACCTCACCAACTCGTCCCGACATCCCAGCACCCGCTCGGCCTGAAAAACAGTCACCCGAGGGTGTCAGACACACCGGAGTGTATCCCAGTGGGCACGACGTGTCACGCCCCGGGGTAACCAGAACCCGGGCCCGCCAACAGATCCGCCGTGTACACAGAATTTTCCATGTACACGAAGCGCTGGTAACCTGCTCAGATAGATAATATACAATAAAAGAGCATAAACAGAGCTGAACTAATAGAACTAACAGTAATCTCAGACTGAATTAAACTGTAAACTGAAATAAAAGTACAATATACTCCCAGCTCACCAAAATAATACAACCAGCTGGCCACAGCCAGACCCAAAAGTAAACTACTAAAGTCTGAGATACAAAAGGGGAGTACAGTAAAAGTCTAGCTAATCTCTCGCTCGGGGTAGACGATCTAGCTAGTCGGCAATCCTCTTACCTCGATCTGCCGCTGAAGGCCCAGCAGCTCCCACAGTCGACTCTGCAAAACAAAGGGGAAAGAGGACAAGAAACAACAATAATGGGGGTGAGAACTACTAGATAAACCAGTAGCCTCCCCTAGTGGGTAAAACCTCAAATGCTGACGCACCCACTAGGACTAAAGAGGCAAAAAGGAAAGAACAGTGGTATGCAATAAAGACTGCTGAAAAGAAACTACCACTACTATGCCTCTAAATGCAGTGCCAAAAGATAACTGTATATATGCAACTATAAAGCTGACTGCCCAAAGAAAACCCAATCAGAGGGCCAGGAAATACTGGCACTGCCTGCTCTGTCATCACTCACAACTCACCAACTGACCGGCACCCGGCACGGTGTAAAGCCTACTCCGGAGTGGCACTCGAGGGGAGCGACCCACACGAGTAAAGTATGTAAAGTATCCCTGTATCAATCTCTGTATCAAGCATCTCTGTAACCAATGTCTCACAATAGCAGGACTGGATCATGACTATGATCAAAGTGGGAATACTCCATCCACTAATGCAACCCCAATCCCCAATCTGATGTGATAATAACATCCGGTCAACCGCCCAAAATCCGCGGTCACCGCTGAACCCATAGACCCCAATCTGATAAGGTAAAAACATCTGGTCAACCGCCTAACATCCGCGGTTGCCACTATGCCCCACAATCCCCAAGACGAGTCTAAACTGTCCCAGACTCAAGATCCGACTACACTATCTCAAAATCCCGATCAGACTCGAGCATCATGCATCGATAGAGAAGAATAACAATAACACATGTTTTCTCCTAAGTCAAATCCCATAATATAGTGCTGCAGTAAAATAGTGGCCTAACTAGCTGTCCAATAAGCATGCAAGTGTTCTCTTTTAAAAGCATTTGAAAAGGACTAAGGTTTCATGTGAAGACTCCTTTTAAAATATTATTAAGTTACTTAGTTGCATGCGGTTCAAGATATAGCAGTTGTCCAAATTTATTGTCCCAGATTTATCACATAGAAGCTATCAATTAATTTAGGGGGCCTATGCAATAGGTTCATGTACCACAAGTTAACTGTCACATTTATAATTGTAGAACTCTTCTACTCCTAGTGAGCAAGTCAACAAAGAGGAAAGCGCAACCACCCACCTCGAAAAGCGTGCACAATGTACCCAGAAAATACCCGCTGTCCTCTAAACACACCGTCAGCTGTAACAATATCCTACAACATCACACAAGTGTACACGGTGTAAAAATAACAATTTCCAAACACACATTTGCTGTTTTAAAATCAGCACGCAAAACGAGGAATTTTCACCTCTGTCCCGAGCTCCTAAAATCCCAGAAAAATCACGGTTGCGTTCCTCGCGAAAAATACCCAAAATCGACTCTTGAATCGCCTCGATCCGATATTCCTACGCGGAGAAATAATTCGTCGAAGTCGCCGCTGTCCAAAATCCAACCAGCAAAATGGGGGTCAAATCACCTCGGGAATCGTGCCAAAGAATCTGAATCCAGAGAAACCATCAACACGAAAAACGAAGCCCTACCTCTTAGGAACACACTGGCGAAGAAATCGTCGAAATCGGACTCCTGTACTGCGCAGGGGACTCCTCGGACTGAAATGCGACGATAACGGGCCGAAATGGGGGAAAACCGAGGCACACTGTAAAATCCGGAACGCCGCTGTCGATCTTCCCAAAAATCTGGGAACGCACCACGAGGTAGAAAAATGTGAGAGGAAAAACTTCTCTTCTCACACCTCTCCCTGGATCTCTCTCTTTCTCTCGGAAAAAGCCCAACAAGGAGGGGAGGGGGCCTTTATATAGGCCCAGCCAAACAAATGGGAAAATTCCCAATATGTCCCGACTTCCGGCGCAAACAGTGCGGCCCGGCCCAATTCGGGCGCGCACAGTGCAGCCCGGCCCGCCAATTCCGGGCGCGCACAGTGCGGCCCGGCCCGGCCCAGCACGCGCACCGGATCCGGCCGCACGCCACCGCCCGTCCGACCCGCCCTGGGCCCGACACGTGTCCGCCAAACAGGCGGCAGCCGTGCGGGCCCAGTGGGGGAGTGCCACATGCCCCCCCCTCCCCCCGGGTCAGCCCGCGTGCGGCGCCCGCCAATGGCGTGGCGCCACGTGGGGCGGCGCCGCCGCCCCCGACACGGGCGCCGGTCCGTCAACGCGCCGCCCGCGTGCGCGTACGGCCGCCCACGCGCGGTGTTGCGTGCACCGCGCACACATGAGCCGGCAAATCCGGGGCCGCCACGTGGCGCGCCCCGGTCCACCGTGCACCGCGCCGCTGCCCCCGCCTGCCCGGCCTGCCCGCGCTGCCCGCGCGCGATCCCTGCGCCGCGCGCGCTGCATCGGCCCAACTGGCGCCTGCCACGTGGCCCGCCGGTCCACCGTGCACCGGCGGCCCGCTCCGTGGACCGAGAGCCGTGCGCCGGCCCAATAAGAGCCTGCCACGTGTCCCCGGCCGGTCCACAGCTCCCCCCGTGCACCATTTTGCGCAGAAAACTTTCGGGGGTCCGTTTTTGGGCATCCGGACTCCAAAATAAATAAGTAAATAGCCGTTTTCAAGCGTTTTTCCGCGCTGAATCGAAATACGGCCTCCGTTTAGCCTGATTCCATTCCTAAAATTCGGCAAAGGCAGCCGAAGGTCAGGCTTGACCCCAAATCCTCCCTGAGTCCAAACAACACCTCCCTTTGACATGTTGGGGCCCAACACACCAACACTAGGTGTTCCACACCCCGAACAGGGGAAAAACACAGGGAAAAAAAACTGGGACACTACACGACGAGCCGAGAAATAGAAGATCGTACCTACTGGTATACAATACTAGAGGATAGTAATAATCACATGTTAGGTAAAGCAGATATATCTCTGGAGCTGTAATTTAAATCAATCTGATAAAATCTTGAAGCAAGCATAGGCTGATAACTATAGCAGGAATAGGAATCAGGAAGTCATGAGATATGACAAAAGCAGGCTAAACAGGCATCATATGCACCAACAAATGAAATATCAAATACCCAATCATAAGCCACCATGTTGGTCTACAAGACCTCAGGGAAAACTCGCCGAACCTGGCATCAAACAGAATCATGCTGATATAGATTCTAATCAAAACTAAGCAAGCATTGGGTAATCATAAGAGTATGATGTAAAGCAGATTAACCAGGCATATTATGCATCAATGAAAGAACAAGCAAGTACCCACTCAAAAGCCACCATATTGGTCTACTAGACCTCAGGGATACCTCGCCGAACCTGGCACCAACCTGGCTGACATACTCCGGCACCCTCGGGCACTAACCTGGGAGTCAACACTCCGGTACCCTTGGGCACTAACCTGGGAGTCACGGGTCGTATACCAGACCACTTTACCGATAAAGAACATCCACACGGGTAGCTACTCCGCTGATGTTCGTGAAGTACAGCAGTGCGGGCGATCAATCATGCAAATGCTCAAGCTCACGATCCACGGACCGGATAATCGGCAACAAGCCAGAATCAATCCCCTCTGGGATGCAACAGTGATATGATAACAACATCTCTACTCAGTGCAAGATCAACAACAACAACTGAATACCAATCATGCAGACTAACCAGTTATGCAGACTAAACACATGTTTTTGAGAAATACATTTTGAAAAGTCCAAACCTCGAAGAGCGTTGCCCTCGTCCTATCAAACAAGAACAGACTCAGGCGACCCTACGAAGCTCGGTAGGTTTTAGGTCCAAACCTCGAAGAGCGTTGCCCTTGTCCTATCAAACAAGAACAGACTCAGGCTACCCTACGAAACTCGATAAAAACATTTATTTAATAAAATCATGTATTTAGCAGCATAACGGTGAACAACAAGCCAAACCAAGCCAATCAACGATGCAATATCAGAATCAACTGAATCTCAACTCATATGCAGGAATATAATCATCAACTAATCCAATCAAGGATGCAATATCAGAATCAACTGAATCTCAACTCATATGCAGGAATATAATCATCAACTAATCCAATCAACGATGCAATATCAGAATCAACTGAATCTCAACTCATATGCAGGAATATAATCATCAACTAATCCAATCAAGGATGCAATATCAGAATCAACTGAGAATCAATCATGCACAACTAAAATCTCTTTAGGAAAATATTTTGAAAACATGTTTTATGTCCAAACCTCGAAGAGCTATGCCTTCGTCCTATCAAACAAGAACAGACTCCGGCGACTCTGCGATGCTTGGAGACAAAACATTGGTTGAATAAAAACACGTTTATAGCAAAACAAACTGATCAAAAGGAAGGCAGGCTCAAAGTAATAGTTAGGCTACCAAAAATAGGGGTCCAACCAATACCGTACACAGAGGGCCGAAATGATAAAGCCCGGACCGAAGATAACCCACCTGTCTATGCACAGGCGATTTAATCCAATATGTGCTCAAATCCAGATGCAAACTGGACCAACCTGGATCAAAAATGTAAATCAAAGATCGACTTAGTCCCCCTAACGCCAACTCAAACATTAAAACCCTCTTAGTTATTTTAATTGCAACCGGGATGCCGTAAAATCGTCGATTTTGCCGTTTTACGGATCGATATCCGATTTTCGCTCAACCAGAGCCGATGGATTCCTAACGAAAAGCTTAGGAATCATCTAGACGCTGTCATGAACAGTACTTGTTATTACTTTTGCATTCAAACCCCTAGGGTTTCCGAAAATCGCACATTTAGTGTCTTTTTAGCACTATTTTCGCTCGTTCTTTCAACTGGAAATTAATTTTGATGAACCGTCACTTCCAGCAGGTGACCTTCATCTTGCTGAACACCGTGCTCACCCATTTGTGGCAGCATGGATCCCGAGGTAAACTTCGGGCCATACATTTCTTGACTAACATAGCCAATTTGCATTTTTGTTTCTCCGAGACTTCAAACACCAAATCTAACGCGAGCATCGCGTCCAGTGACCCCAAATTAGTCAAGGGCACATTGTCGCGGCTTCACAAACAGCCTAGAACAAGGTTCGGTTCCAATATTACTCTTAAAGGTAGATTTATCTACCACTTTTAATCTATTCATCAATTTTAAAAACTTTGTATATGGAAATATCTTTAAACAGTGCAAGAACACTGGGGCTCATCTCCTTTGCAGCCCAGACCTGCTAGTTCAACCAGAACCAGATCCTTGCACACATACAAGTTCACAATGCTCCAAATTTTAATCCACACAGAACCATCTTGGTCTGAAGTGAGCATCAAGCTCAGGGGGCATTTTTGAGCAACTTTCATATTTACTATTAAGCCTAATTCCAATTAAATTCTCTCTGTGGCATTTATGCAAACAGGTGGTGTGCACAACTCACACACACACACACAACCAAATCCCCACCTTGGTTCTCTGCAACAGCAGTATCTGGGGCAATGTAACATGATCAAACTAATCTACTAAGCTTCTAAAACAATTTCCTTCAACTTGAAGCAAGCAACAACCCTAGGTTGGCCCCGGCTTGGGAGGAAGAAGATGAACCCATGCATTGAAAATTGTGACCATTCAAGCACAGCCTCCAGGACCAAACCTCTTGACCAAAAAGTTGCTAAATCACTCCCCAAACTCACCTGAACCTGTGCCCAGTGACAGGACACGGCGGCGACGGCGGGGAGCCAAGCTCGGATTTCGAGCTCAACACCTCTAATGGCGAAATTCTACAGAGGCCATATAAAGCTCTCTAACTTTCATGGTAGGTTCCTCTGGCCCACACGAAGCTTCCCGACCATGTCTACCCGGCCGGAGATGGCCGGAGCGCCGGCGGCCGTAATGGAGCTCATTTTCGGGTCATCCATGGTGCCTTGGGTTTCGGGCTGCATGGTTGCCATGCAACAGCATAGGTGCACTCATCTTGGTTCCAGCAAGTGTTCTGGGTCGGTTTCCGGCGTCGGAGAAGCTCGCCGGCGCCGGAGCACAAGGCTCGGCCAATACACATAAAACCCGAAAACTTATGGTTTCCATTTTCTTTAATTTTACTCAACCATCTCCCCTCAAATTTTGCAGAGATGTTCTATGGATCCTACAGTATTTTTCCATCATTTTATTTCTCATTTTGGTCCACTGGTTGCAAGGTTATGATGCGGCGAAGCTTGGCTAGGTTTCCGGCGAGAACTTGCTCCCGCCGGCCAACCGACTATGCATGGGAGCTCGGGCTCGTGCAGGGAGCATTCTAACAACATAAGAAACCTACTTCTAAAGGTCTAAAGTGCTAACAACCAACAGTTAGGCTTCCTCACCTTGGCCGAGCTCGGGGAAGAAGGGATGAAGCCGGATTCTTCTTCTTCTTCCACGTGCGGCCCAGCAAGCTCCCGGGTTGCACCACAAGCACAGGGAAACTCCTCAGGAACTTCAAGTCCAACCTTGAAGCAACTTGGTCCCAAGTTTCTTCCTTCTCCTCCTATCACTCTCGTTTCTCTCTCCTTGGTTTAGGTCCACGGCCACCCCAGCACTCGGACAGGTTTCGGAGATGCAGGGGATCAAGAAGGCTTGAGTATTCACCAAGGATTCAGTAAAAACACATTTGGATTTCTCTTGCTTCACCTCTCACTCTTCCTCACACTCTCGGGTTGGAAACACAATGGAGGTGTCTCGTGGCTATCCCTCACACTTAGGCTGGTTCCAGAAGAAACTGGGGTCCTTGGTGATGCCTTGGATTCAAACATGGCTCCTCGGGTACCCCCCCCCCCCCCCCCCCAAAGAAGACCAAAAGCCCAAACTCCATTAATGCAAGATTCCAACATAGAATGTCTTAAACTCTTTTCACACTAACCCTTAAGCTCCGAGCCCTTCACAGTAGATGTAAATTACACCCAAGACCTTGATGTACAAAGCTCTAACCCTTTAACACATAGAATATAGGCATTCCTTACAATTTAGTCCAATTTTGGGTGGTTTTCACGCATTTCAAGAAAATCCGCTCGTCGGTTTACGAAACAGACTTCCCCACGACGTCCGGCTCGTCGAGACCTGCCAAGTAGCGTATTTGGTTGCTTTGTTTGACGCTCAGATAAAAAGTTGGTCCATCATGTTTGACCAATTACAGCGCGTTGCACGCACTTCGATGCACACGGGTTGCCAAACGCGAAATCCGTCAGTGCCATTGCGTTCAGAACGTCGAAATTAGCTAGGTCCCATTACTCATACCCCTATGTTAAACTTTTAGACAGTGAAACGGCCGCTAGTGGTCGCGAAGGGATAAAAACAGGGGTTACTATTCACAACTTAAGTTGTGGGGCCCGTTTTTGATTTCTGATTTCTGGAAGATCCGACCGTCAGATCGAAAACATCTGAATATGAAACTTCTATGTTTCGACGAGACGATCGCAATGGTGATCTCGGATTTTCCAGATCAGACCCCGATCAAAAGTCGATATTTCTGGGCCACTATTGACCCACTAATTGCCCATTTTTGCTATTTAAATAATCCTGAAAATTATTTTAGACTTAAATTTGGATTTTAAAAATTATGGTTACTACACATTTGCTATACCTGATTGTCAGTATCTCTGGTTATTCCTGCATATGAGTTGAGATTCAGTTGATTCTGATATTGCATCCTTGATTGGATTAGTTGATGATTATATTCCTGCATATGAGTTGAGATTCAGTTGATTCTGATATTGCATTCTTGATTGGATTAGTTGATGATTATATTCCTGCATATAATTTGAGATTCAGTTGATTCTGATATTGCATCCTTGATTGGATTAGTTGATGATTATATTATTCCTGCTTATGAGTTGAGATTCTGCTAAACACATGTTTTTCCTTTTAACAAATGTTTTTATCCAAGCATCGCAGGGTCGCCTGAGTCTGTTCTTGTTTGATAGGACAAGGCACAACTCTTCGAGGTTTGGGCCTAAAACTTATTTTTATCCAAGCATCGCAGGGTCGCCTAAGTCTGTTCTTGTTTGATAGGACAAAGGCACAGCTCTTCGAGGTTTAGATATAAAACATGTTTTCAAAATGATTTTCTTAAAAATAAAAATGTGTGTTTAGTCTTGCATGATTGGTCTGTCGAGTTGAGATTTTGTTGGCATACTATTGTTGCATCCCAGTGTGGATTTCCCGGCTTGTTGCCGATTACCCGGTCTGTGGACCGTGAGCTTGAGCATTCGCATGATTTATCGCCCGCACTGCTGTACTTCACGAACATCAACGGAGTCGCGCCCCGTGTGGATGTTCTTTACCGTAAAGTGGTTAGCAGTAGCTACCCGTGACTACCAGGTTAGTGCCCAAGGGTGCCAGAGTGTTGACTCCCAGGTTAGTGCCCGAGGGTGCCGGAGTATGTCAGCCAGGTTGGTGCCAGGTTCGGCTAGTTTTTTCCTGAGGTCTTGTAGACCAATATGGTGATTTATGATTGGGTATTTGATATTTCATTTGTTGATGCATATGTTGCCTGTTTAGCCTGCTTTTGTCATATCTCATGATTTCCTGATTCCTATTCCTGCTATAGTTATCAGCCTAAGCTTGCTTCAAGATTTTATAAGATTGCTTTAAATTACAGCTCCAAAGATATATCTGCTTTACCTAACATGTGATTATTACTATCCTCTAGTATTGTATGCCAGTAGGTACGATCTGCTATTTCTCGGCTCGTCGTGCCCACTGGGATACATGTACAGTGTATCTCACACCCCCTGGGTGACCATTTTTCAGGTCGATCGGGTGCTGGGATGTCGGGACGTGTTGGTGAGATTCCGAGTTAGAAGTTAATCCTGGACAGCCGCATCTGTAGTTGTTAAGTTTGAGATTTTAATTTAATTTGTAAAAGCATGTTGTAAATCTGTAAAGTAATTGTTTATGCTGTTGTAGTAACTTCTAGTTGTACGCAGTTAGTTACTCTGATGTTGTAAAGCTAGCCGTGCATATATAGAAAAGGCTCAATCCCAAGGGGGATTGGGACTCTTCTATATATGTGG
The DNA here is from genome assembly GCA_029168755.2 of Tillandsia fasciculata. Taxonomy (NCBI): domain Eukaryota; kingdom Viridiplantae; phylum Streptophyta; class Magnoliopsida; order Poales; family Bromeliaceae; genus Tillandsia; species Tillandsia fasciculata. The sequence goes on from CM054944.1 coordinate 3,748,262, forward strand.
CGGTCTGTCATGCCCTGGCTGTTTTAAAACTCTAATAAAACTCTGATTTGAAAAAAAAAAAAAAAAAAAAAAAAAAAAAAAAAAAATTAGACGCTGATTTTCGAACTCGGGGCGTGACAAAAAATGGACTCCGGTGGGTGCAACTCCCCGCCGGCGACCGGGTGCATCTCGGGCACTGGGGTTCGATAGAGGTGATCTCCAGGAGGCAAAAAAGACATCCCACGAGTCCAGGTAGCAAAAAAGCCAACAGATAGAGAAATCTCACCTTGGGCGGATTGAAGAAGTAGAAGCAACCGAGGCTCCTCCTTCGGCATCGGCAGGCCACGGGAGGTGGTCGGGCTCTTTGGGTTAGGCTTCTAGGTGATCAAGAAGACCACTGGACAATCACAACACCCTTCCAAGAAGATTGGTGACTTCTTCTTCTCCACAGCTTAATAACAAGGAGAAACTTGCCTTCTTTTGCTTCTCCGGCGATGGCTGGCGGCGGCTGTAGGTGTAACGGACGGAGCAGGAGTAGAGAGGTGAGGAGTCCTCTTGTGCGGCTGGGGTGCAAGAGACTTGGGGTAGGGTTGCAAAGAGAAAGCCCTAGGTTGCTTTATATATACTCGGTAACAAGTTGCAAATAAGCCCTCCAACACATCATATTTTCACTTAGGTCCTTTACTGTAGAGCAAACATGCACAGAGGTCCCTCTCCACCAAGTTCTACAGACTTTGGTCCATAAAAATATTGGGCTTCTTCTCAAAATACTACAAATTTTTTAGTATTTCACACTTATTGAGACAAACGAGTCGACAAACTGAAAAACTGATGACACCACGACGTCCGGCCCGATGAAACCTATTAACAAGTGATTTTGCTTCACTGAATTCGAGCTTCGATAATTTTAAAATCCATCCTACATAGTTAATTCTACTACTTGGCACGCTTTACGATACTTTAGGCTCGTCAAACACAAATTTTGTCTGCGCTACTGCGCTCAGAACGATGAGACTGTTTAAATCGACTACCTGGATCGTCAGATTTGGACTCAAGACAGTCGATCGACCGACGTTGGCCGGCGAGAGAAATAAATCAAGGGTTACTATTTATTTCACTATTCACTTAAGTCGCGGGTGCCACTAGCTTATTCACTGATTTCTGGACAATCCGACCGTCAGATCGAAAATCAGTCTATACCGTTTTCAATCAATTCGAAGAGATGGTCGCACTGGTGATTTTAGTTTTTAAAATTCACGGTTATCACAGAAAGTTTAGAAGAAAAGATGATATTTATTACAGAAAACCGTTTTCACTCGAACCCTCTCGGGGCGAGGACCGAAAATAGTTCCTTTTTACAAAACCATCTTGATTTGAGAAAAATCTATTTTAATAAATTTTAGTTCTTTTAAGAAAATCAATTGAAATAAGTTTTATTTCCCAAAACCCGAAGGGCTAATGCCTTCGCCCAATCAAATAAGAATAGGATCCGGCGACCTTTCGATATTTGGAAGGAAAATATTGGTTTACTGAAATCATGTGTGTCTAAAAAAATTCTGAGTTCAAGGTCCTAATAGCTCAAGCACACTACTGCCACGAACTCGGTGGCGATAATAGATCAGAAAATACTCGACGACCCGGGACCACCGTTTACCCAAACTGCTCCCGACACTAGTACAGGACTAGCCACAGCTATCAGACTCCATTCGGCCCCGGGCACGAGAGCAGTATGCATCTTACACTAAAAGAAATCCCAACTACTCAGCCTACTACCCGGGTGAGGAAAACTCTATGTCCATAGAATAAGAATGTAAAGTGTGAGGATATCTAAAGCATAAAAGAATCTAGCCCAAGTGAAGGTTTCCTACTAGTCTGGTTAATACATGTAACATATGGCGGGGCGCTAGTCAAGGTTCCATAATTCTATTATCATAAGGCGGGGCGCTAGTCAAGGTTCCATAATTCTATTATCATAAGCAAGGATTAATCATTAACTCTATCATACATGATTTCAACTCAATTAACATGTGGGGAGCATTATCATCCAACATAATCACAACAAACTAGTGTGTAGAACATAATCATGCAATCTCTCAATCATATAGGGTGGACACTTCCATCATGAAGCTCTCAATAACATAGCATGGATTATCTCAACATAGCTCTCAATCATATAGCATGGATCATATCAGCATATTCAATCATATAGCATGGATCATATCAACATATAGCCCTCAATCATATAGCATGGATCATATCAACATATAGCCCTCAATCATATAGCATGATCATATCAACATATTGCCCTCAATCATATAGCATGGATCATATCAACATATAGCTCTCAATCATATAACATGGATCATTTCAACATATAGCTCTCAATCAACAACATGGATTACTTTAACATGCAAACTCTCAATCCACAATAACATGTACAATTCATCATGTAAGCTTCAATCAACATAATTTAGACCATTTCTCATGCTTACATCTCAATCATAAAGGTAGTACATTAAATCATGCATGCATACTAACAAATAGAGTTAGAGAACCGTCCGCCAATTTTGGAGACCAAAACAACCCACCTGTAACTTGACGATCTGATGCCCGATCAAGCTAAAATTTGGTGTGTTGAATTCTCAGCCTCTCAAGAGTCCAACGCCACGAAAATCATCCAAATCCGCCGCTCGGATTGGGCGCAATCCCCGAAACAATGCATGCTGCGCGGTTCAAATCCATAATTTCAGCAAGTAAGCTTATGCTAAATAAAATGCATAAGTAGCATCCAATAGCTCAAGTTGAAGCTTCCCGCAGCAATTATAAAGTATCCTCAGTCATATGAACATCTTTAAAGCTCCAAAAATCCATCATAAATTCTCTTTAATAAACTAAACATCCAAACATTACATGCTATCCCAAATCTGCCAACATAAACTTAGCTTGAACTTCCAAACTTAATAGAGGCTAATCCAAAGGGAATCTCCCACAGATTACTAAAGAAAAATTTCATTAAGTTAAAAAGAAGTCCTAACTTGACATTCCGAAAAAGATCAATTTATCCCAAAGATATCTACATTCAAAGGTCCAATGCACAACTCAAAATCCAAAACTGGGATTGCACCAAAATCTGAAACAGGGTCGTAAAGATTGATAAAATTACATGGGCAAATGAGCTCAAAATCCAGCAAGCAAGGTGTCATTGGATTTCTATTCGAGAGTAGATCTAAATCGACTCAAAGAACTCCAAATTTCATAAACAAATGAAAGAGAAAACCCATAAATACTATGAATAATCCAAAAAGTCCAATCTGTGCACGAATTCAACAAAGTGCCCCAAAGATGACAATTAAACCCCAATAAAACTTCAGATCTGAGTGGAGTGATACATACCAAGTTGTAGAGTTTCGAGTCTTGAAGATTTTCTACAAAAATTAGGTCAAAATTCCCATTCTACTATGCAGAAAAGGAAAAACATTGAGAGCTGTCCAGATTTCCAGGCTGAGAAAAAGGGTCCTAAAAATGGCTTAAAAACTCTAAGAAATCAATGATCCAAGAAGAGAGTTGAATACCAAAGTTGTAGGCTTACCTCTTGTGAAGCTACTCGCCAAAAATCAGCTTAAAATTCCAAGAATTGAGCTCTGGGGAGCTCCTGCACCGAAACGCGACGGAGTTGACCAAAAGTCAGCAACAATGGTGATGCTCCAATCTTGAGGAAGAAGATGACTTGGTGCTTCTTTGAGGCCTCCAATGGTGAAGATAATGTGGAGGAAGAAGGTGGGGTGCTTCTCTAAAGAGATCTCCAAATTCCCAAAGTCCAAAAGAGTGCAATGTAAGGACAGGGACCCTTTAAATAGAAGAAGAAGAAGAAGAAGAAAAGACGAAGAAAAAGAGAGAGAGAGAGAGTGAAAAAGATACTGTACGAGCTATAGTAATAGCCCGGCCCGGCCCAAAAATTGGGCCGGACACGTGGCGCCAATCCGAGCGCCCCCGCATTCGGGCGGACGGGTCAGATGCGGCCACGTGGGCGGCACCGGTAGGTGGGCGCCCCCTAATAGGGCGGCGCCGCATGGCGCTGCGCTGGGAGGCGCGCGCCGCTGTCCAACGCGCAGGCACCACGTGGCAGCAGCGCGCCCCCTCTCCGCTGCTGCCGCGTGTCCTCGCGGGAGCGGGTGCTCCTGGTGCACGCCAACGAGTCGTGAGGCGGCCCGCAGTGGAGAACAACCCGATAAGCCTAAAAAAATTTGGAAAATAGTCATTTTTGACTATTTTCGCGCGCTGAGTCCGTTTTTGACATCCGTTTGACACGCAACACACTCGTTACACAAAAAATAAGTGTTTTCTTGCCGCCAAAAATGCGGTCAAAGAACGCGGGCAACCGGGAGACCACAAAGCTCCCTGTTTGGGGGCCCAATCTACATCCCAATCTGTCTTTTTTATCGATATTCAAGGATTATAATCCTATTTTATAGAATGTTTTTTTAATTTTACTATTTACAAAGATTTTTTTTATATCTACTATTTATCTTGTTACAGTTAGTTCATTATTTATTTTTAACCGAATATAAATAAAATATTAATTTTATATTTTAAAATATGTTTTTTTAAAAAAATCTCAATGATTAAAATAGTATATAAATATCTAAAAATATAAAAAAATAAATAATATATATATGAACAATTTAAATTTTTTAATAAAACAAATATAAAAAATTTAAATTTTATAAAAATATATATATGCAACGAGTTTACAGAGAACGGTATCAAATTAATCCTATATTAAAGCATCTAGTCTAACCAATGATTCAATGGTGACAAAATTGAAGTTTTTACACCTACTCCTCCCTCCTCCCGCTTTCTCTGTCACTGGCGACGCCTCTCTCGATCTCTCGGATAGAAGCCGCAGACAAGCAGCAGAGCTTAGCCATCGGGAGAGAAGCTAAGAGGGGATGGAGAAAGGCCGCGCCGTCGGGAGCCCGGCGGGCGATAGAGAATGCTCGGCAGCGCCCCAAGCCGCCGCCGCCGCCGCCGCCGCCGCCGCCGAAAAGAATCCGAAGCAGAAGCCCCCCTTCAGGCCCGCCCCGGACGACACCAAACCACTCTTCCGCGACCCCGTTCGTCTATTCCCGTCTCACTATTCCTACCTACTCTTTTCTTTTTGTTTTTCCTTTGTTTCTTTTTCATTTTTTTTATGCTTTTTTTTTTCTTCTTTAGATATTGAGGTCGGATCCAATCGAGACCGAGCAAGCGGTGCTTCGGCTTCCTCCTTTCCCCTAAACACCACCGAGTTCTGATGAACCCAAATGGTAGTTTTCTTCTTCTTCTTTTTTTTTTTTTTTCCCATTTGTTGTTTCTTCTGGGCTTGTTTGTTTCCATGGGAGTACTCCCATGGGTTTAAAAGTTTTTTTTTGTTTTGTTTTGTTTTTTGAATTTTAGTGATAAAGAAAAAAGAGATCATAAGTCTAGTAGAAAAGAATGGATCATTAAATGATAGAGTTGCAAGTATTGCTATATAGTCTTTTTTTTAATTCATCTATGTTGGTTTTAATAATGATAACTTATTAAGAGGGTCATTGATGTTTTGAATCTGACAATCTCTTTTTCAGTATTATGGTTCAATTAGTCTTGGTATGGAATGAAACATAAAAGTTGTTTTATGAGAGAGATTTTGATTCAATTAATTTCGTCTTGGATTGAGGCAAAATTAATTACGAAGAAAGGAAGTAATGGAAAAAATTAGTAAAAAACGTGATCACAATGAAGTTGCACTACAGTACTAAATCAAACATGCGATTGCTATGTAGTTGCACTACTAGAACTACACAGCAAATCAGACACAAATTGTAGGCTTACATGTAGTTGCAGTTGTAATGCAACTTGCAAAGCAAGCAACCGAAGATTCCTATCCACTCTAGGGTCATACCAAGATCAAAGTAATCTTACTGTAGGATTGGACTTACAGTTGATATTTGTACTCTGCTGCAGAAAATTGTATGTGAGGTTTGGCTGGATTGAAATCATGCCAAGATCAATATATCTAAACCCGACCAGACTGGAATAAGAATTATGAATTTAAGGGCCCGATGAAAAAACAAGCCAACCTGTCTGAACGAAACTTCTATGGGGAAACATTTTCACTTTAAGACTCAAGCAAGTGGATTGATCGACAGCAGTGATTCATGAGTCGTCGTAGAGATCTTCCTGGTAGAATTTTTTGTTTGCATTAACTAGCACTGGATAAATGAATTCTAGACATGCAATTGACTGCGGTCAGGGCATTATTCTGTACAAATTCAAATCAGAGTGCAAAGTATTGGAAGAGTTCTATTATAGGATCCCAAAGGATCATTGCATAACAGATCTTTGTAACTGACGGATTCGGCAATTACACAGCAAAAATGGAAGAAAGCAAAAGCTTGCTGGTTGCAAACATAAATTAGAAGAAATGCTGTAGGCATGGAGTTGGCGCTTTGCAATGTGTGTAGTAGTTGCATAAAACATAGAAGCAGTTACTTGTTTGCTTATTAGATAGTAGTTGCATAAAACATAGAAGCAGTTGTTTGCTTATTAGATAACCATGTCAAATGCACCTACTTTAGGGCGTAGTACAATTGAATCTCAACTTCTCATTTTAAATTTCGGCTGTGTTAGAAGTTTAAGACTCTTTTGGAAAGAAGAATCGGAAGTGAAACTACAAAGGCTCTATGTAATTTTAACTTTCTGCTGCATTAGGACTTCTATAAAAACAGAATCAGGAATGAAGCAGCAGAGGATCCATGTAATTTTTCCTAATTTCAAATTGCAAACATGTTAATTGATCACCCTTTCTTTGAAATTGGGAACTATGAAATATAGATATTATTGTCTATATTATGGTGTGGTACATGTGGAAGGCTTAGAAGAGTTGAGTGTACGTGGGTGATGATCATGAACAGCAATGTATTTATTTTATTTTTATATGTGATGTATGATGTATATGTAAAATTTTGTAATTTTAAATTTATTTAAATTAAGGACTTTATAGTAGTGATGGCTGTTCTGGGTGCCAGCATGCAAAAAATGATTTTAGTTAGAGATCTGCGTGTCTTAATAGATTAGAAATAAATATTATCGAATATAATTAATATTATTTTATTATTATTATTGAATTGTATATTGTATGGTCACACGCCATTGGTCATTGGTTGATCGGTTGCCAGCCGAAATCACATAACAAGCCTATGTTTGCCTAGTGGCCTTAATCCTTATTAAATTTTTTATGATTATAAATAATGATAATCTTAAGCTACTAATCTATTTGGCTTGAGTTTTATATTTAGATTTTCAAGTTCGGAAGAACTCAAGACAAAGGAAAAAACTTCACTTGTAAAAGAAGCTTATTGTGCTTCTAAAGGTCAAATAGATTATTATTTAACTCTATTTAAACTTTTATTTTTAAAATTATTCAAGTTTAATGAGTTAAAATTGAACTTAAAAAATTCTTTGTAAAAATTATTTTCATCTAAGATTTGTGCCTAAGGAAGTATCGAAAACTTATTTACAAAATCCAAAAAGGCAATCAAAACTTCAAAAAATCAATTTACTGCATATTTACAGGTTTTGTGTGGAATCTAGTAAAATTTGATTTGAATTTAATTAAATTTAGATTCTAGGAAAATTTTAAATATCGGTGCTTACGTCGCGTTTCGACTAATATGGTTGAACGGAGACGGAATCTGATGAAACAAGAATATCACTTAAATGATTTGGTAATAACAAATCTAATGGTGATGTTAGTTATTGAATTCGGATACCGCTAGTATGTGTTTAGAGAAATTTAAATATTAGTTAAAATTCTTATGGAATTTAAATGTTAGTTAAGATTCCACGCAAGGAACTCCAGCCTTGGGCCGTACGGACCTTGACCCAACCAAGCTTGCGGTTTGCGGTTTTGGATCTTTGGCCGCAATGCAACTGGACTTTGGCCGCAAGTTGCATTGTTGGTCTCCTGTGGTTCCAGCAGCAAGGAGGGATAGTCGGGAAGCTTCTTAAGGTTGATTCTCGTCCATTCTTTCTTGGCAGAAGGTTTTGCGACGACCCGAATCAAGAATCTTGAGATCGGAACTCGTTTCGATCAAGAAATTTAAGAAACGGTTCAATTTTTGGGATTTTTCTTATGGTGATCTTCCGGACAGCAAGAACGAGTTCCGGAGTGTCGTACACGAAAATTTAATGTAGTTTGATTGATTAAAAGAGTTGTGTAGCCGATACATTTTTAATTTTCTTGATTTTAGAGTTTTTGAGTCGAGAAGTTTTAGTTGTTGGATTGGGTTGATGTTTTGTGATTTTGTCACGTCCCGAGTTTGAAAAACAGCGTCTAATTTTTTTTTTTTTTTTTTTATCAGAGTTTAGAAATCAGCCAGGGCGCAACAGACCGCCACATATATAGAAAATTCTCAATCCCCTTGGATTGAGCCTTTTCTATACATGCACGGCTCAACATTGGCAAACCACATCAGAGTAGTCTAACTACAAACTCTAAAGAAAGGTTAAACAGATTACAACAACTTATTACAATTATTACAACTTGAAATACATGCTTAATAAACTAATAAAGATAACAACGGCTGTCCAGGGTCAGATCTATTGCAGAATCTCACCAAAATGTCCCAACATCCCAGCACCCGACGGACCTAAAAAATGGTCACCCAGGGGGTGTGAGATACATCGACAGTGTATCCCAGTGGGCACGACGAGCCGAGAAATAGCAAATCGTACCTACTGGCATACAATAACTAGCGAATAGTAAAAGTCATTAGGTAAGGTAGATATCATAAGCAAATACTGGCAGGAAACATAATCATGATTCTGAGCATAAATCGGTACTGAACTACTGAAGTAAAAGCATGCTGATATAGATACTGAATCAAGAACTGAGAAATCATAAAAGTATAATGATTAAGCATGCTAAGCAGGTAATCAATGCATCAATGGTAGAATAACCAAATACCGAATCGAAGCCACCATGTTGGTCAACAAGATCTCAGGGAAAAACGCCGAATAATCATGAATACAGTGCAGAGCATATCAGAGTATTGAAAACTAAAACAAGAGCATGCTGGTATAACGACTGGATGAAACTGAACAAACACTGGGCAATCATAAGAGTATGATGTAAAGTAGATTTTAAACAGGCAATTATGCATCAAAGTTAGAACAACCAAGTACCCAATCAAATGCCACTATTGGTCTCGCAGGACCTCAGGCTAGTGCCACCGATCCGCACCATATCTGGCTGACATAACCCTGCACTCACAGACGCCAAGCAGTCCCGATGCAAAGGGCTCACGGGTCCTTCCTCTAGACCACTTTACCGGTAAAGAACATTATGACGGTGGCCAAACCGTCAGTGTACGTGAAGTACAGCAGTGCATGGCAAATCATAATGCTATGCTCAAGCTCACGGTCTAATGACCGAGTAGTCGGCAACAAGCCGAGATCCCCTTAGGGAAGCAACTATCTGTCTGTATATCAATCAGGTCTATCATGCATAACTGGAAATAGAAGCAAGTATCTCTGGATATAATGCAATATAATAACTGATAGATATGAAGCAACAATAGGCATGATCAGACCATGAATATCTACTATCTCAGATATAAGAATCGACGAGCACGTATACAGGATATGTCTCACACATGGCAAAAGGCAAGAATAATCAGGATATACTGATAAGCGAGTAAATGTGTGATAACTAACTAATAACCAATCATGTATGACAAATGTCCAGGATAAGGATCATAATATCTGATAGCAAGCTAAAGATCAATCGAGCATGGCAACGGCCAGGACAACATCATAATAACTGATAGTAAGCTAAGGATCAATCAAGTATGGCAAATGTCCAGAAATAAAATCATCATATCGGATCAACGAAATAACTTAAGCAGATTTTAGCAATATGAACTGATCAATAAGTCAGGCAAGTATAGCAATATAAGATGGTGCTGATCAAATAAAAAGGCAGGCTCAATAAGAAATCTAGGCTACAACAAGAACAGGGGTCCGACCAATTACGATACTCCAGAGGGCCGAAATGATAAAGCCCGGACCGAAGATAAAACCACCTGTCTGCAGGCGATCTGACAACTCCAACGGAATGCTCGAAGGCTAGAGCCAAACCGTGCCAACCTGAATCAAAGATGTTGATCAGAGAACAACTCACACAAACCCAAACCTCAGACTCTCTAATCCTACAAAACTTAAACCTAGACCTTTTCCAGATTAACGCAAGTCGCCGGAAAAACCGCCGTTCGGCCCACTTTGACCCGAACAACGCTTACAGATTCCTGAATTCAGCGAAACTTGACGTGCAACCTCGGAATACTAAAACATTAATGTTTAACAAACAACACTTGGCTAGACTCAACCTTTTAATCAAATGTTGGTATAATTACCAAAATGCCCCTCCCGAAAATTTCATTTGGATTTCCGGAAGACGCGGGCTTTAACTCTTTGCCGCTGGCTCAACCAGATTCTACTGGGACACATCAGACAGCAAGGCGTAATCGCCGCAATTCCTCGAATTGCGTGATTAACACCGGGATGCCATTAAACCGACGATTTTGTCGATTTACGGACCGATAACCAATTTCCGCTCAACGAGAGCCAACAGATCACTAGCAAAAAGCTTAGAGATTATATACACACTGCCCGAGACAGCACGAGAGGCTACAATTGCATTTTGACCCGATTTCTGAAAAAATGTACTTTTATAGCATTTTGAGAGCCGTTTTTGCTCGTTCTTTTTATCGAGACATAATTTTTACGAACTGTCACCACCAGTAAGTGACCCTCGACTCGCTGAACATCGTGCTCACCAGTACGGATCCGGAGGAAAAATTTGGGTCATGCCTTATCTTGCTAACATAACCTACTATGCCATTTTTAAATTTTTACTCGACCAAACTCATTTTTAAGGTGAGCATTGCGTTCGGTGACCTCAAATTAGTCTATGGCTCACTGTCGCGAAGTTGCATAATGTCCATATCAGCCCCAAAGCCATTTAACTAAACCTAGAGCTCCGACTTGCAAAAACTTTAAATCTGCTTGTGCCATCACCAAACTAACTTAAGCATCATTCTTTGGACATCACAGGGACTCAAGGGCTTGCCTTGGTGCAACCCAGAAGCAGCAGAATCAAAAGATTCAAGTCCCTAGCTCTCTAATGTTCAAGAATGCTCTACACAAAAATCCACTCAGCCAAATTTGGATCTGAAGTGAGCATCAAGCTCAGGGGAGTGTGTGGAGCCATCTTCTCATTTGCTGAATGCCCAGAACTGCACTCGAGCTCTTTGAGGCATTTCCTCAAACACTTGGTGGGAACAAAACTATTAACACACAATCCAACACAACCCAATCTGTAACTTAGCAAAGGTGGAACCTGGGGGCTCCTAACTTGGATAGAAATGTTCCCTAGGGCTGCAGGAGCTTCCCATTCAAATCTGGATCATCTTGCACTCTCGGATGGCCGAGAAACAAGAAGAAGAAGATGAGGAAGATGACACTCAAGGACCAAAAATGGTGATTTCCCATCTATGGTCTCTGGCCCTCAAGCAACTGCACCACAAGGTGCTACTCCTCCCCATGAAACTCCTTGAACCCGTGCCCGGCGACAGGACACGGCGGCGGCGGCGGAGCAAGCTCGGCCAAGGTTCTCAATGGCCATTAATGGCAACTCCCCAACCAGAGGGTTTTAGGTGCAATAGACAGCACCACTAGCTTCCTAGCAAGCTTTTAGGAAGGTCTGGGCAAGCCATGACCGACGGCGGGCTGTGCATGGCCGGCCGCCATTGTTGGGCTCGAGCTCGGGCTAACAATGGTGGATCCCTCCTTGGGCTGCATGGCCTGCATGCAAAGGCATGGGTGGACACCCCTCGACCCTATAAAGCTTTCTGGGCATGTGGCCAGTGGTGGGGAGCATTGCCGGCGCCGAAGCAAGAAGCTCGGCCATGGTGCAATAACCCGAAAACTAGGGTTTCGGTTTGTGAAGCACAGAGACAACCAAACTCCACCAAATTTGGTGGAGATAATCCTTGTGCCCTACAGTCCAAGTCTATGATTTTATTTCGGCGTTTGGACTAGCGGTTGCGACGCACGGCCGCGGCAGAGCAAAATAGGGTTCCGGCGAGGATCTTTCTCCCACCGGCAACCGAGGGCTTCCCGAAGGCTGGGAACTGGCACATGGCATCTAAAGACTCTACAGAGTCCACTTCTAAAGGTCTCGGGTGCTACAAACCAGAGGAATGGGAAACCTTACCTCGCCGGAGTTGGAGAAGATAGGATGTAGCCGGTTCTCCTTCCCCGCGCCATGTAGCCACCTAGCAAGCTCTAGCTTGATCTCCAGACGCAGGAGAACACTCCAGAAGTCACCAGGAGCAAGTTGGGAAATTTTGAAGAATACTCTTTCTTCCTCTCTCTTCTCGGGTCGGGGCTTATGGATGGATGTCTCCCTCCCTTCTCACCCAGGGTTTGTGTGTGGAATGAATCAAAGAGAGACAGGAATTTCTTTGGAATCCTACTTGACCCCTCGTGCTCCCTCCAAGAAGACCAAAAGCCAAGTTTGGCTTTAATGCAATATTTTGCAAAATTGCAAAGAACTCCTCACATAGCTAACCTAGAGCCCTAGGGTCCCTGCTATAGCTTGAAAATACCACTAAGACCCTAGACAATAAGTCCTAAAACATTTGGTCCATGATTAGTATAAGATTTTGCATAAATAGTTACTTTTTCGATACTTTTCATGCATTTCGAGATAAATGGGTCATCGAATTGCAAAACGGACTTCGCCACGATGTCCGGCTCGTCGAGACCTTTCAAGTAGCGTATTTGCTTGCTTGATTCGGTGCTCATATAAATTCTCGGCCCATAAAATACAGTGCATTTCACTATTTGGCACGCATTCCGACGCACCAGGGTCGCCAAACGCGAATTTCGTCAGTGCCATTGCGTTCAGAATGTCGAAATTAGCTAGAATTAATTACCCATACTGCTATGTTCAAGTTTCAGATAGTGAATCGGCCGACGACCGATCGAGAGGGGACCGAATTCAAAGGTTACTATTCACAACTTAAGTTGTGGGCCCCGCAACTTCTTCGCCGATTTGCGGAAGATCCGACCATCGAATCGAAAACATATGAGATATAATGCAATATCTACTATACTGAGATATAAGAACTGACGAGCACGTATACAGGATATGTCCAAGGAAAATCCCAACAGGGATGCAATGCAGAATAGCCAACTGAATCTCAACTCATGGTAATGCAATATAATGCAATGCAATATAATGCAATATCTACTATAATGCAATATAATGCAATATCTACTATACTGAGATATAAGAACTGACGAGCAATATAATGCAATATCTACTATACTGAGATATAATGCAATATAATGCAATATAGTAGATAATGCAATATCTACTATATTGCATTATAATGCATTATAATGCAATATAATGCAATATCTACTATACTGAGATATAAGAACTGACGAGCACGTATACAGGATATGTCCAAGGAAAATTCCAACAGGGATGCAATGCAGAATAGCTAACTGAATCTCAACTCATGGTAATTGGCAACAAGCCGGAAATATCCCAATAGGGATGCAATGCAGAAAACCAACTGATCTCAACTTCATGCAATATAAATGCAGGAAACAATAACTGATCAATCACACATGGCAAAAGGCAAGAATAATCATGGTCTGATCTTGTATAATACAATATCTACTATACTGAGATATAAGAACTGACGAGCACGTATACAGGATATGTCCAAGGAAAATTCCAACAGGGATGCAATGCAGAATAGCCAACTGAATCTCAACTCATGGTAATTGGCAACAAGCCGGAAATATCCCAACAGGGATGCAATGCAGAAAACCAACTGATCTCAACTTCATGCAATATAAATGCAGGAAACAATAACTGATCAATCACACTAGTAAATCTCTAAAAATCAAATAATAGCTCTAATAATCAATAAATATCTCCTCGGCCCCCCGGCACGAGAGCACATGCACCTCGAACCCATGCCACATCTCTAGAACCCTCAGAAATTATAAAACCATTTTTAAAAGTTAATTTTTCAATAAAACGGGCTTCCGGATTTTTAAAACGGTCCAGGTGCTTAAATGAGGCCAACTAAGCATGCAGTCTAGTGTCATGTAGTGCCAAGAGTCTACTAAAAATATTCCGGGGTTCAGATAATTTTTCTGTAATTTTCTAGGCAACTATCAGATTATTTAACAGCTAAAATATACAGTTTTGACATGATCAAAGTGCATACTGAAGCATTAGAGGGCATTCCGTAATTTTTGGAAGAAAATCCAACCTACCTCAAATGCTTTCCGAAGGCCGCGCCGAAGTCGGTGAAGCGCCGGGCGAAAACTGTCGAAAAACTGCACTGCGCCACGCGCGCGCGCGCACTGTCGCGCGTCCCGGAAAAAATCCACGGAGCTCCAATCAATCCTCTAACACACTCCCCAAAGTCCCAGCACACCTCTGCTCAGCTCAAGGAGGCTCCCCACACGTGTGCATGCAAGCATGCAAATCCTCGGATTTGCACAGTAACACCAAGTCTGCTTGCACCCGAGAGCACAGGGAGAGAGCAAGGATGGAAATTCAGCTTAGAAATCCAATCAATTCCATCAATAAAATCCATGAGGGAAAACAATAATCCAAAAACTATATTCACAATTGTATAATTTACCTCGAATGACGCTTCTCGGGCGCGCACGGTTGCTCCCTGCCAACTCCTTCCAAGCAGCACACTTTCTACTCCTTCTTTCTTTCTTCTTCTACTTCCTCTTCTTCTTCTCTGGCAGCAAGGATGAAGGTGGAGGAGATAAGATGAAGAGTGGGTGAGGGAGCAGGTGACGAGGTGTATAAAACATGTCTGGGTGGTTGGAACAGTGAAGAGTCCAAAATACCCCTTTACTGTGCAAATCCGAGCTCAATTCGGGCTTCCCAGTGTCTGTGTACCGGTACCTGCATATGGGTACCGGTACACCCCCCTTGGTTTCCGAACCAAGTAGCTGGTTCTGGAACCAAGTGGCCAGTTTCGGAACCAACTACTTGGTTCCGGAACCCAGCCACCAAAAGCCCAAAACTCCAGCCTGAAGCTCCAATCTTCGCGCCGACAACTCACTTTCACCCCTCGAGACCTCCGCATCATCCCGAAACCTACCGAACACCTCTGTAAAAATAAAGTACACATGTCCCAACTGGTCATCTCTCAACAAACACATCCATAAAACCAATGCACAATCCGCAACTCTCAATACGACGCCAACTCACTTTTCCTTCAAACGGCTTCTGCGACGCTTCGAAATCACCCGAACCTCTCTGTAAATATAAACAGAACCTGCTGTGGGTGTTTTCACTGTACCAGGCTGTCACGCGAAGTCGGCACGCTACCCGAAGCTCCAGTACCCTACACTCTTCCCTCCTTTTAAAGGTGTCGTCCTCGAAACCACAAAAATCCAAACTCAGGAGGGTGTCTCAAATAAATGGGGATATGAAACTCTCAGCTCATCCTCAGGCTCCCATGTGGCCTCTCGCTCCTCATGATGACTCCATAAGACCTTCACAAAAGGTATGATCCGGTTGCACAATTCCCTCGTCTCTCGAGCAAGAATTCGCACCGGTCACTCCTGATAGCTCAAGTCCTCGTCTACCTCCAAGGATGTGAAGTCCAGAATATGTGAGGGATCAAACACATACTTCCTCAAGGCGGATACATGAAACACATCGTGGGTGCCTGCCAACCGCGGCGGTAGCGCAACACGGTATGCAACTGGTCCAATGCTCTCTAGCACCTCAAATGGCCCGATAAATCGCGGACTAAGCTTTCCGCGTACTCCAAATCGGCGAACTCCTCGAGAGGGTGAGACTTTCAGAAAAACATGGTCTCCAACCTGAAACTCCAAGTCTCGCCGCCTCCTGTCTGCATAACTCCTCTGACGGCTCTGAGCGGTCTCCAAATGTCGCCGAATGATCCTGACCTTTTCCTCGGCTTCTACAAGGAAATCTGGCCCCAAGGTCTTCCTTTCACCCACGTCACTCCAAAATAGAGGCGATCGACACTTCCGTCCATACAATGCTTCGTAGGGCGCAATCTGAATGCTCGTCTGGAAGCTATTATTATATGCGAACTCGGCTAATCTCAAATGTCGATCCCAACTGCCGCTGAAGCTCAGGACACATGCTCTCAACATATCCTCTAGAGTCTGAATGGTCCGCTCCGACTGTCCATCAGTTTGTGGGTGAAAGGCGGTGCTAAACTGAAGGTGGGTCCCCAAGGCTGTCTGCAAGCTCCTCCAGAACTGTGAAGTGAACCTCGGGTCCCTATCAGACACAATCGACGCTGGCACCCCGTGTAGTCTCACAATCTCATCCAGATATAACTGTGCTAACCTCTCCAGAGACCAACTCGACTGTATCGGCAGAAAATGGGCTGATTTGGTCAAACGATCCACAATCACCCATAAAGCATCAGCTCCACTCTGAGTCCTCGGCAATCCTCAATGAAGTCCATAGTGACACAGTCCCATTTCCATTCAGGTATTGGAAGGCTCTGCAACTTGCCAGCTGGAACCTGATGCTCAGCTTTAACTTGCTGACAAGCTAGACAACGGGCCACAAATCTTCTATTATCTCTCTTCATACTAGGCCACCAAAACTGTGCCCTCAAGTCCCTATACATCTTAGTTTCCCAGGGATGGAGGGTGTAAGGTGTATAGTGAGCTTCCCTCAGAATTAGCTCTCGAATATCCAAGTCCACGGGCACGCAGTAGCGGTCCCTGTACCTCAGTACTCCCGCTACATCTACAGTAAAGTCCCCACTCTGACCATGCTGAAGCTGATCTCTAATCCTCACAAGATCGGGGTCCTCACTCTGTTTCTCTCTAATCCTGTCCAACAGAGTGGGCTGCAAGACCATAGACATAAGTCTTGCAGAAAGCCTAGGGGACACCACCTCTAAATCCAAACGCCTCAACTGCTCTCTTAGGGGCATCTGCTGGGTAATCAATAAGCTCAAAGACTGCCCTGCTCGCTTGCTCAAGGCATCTGCGACCACGTTGGCCTTGCCGGGATGATACTGTATACTCAAATCATAATCCTTTAGCAGCTCTAGCCACCGGCGTTGTCTCAGATTGAGTTCCTTCTGAGTGAACAAGTACTTCAAACTCTGGTGGTCGGTGAAGATCTCACAGTGCTCGCCATAAAGATAGTGTCGCCAAAGCTTCAAAGCAAAAACAACAGCGGCTAGCTCCAAGTAATGCGTAGGGTAATTCTTCTCATAGTCCTTTAGCTGGCGCGAAGTGTTGGGTTATAAGTAATTGGATCTAAATAGGGGAAAAAAAACACCTAGAGGGGGGTGAATAGGTGTAAACAATAAACACTCAAAAAATCATTGCGCAAATAAACCCAATGCGGAAAAATAAAAGAACACGCAAGATTTTTACGTGGAAAAACTCCAAACCGGAGTAAAAAACCACGGGACCGATAACACGGCGAAATCCACTAGAATTAAACCACGTACAAGGTGATATAACGTACTCACAGACGACTCAACCTTTTACATACGCTCCTAGTAGATCTTCCCGCTCGCTCCACGACGCTTCTCGAATCCACGATCCGCGCCCAACGCTGAATCCACAGCGTCCAACGTCGAGTCCACGACGTCCAACCGAATCCACGGTCTTCACCCAATAGTACGCTTCGAATCCACGAACGTACCTCGCTCCGAATCCACGAGAGCGGTTGCACCTTGAATCCACAAGGCCACGCGAGTCCACGCGCCGATTTTGGGGTAAATCGTTGTTTGTTTGGGTGGTGATGATCCGCCGAATACTTAGATTAAAGATAGATCGGAAATACCATCTAAGTATTCATTGATTTGATTCTACTCAAAATGTGAGTATGGAAAACCTAGAATCAAATCAATCAATATAGATGAAGAAACATAGAATAAATCTATTGATTTCCTTTCTTCTCTATATATGTGGATTTTTTCTTTTCGGCTATTTTCTTCTGTAATAGCGGATGCCCTAGAAATGAATATAGGGCCTATTTATAGGTTAGAAACCATTGGAAGAAGATAGGATCAAAAACAGCCTTTTCTGGAAATTTTACCGACGGCGATCCGGATTGGAATTGACGATCCGGATTGCAGAAGCAAGAAAGACGATTTCCAGAAAATGCCTGTTCGGGATCCGGATCACAAGTCCGATCCGGATCGTTCATACAGTTTTACCAGAACATCAATGTTCGGGATCCGGATTGCAAGTCCTGATCCGGATCGAGGAAGCACACAGGTAAAACTAGTGTTCGGGATCCGGATCAGAGGATGCTGCGATCCGGATTGAACCAGTGTATGAACCAACACCCTTCGGGATCCGGATTGCCGAGTCCGATCCGGATCCTGAACATGTCCCATGTCCAGTTTTTGATGTTTATGCAATTAAAAATTCTTCCAGGTGTTTCTACACTATAAGAAGTATTCGGATCATCAAAAATCTTTAGTTAAACGTACCTGATCCTTTTGAATTCTTCTTTCTTGAGATTGAGGTATATGATCCAAAGTTTCTTCATCTTCAATCTTCAAGACTTAATACATTCACGAAATACGCCAACTCAAATTCCGTAACAATCTCCCCCTTTGGCGGTTTCGTGACAAAACACAAATCCACAAAAGAAAATTCAAAAAGATATTTTTGTTGCTATCACCATACAACAAAAATTTACAAAAGAGATCCAGAAATTAAAAACATGAGATAAACTCCTAAGACAGACTCTAGACTTAGACATCTGTAATCTCTGCACACAAAAATCATTCTTGACAAAAGAAATCGTTAG
This sequence comes from Tillandsia fasciculata, assembly GCA_029168755.2. Lineage (NCBI taxonomy): Eukaryota > Viridiplantae > Streptophyta > Magnoliopsida > Poales > Bromeliaceae > Tillandsia > Tillandsia fasciculata. Next base: position 3,767,151 of record CM054944.1, read on the forward strand.
ATACCTCAAGAATTGAACATACAAAACCAAATACAGAGATAGAGTTTATTCTCATCATGACATTTGAAAAATTCAGATATGTAAGAGAATCATAGTTAAAACCAACATATCTTCTAAGCATTCAAAAACCAAATGTCAAAGTATGTTAGTCCAACATCAACTTGTTAGTCATATTACATGCCCAAATAGTTAGTCGAATAGTTAGTATAGAGGCATGCCACCAATCACAAAAAAAAACCAAAGTTGAGTTGAAGATACTTACCTTGATATTCACAAAGTTCAGTTCACATCATTCATTGTTTCATTGTTCAGAGTTCTCTCTAACTCTCTCCCCCTTTTTGTCACAAAACAAAGCCAAAACGTAGCAAGAGCTACAATATGTAAGGAGAGTTAAAAAAAAAATCTATCAATATGCACAACCTGAGAACTAAACTACAAGTTAGAACAAAAACTAAGTACTAAAAAAAACTGCAAGGTCTGCAAGAGAGTAAAGCCATAGAAAAAGTGAACAGACGGTCCTGCTCAGTCTGATGAATCTGAACTGGTACAGCTCAGCTTGTTCAAAATCCCCTTGAACAGTTTCGAAATGTTTGAATACTTTTTCTTGAGCTTTTTGTGCTGAGAAGAAAGTTGCTGAAGTTCTGTCGACATTCTTTCTTGTGCAGCAAAAGTTTTCGCTGTTCCTGACGAAGCTGTTCCAATTCATCTGTGTCTGTAGTCCCTTTCTTCGAGTGTGATGGGTGCTGTGTGGATGCAGATGGTGCATTCATTCCCGTAACCCATGGAGATTCAGTTTGAAGAATTCCAGAAAGTGAGCGTGCTCTGGTGAGAGGCCCACTATGCTGACTCGCACTCCTTTGGACACTTTTCCTTCTCGTGTACTGTCTGGTTGTTGAGGCTGATTTCATTAGTCTTTTTCCTTTGGTAAATTTCCTGTCCTCCTCATCAATTTTTCGTTGAACATCTTTGAAGAATTCGTCCCATTCTTCTTCATCATAGTCTGAGCTCTCTTCCTCTGTGTCCTTCGTCTTGATTTGAGTTGAATCATCCTCTTCCGTTTTAACAGATATACTCGTGTGCACCATAGTGACTAACAACAGAAGGAACCAAGAGAGAGCCATTGATCTAGTGCTTTGAGTTTAAGAAAGTGTCCTGTGAAGACCAACTCAAGAACACATGAGAAAATCGTCAATTTTGAAAAATTTGAAAAATTGTACCTAGACAATCATAATCATGTAGAGAAGCCAAGAATCAAATTAGTTTTTCAAAAAGAATTTTAAAAAAAGATCAATTCCATGATTTTCAAAAATTCCTCTTTTATGCCCTAAAACAGAATTTTTAGAAATCGAAGCCTAAAAACTCGTTTATCTTGAGAAAACCCAGCATAAAAGCAAAACTAATTGACCCAGAGTCCTTATTTCAAAAGAAATTTGATCAAAAACCATTCACAAACGAAAAAGATTCCATGATTTTTACTCACGTTTGATGAAAAACCATAAAACTGTGAAAAACCGAGATTTTGATCAATAAAACTTACTTGAATCCGAAGAACTTTGAGTTTGGAAGCTCCAAAATGCAAGAAATCTAGAGAGAGAAGCTCTAGAGATTTTAGAACAAAAGATTAGGGTAAAAGAAATCAAATCCTCTTTGTTCTTATAAAAACCCTAGCCGTGATCCGGATCGGATCGAGAATGTGATCCGGATCGGCTACCCGCAGGAAAATCCTGCGTTCGGGATCCGGATCACTTACCCCGATCCGGATCGGCTTCAACTTTTTCTCCAGAAAAATTCAGAAAAATTCCATAAAATCCAGAAAAAGTATGTAAGCACTTTACCATGTCAACTTTAAACAAAAGACATCGTTTCATACAACAAGAAATAGATTATGCAAAATCTATCAAAAATACCCAAAAATGAAACGAAAATTTACGAAAGTTAAAACACTTAAAGTTGAACAACTTCAATTACATCTATCCTGATCTTATGTGTAATGCCTTTATCAAATCATCAATTTTGGTAAAGAAAATGAAATACCAAGATCAATAGATGTTTGAAATCCCAGATAAGTTAGATAATATATCTAGACAATCTGTTGAAGGAGTGGCTCTTTGAGCATCTTTTACTAAAAATCCCACCTTATACCAACCATGAAATACGACTGAGTCAAGTATTTCAATATGAATTTCATCAACAATTTTCAAAACAAAAATTTGCTTTTCATTCATGGAGTATCTTTTTTTTCTTTCATTTTCTCCATGTGGTGGTAGTTTTCACACTCCTCATTGGGATGTAACTCTTTCCACATCTTTTGAGCATTTTACATTTCATTGACTCCCCCTCAATTGGCTATCAATTATTTAATATATAAGGTATTCAACCAAACCATTGATCTCGAATTCATACTCGACTAAGCAATCAAATATGATAATGACTATACCAAGAGATCATTGAGAGAGAAATTGACTTTGATCACTTAAAAGATGGTTTAATTAACGTAAATGATCATTGCAACATTGAAATATTATGACATCAAAAGCATAATAAATTTCTAAATGCATAAAAGGATGCAATTAAAGTCAATTATGATTTATGCTCAATTAATGTCCTATGTACAAAACATAGATAAAGAACAAAACAAAAACAAAAACAAAACCTAACCTAAGCAAAGGTTTCAAAAGAGTTTATTTCAAGGAAAGCATGCCAATTGCTTTACGCAAGTGAATAAAACGTTTTTGATCCAAAGGTTTTGTTAAGATATCAGCTAATTGATCCTCAGTTGAAATATATGACAGTTGAAGAATGTTTGATTCAACTAGCTCTCTAAGAAAATGATATCTAAGTTCAATATGTTTTGTTCTAGAGTGCAACACAGGGTTTTTTGAAATGTTAATAGCACTAGTGTTGTCACATAAAATGGTTACCGAAGATGTTGAAATCCGGAAATCGCTCAACACGCTTTTCATCCAAATCAATTGGGTTGAACAACTTCCTGCAGAAATGTACTCCGCTTCGGCAGTCGAGAGTGCTATGCAATTCTGCTTTTTACTGTGCCATGCAACAAGGCAATGGCCAAGATAGAAGCATGCACCACTCGTGCTTTTCCGGTCATCCACTGATCCAGCCCAATCGGCATCTGAGTATCCAACAATATCCAAAGTCGTTCCCATAGGATACCAAATTCCGAAATTGATTGTACCTTTGATATATCGGATGATCCGTTTCACCGCTTTCAGGTGAACCTCCTTCGGTGCTGATTGATATCTCGCACAAATCCCAACACTGAAGGATATATCCGGGCGACTAGCCGTGAGATATAGTAGACTTCCAATCATACTGCGATACAGTTTCTCGTCTACATTCTCACTATGTGATTCACTTCCAAGTCCCTTATGGCTAGTTCCCATTGGAGTCGGAAAATCCTTAGAATTTTCAAGATCAAACTTTTTGACCAACTCCAGTGCATACTTGGATTGACACAAGTGAATTCCTTCATCGTTTTGTTTAACTTGTAATCCAAGAAAATAAGTCAATTCGCCCATCATGGACATCTCAAATTCGCTTTCCATGGTCTCCGCGAATTTAGAAGCATCATTATCTCTTGTTGCGCCAAAAACAATGTCATCGACATAGATTTGAGCAACTATGAAATTGTTTTGATAATGCTTCACAAAGAGAGTCCTGTCAGCTCCCCCTCGAGTGTAGCCCTTTTCCAAAAGGTGCTTTGTCAACCTTTCGTACCATGCTCGCGGTGCTTGTTTCAGACCGTAAAGAGCCTTTTTCAGACGAAAAACATGGTTAGGTAGTTTATGATCCACAAAACCTTTCGGTTGAGCCACATAAACTTCCTCATTTAAAAACCCATTTAAAAAGGCGCTCTTAACGTCCATTTGAAATAATTTGATTTTAAAATGACAAGCAATCGCAAACAATATACGAATGGACTCGAGTCTAGCTACAGGGGCGAAAGTTTCATCAAAGTCTATACCTTCTACTTGAGAGTAGCCTTGAGCAACTAACCTTGCTTTGTTCCTGATGATAGTACCTTCTTCATTTTTCTTGTTCTTGAAGATCCATTTGGTACCTATCACATTGTGTTGCTTCGGAGGCTTCGTCAATTCCCAGACTTTGTTTCGCTCAAATTGATGGAGCTCTTCCTGCATTGCTTTAATCCAGTAGTCATCTTGGAGAGCTTCATCAACATTCCTTGGTTCGATTTGAGATACATAGCATGCAAATCCGCAAACCAATTGTCTCCGTGTTCTAACTCCTTCTTGTGGATCTCCAATGATGTTCGATTCAGGGTGATCCTTGGAGATGCGTAACGTTTGAGGTAGAGGAGTAGACGGAGGTACACGAGATGATTCCTGCACATCAGATAAACTTGAAGAACCGTTAGATGCATCATTATTATCGAAAGAATTGTTAGAAGAAGATGCATTAGCAGGTGTATCATCATCAAGAGAGATATCGAGGGTAGATTTTTCAGATTCAAAGTGAAAAGCTTCATCTACCTTAACATTTATCGATTCTACGATCGTCTTAGATTCTAAGTTAAAAACTCGATATGCTCTGCTGTTTGTAGAATAACCTAAGAAAATCCCTTCGTCACTTCGAGAGTCAAATTTTCCAAGATTCTCACGATCACGTAAAATAAAACACCGACTCCCAAAGATACGAAAATATTTGATGTTAGGTTTTCTACAAAACCAAAGTTCATATGGTGTATTCAATGTCCCCGGGCGCAAATACACGCGATTAATAACATAAACAGCAGTGTTCACCGCTTCAGCCCAAAAATAAAAAGGTAAGTTCCGGCTGTGAAGCATAACACGTGCCATTTCCTGTACGACCCTGTTTTTGCGCTCGACTACACCATTTTGTTGAGGTGTGTAAGGTGCAGAGAATTCATGTTTAATGCCATTAGAAGTGCAAAAATCAATGAATTTGGAATTTATGAATTCCCCACCTCTATCACTCCTAACTCGAGTAATCCTATCATTCTTTTCAGTCATAATACGATTGCAGATTTCGAGAAAAGAATCAAAGGTATCAGCTTTTTCTTTTAAGAATGCTACCCAAGTATATCTAGAAAATCATCAACCAATAAGAAAATATACCATTTACCTCCCAGAGATGGTTGACGAGTTGGCCCCATTAAGTCCATATGCAAAAGTTCCAAAGGCCGTTTTGTACCTATGTGGTTCAAGTTCTTGTGTGCAGTCCTAGACTGTTTTCCTTTTGGCAACCGCCACACACAAGGTTTTGTTCAAAAGAAAGTTTCGGAACCCCCTTGACCACATCTTTGTTCGAAATTCTAGCAAGTTCCTTAAAGTTTATGTGACCTAGCCTTTCATGCCAAAGTGTTTCATTTTTCAAAGATGCTAGGTTACATTTTTCAGAAATCTTAGAGGAACTACATAACAATTGTTTTCTGATCTAACCCCCTTTAAAAAGAAAGCATGGTTCATGTCAGTTACAGTGCATTTATCAGATGAAAAATTAACTGAATAACCACTATCACAAAGTTGACTTATGCTTATGAGGTTAGTCTTAAGGCCATGAACAAATAACACATTATTTAGAACCGGGCCATCTGGAATAGCTACCGTTCCCTTTCCAACAATTTTGGAAGACCGACCATCTCCGAAAACAACAAGTCCTCCGGAGTTTTTCTCAAATGTTTGAAAACAGTTTTTATCACCGGTCATATGACGGGAACACCCGCTATCCAGATACCAAGACGAACTATCATATGCATGCAAGGAAACATTGGTAGCAAGACAAGGAAAATTTCACCTTTGCGCACCCAAACCTTTTTGGAGTGCGTCGGTAATGATCGTGAAGTTGATCTCCTAGGTGAGAGCGTCTTGCTTGAAGAATTGCTGCTCCTTGATGATGTCGTCTTGAGCGGTGTACTACCAAGGCTCTTTTCCTTTGAATGAATTGCACTTGATTTCTGAGGAATAGCCTTTTTGGTAGTCATTGCAAGAGGTGCTTGAGGTGTGCGTTTGGCTTCCATCTTGCAATTTCTCCTTATGTGCCCTGAAATGCCACAACGAAAACATACCTTAGGTCTTGACGATCCCGAGGAGGATGTAGTAGGCTTGTTGTCGTTGCTTGTCGTGAATTCCGGTGTCGGAGGAGGAGATACCGACTGAGGCACAAATACTGTCCCACTCGAACTTGGAATGTCTCCAGTTTGAGTGTATCCGAGGCCGAACTTATTTCTTTGACCAAGACCAAGAAGTCTGTCCAACTTACTCCTTCCAGAAGAAAATCTCTTTAAGTCGTCCTTCAGTTGGCGTATGGTCTCCGTCATTTCCAATTTTTCCTGTCGAGCCTCGCCGTTGAGCTTCAAGAAGTAATTCGCTTTGTTCACCATATCCATATAATTCTTCTCGAGTTGCTCATTGGACTCTTGAAGGGAAACATTAGTTTTAATCAAATTATCCCTTTCCACTTCAAGATCGGTTGAGAGAGAGGTTACCCTTTTTACTTCTTCTTCGAGATCCTGCAATCTCCCTTTCAACCCCTTGTTTTGCTTAGCCAATTTCTTTGAATCCCTCAAAAGCTTATGGTAGGCTAGAGCAAAATCTTCACCTTCAGAATCATCTGATTCATCGTCCGTTGCAATCTTTTCAACAGTGGAGTTGGACAGTGAGTCGGATGTACTTGCCATTAAGCACATGAAGGGAGAAGATGTGGTGGACGCGTGGAATGCTGTCGCGTTGTCTTCTTCATCACTCGAGGATGACTCATTTGACGTGGAGTTGTCATCCCAAGTTACGACTTGCATCGCTTTCTTCTTTGCCGGATTCTTGTTGGGACACTCCGTTGAATGTGGCCGTAGCCTCGACATTTGAAGCACTGAACTTGTCCCTCAGAACTTTTCTTATCCTTTGAGAAGTTCTCTTGCTTTCTTGACTTGTAGCTTGAAAACCCTTGCCTTTCTTCGACTTTCCGAAGGATGGAGTTTTGCTTGAATTTCCCCTTCGAAAGTTGCGGCGAAACTTCCTTGTCAAGAGAGCGAGCTGCTTCTCAAAGTCCTCCATAGAAAGGTTCTCGTCGTCGTCCGAGGAGGATGAATCCGCGTCTTCTTCTTTAGTTGATTTCAATGCGTAACCTGAAGACTTAGAAGAGGATGCCTTTCCAGAAGAATAGTTAGTAGGAAATGTCATTTCATAAGTTTGTAAAGCACCTACTAATTCTTCTACACGCATTTCGTCCGGGTGTTTAATTGTTTCAATGGCTGCGACCTTCGGGCGAAATCGTTCAGGAAGAGTTCTTAGAATTTTTCTTACAACTTTAAATTCTGGAATCTTCTCTCCCAAGTTAGCACATGAGTTTACGATGTCTTGCAATCGTGTGTAATAGTCAGTGAAAGATTCATTCTCTGCCATAGAGATAGAGTCAAACTTGCTCGTGAGCATTTGCAGTTTCTGAATCTTCACTAGGTTAGTTCCCTCATGCATAACTTGAAGAACATCCCAGATTTCTTTCGCAGTCTCACATGCCGAGACGCGAGAGAACTCTGTTTGTGACAAAGCATTAAATAGAGCATTAATTCCTTTGCCATTGTAAGAAGATAATCTATCTCTTCCTTGGTCCATTTCGACCTAGGTTTTAAGGTGCGAACATCATCTAAAATTTCAGTTGGATTAGACCATCCTAATTCAATTGATTGCCACACCCTTTCGTCGATGGAAATTAAAAAGCTTTCATCCGTACTTTCCAGTACGCATAATTTGTTCCATCAAAGAAAGGGGGTCGATTGATGTTTCCACCTTCAACCATTGTTTACAACCCTATTCCCGCTCAGATACCACTTGTAGGGTTTATAAGTAAATGGATCTAAATAGGGGAAAAAACACCTAGAGGGGGGTGAATAGGTGTAAACAATAAACACTCAAAAAATCATTGCGCAATAAAACCCAATGCGGAAAAATAAAAGAACACGCAAGATTTTTACGTGGAAAAACTCCAAACCGGAGTAAAAAACCACGGGACCGATAACACGGCGAAATCCACTAGAATTAACACACGTACAAGGTGATATAACGTACTCACAGACGACTCAACCTTTTACCATACGCTCCTAGTAGATCTTCCCGCTCGCTCCACGACGCTTCTCGAATCCACGATCCGCGCCCAACGCTGAATCCACAGCGTCCAACGTCGAGTCCACGACGTCCAACCGAATCCACGGTCTTCACCCAATGGTACGCTTCGAATCCACGAACGTACCTCGCTCCGAATCCACGAGAGCGGTTGCACCTTGAATCCACAAGGCCACGCGAGTCCACGCGCCGATTTTGGGGTAAATCGTTGTTTGTTTGGGTGGTGATGATCCGCCGAATACTTAGATCAAAGATAGATCGGAAATACCATCTAAGTATTCATTGATTTGATTCTACTCAAAATGTGAGTATGGAAAACCTAGAATCAAATCAATCAATATAGATGAAGAAACATAGAATAAATCTATTGATTTCCTTTCTTCTCTATATATGTGGATTTTTTCTTTTCGGCTATTTTCTTCTGTAATAGCGGATGCCCTAGAAATGAATACAGGGCCTATTTATAGGTTAGAAACCATTGGAAGAAGATAGGATCAAAAACTGCCTTTTCTGGAAATATTTACCGACGGCGATCCGGATTGGAATTGACGATCCGGATTGCAGAAGCAAGAAAGACGATTTCCAGAAAATGCCTGTTCGGGATCCGGATCACAAAGTCCGATCCGGATCGTTCATACAGTTTTACCAGAACATCAATGTTCGGGATCCGGATTACAAGTCCTGATCCGGATCGAGGAAGCACACAGGTAAAACTAGTGTTCGGGATCCGGATCAGAGGATGCTGCGATCCGGATTGAACCAGTGTATGAACCAACACCCTTCGGGATCCGGATTGCCGAGACCGATCCGGATCCTGAACATGTCCCATGTCCAGTTTTTGATGTTTATGCAATAAAAAACTCTTCCAGGTGTTTCTACACTATAAGAAGTATTCGGATCATCAAAAATCTTTAGTTAAACGTACCTGATCCTTTTGAATTCTTCTTTCTTGAGATTGAGGTATACGATTCAAAGTTTCTTCATCTTCAATCTTCAAGACTTAATACATTCACGAAATACGCCAACTCAAATTCCGTAACACGAAGCATAGGCAATTACCCTACCATGCTGCATCAACACACATCCTAGGCCGCTGTGGGAGGCATCACTGTAAATCACGAATCCCTCTCCCATGACTGGTAATGAAAGGAATGGCGCTGAAATCAACCTCTGCTTCAACTCATCGAAGCTCTGCTGACACTGCTCTGTCCACACAAACCTGGTCCCCTTCCTAGTCAACCGAGTGAGGGGAGTAGAAAGCTTCGCAAAGCCTTCTACAAAACGACGGTAATATCCTGCAAGGCCCAAGAAGCTGCGAACCTCTGTCACCGTCGTAGGTCTAGGCCAATCCCGAACTGCATCAATCTTCGCCGGGTCCACTGACACTCCTGCGGCTGAAACTACGTGGCCTAGAAAAGAAACCTCCCGAAGCCAAAAAGCGTACTTCTTTAATTTGGCATACAACTTCTTCTCTCTCAGAAGCTGCAGCACTATCCTCAAGTGCTCCTCGTGCTCAGTGTCACTTCGGGAGTATACCAGAATGTCATCAATAAACACCACTACAAAACGATCTAAGTAGGGCTGAAACACTCGGTTCATCAGATCCATAAAAGCGGCTGGGGCATTAGTCAATCCAAATGGTAGCACCGTGAACTCATAATGCCCATACCGAGTCCTGAAAGCTGTCTTGGACACATCCTCGGCCCTCACCTTAAGTTGGTGGTAACCGGACTGAAGGTCGATCTTTGAGAAGACCGTAGCTCCCTGAAGCTGATCAAGCAAATCATCAATCCTGGGGAGAGGATACTTGTTCCGAACGGTCACTTTATTCAACTCTCGATAATCCACACACAATCTAAGTGATCCGTCTTTCTTTTTCACAAAAAGAATCGGCGCTCCCCACGGAGAAACACTAGGTCTAATGAACCCCCGATCCAAGAGATCCTGCAACTGAGCCTTCAGCTCTCTCAACTCTGCCGGTGCCATCCTGTAGGGCGCCTTAGAGATTGGTGTAGTTTCAGGGACTACATCAATCACAAACTCTATCTCTCGATCCGGCGGCATAGAGGATAACTCCGAAGGAAAAACATCTGGGTACTCGCAGACAACAGGGATGTCTTCGAGTCCGGGCATCGCCGTAGGCGCCTCTACTACAGTCGCAAGAAAAGCGACACAACCTCTACTCAACATCTGTCGGGCTCTGGCAGAAGATACTGTCACTACAAACAGTGCACTCTGACATCCCTTATAGACATACTCCTCCTGACCCGGCTCCCGAAGGGTCACTGTCCTCAATCTACAGTCAATATTAGCATAGTACCGGGACAACCAATCCATACCCAAAACCACATCAAAATCCTGGAGCCGACGTAGGACTAACAGATCAATGGATAAAATCCAGGGTCCTAACTGCACTGGGCAGGACCAACAACACTCATCTACGTGCAACACATAATCAGGAATCTGAATCTCTAATGCACGAGTCAATGGCCCTATCTCAAACCCATGCGAAGATGCAAAAATACCACTGATAAATGAATGCGATGCTCCAGTGTCAAAAAGTGCTCGAGCACGGGTAGAGGAGATAATGATAATACCTGCTACCACCTGATTAGCTGCTGTGGAATCCTCGACCTCAGCGGCGTACACTCGCCCGCTCGGAGGTGGTCGTCTCTCTGGCTGTCGCGAGGAGGTGGCACGATCCCCCTGGCTAAAACTCGGTGTAGCTCCCACTACCTGCAAAGGCAAAGGAGGAGTCGATGCAGTCGAGGGTGCTGACGACCCTGCTCTAGGGCAAGTCCATGCTATGTGTCCCGGCTGCCCACAACGATAACACCGGCCCTGACGCTGCTCACACTGCTGGGGTGCATGGGGCCCACCGCAAATCACACATCAATCAGAACGCCGCTGCTGTTGCGGCTGCTGCTGCTGTTGCTGCTGTCTAGGGGGCCGGTAACCCCCAGGCCTCTGCCTCCTCTGTGTCCCACGGCCTCGCTGCTGGAACTATGGCGGTCTAGGGGGCCTCGGTCTACTCGACTGCCCAATGTCCTGCGGTGCTGGCCGCTTCTCCCCGGAGCTGGTTCCTGGCGCCCCGTCCCTCTCTGACATAATCACTGTCCCTCGGGAAACCCACCGAGCACGCTCTATGGCTACATCCAAAGTCGGTGACCGATGCGAGTGAACAAGGTGATAAATATCCTGGTGCAGCCCTCTCTCAAATAAATCTACCCTCTGAGCCTCGTCTGGGGCGACATGTGGCACACTGTTCAGCAACCGCTAAAACTCCTGAATGTACTCCTGAAGAGGCCGACTACCCTGCTGCAACCGTCGAAGATCCCCCTCCAGTTTCTGCTTTGCACTATCGGGAAAATAAGCCCCACGTAGCAAAGCTCGAAACTTTGGCCAAGTCATCAACTGAACTCCCGGTGGTCCAACTGGGCGGACTCGACGCCACCAAGTCTCGGCGTCCTTCTCCAAATAGTGCGCCCCCAAATGCACCTGATGTTCTTCCTTAATGAAGAGGTTCTCAAACAGCTTCTCCATCGCCGCAATCCAGTTCTCAACTTCCCACGGCTTCGAATTCTGCCCTGAAAACCGCGGAGGGTGGAATTGGCTAACATAAGCCAACTTGTCGGTGAGCTCCCTCTGCTCCTCAGCTGTCAGTGGGGCAATCTGAGTCGATGTCGATGACGCCGCAGCCGGAGGTACTGCTGGTAGCGCTGCAGGGGATGCTCTCTACTCCATCATACGCATCATGAGCTCCATGTTTTCCCCTTGGCGCCTGGTCGCCTCTGCCAACTGGGCTACCTGAACCCGCAACTCGTGAACCTCACTCTGCTCGGTATGCTCAGCCTCCTGCTACTCGGGCTCCTCATCTGCGGCTGGATGTGCCCTAGTCGTCGCTCGACGCCTCGGAGGCATCGCAGATCCTGCAATCAAAACCAAACATCAGGACCAAGAATCGCTCAACCCAATCAAACGAGAGTCTATACATGCTACTCATTCTAAAGCGTGATGTGGTTTGCAGCCGACATGTCCCCTTTAGAGAATAAACATGCAAAATTACTCGCCCCAATCCTAAGGGGGAGTTACAACTCAATCATGACTCTCGCTAAAATCACGTTTCTCTCGATAGTCATCCTACTGTCCAACCAAAGTAGCCTAGGGTCTCTAAGTCCTCAATGACCTATAAACCTAGGCTCTGATACCACTCTAATCTGTCACGCCCCGGTGTCGAAACTGCGAACCGGGCTCGCTAACAGATCCGTCATCTGTACGGAAACTGCTGTACAGAAGAAGCGTCTACCCTGCAAATAAATCTATAGCTAACAGATATCAGAGCAAAAAGTAACTACATGCTATAGAAAGGAAACTGAACAACTGTACTAAGTATAAGATCCAAAATACAAGCTGTCAGCTAAGGGTACATACATAACATCTCTCTCAATCTCACTCTACAAGTGTCCAGTACAAAAGAGGAAACTCCAAAAGGGTACTGCTACCTCTATGCTATACAGACTCGGGTAAGCGACTAGCCGGCCACGCCCTTATCTCGATCAGAAGACTCCGCATGGGAAGGAGTCGAAACAGCCGCCTCAGGAAAACCTGCACCACAGCGGGTGTGAGAACTACTGCAGAAGGTAGTTCTCAGTGGGTACCGTCCTCAAAGCACACGATATGCCCACTAAGTCTACCGAAGGCACAAGTAAGGTAAACAAATAGATAGATAGATAGATATGAAAAGCTGGAAATCTACAGCTATATGCTCGATGGAATGCTCATCTATGAATATGCAATGAAACTCACCCACATATATCACCCAATCTCAATGACTGTCCCTCTTTGGACTAGTCAAGCCTGCGCTCATCTACTGCCACTCATGCCCAAACAGAGCTTGGTCTTACGTAGGGTGTCCCTCAAGGACTATCTCAGTAACCACATCGCAGCCTCGTCAGGCTCGGTATCATCATCGCATCCGGAGCGTAGCTCGCGGGGAGTGACCCCGCGAACTCAAGTATCTCACAACTGGCATAAAACCTGTCTCAGCAGGCTGTAATCCACGATCAAATAGATCGAAAACACAGTAAACAAACGACTCACACTCATGTCAAGGTCGGAGTAAACTCCACGACTCAATCTGAAGTGCTCAAATAGAACCCCCAACGACACTAGTAAATCTCTAAAAATCAAATAATAGCTCTAATAATCAATAAATATCTCCTCGCCCCCCGGCACGAGAGAACATGCACCCCGAACCCATGCCACATCTCTAGAACCCTCAGAAATTTTAAAATCATTTTTAAAAGTCAATTTTTCAATAAAATGGGCTTCCGAATTTTTAAAACGGTCCAGGTGCTTAAATGAGGCCAACTAAGCATGCAGTCTAGTGTCATGTAGTGCCAAGAGTCTAATAAAAATATTCCGGGGTTCAGATAATTTTTCTGTAATTTTCTAGGCAACTATCAGATTATTTAACAGCTAAAATATATAGTTTTGACATGATCAAAGTGCATACTGAAGCATTAGAGGGCATTTCGTAATTTTTGGAAGAAAATCCAACCCACCTCAAATGCTTTCCGAAGGCCGCACCGAAGTCGGTGAAGCGCCTGGCGAAAACTGTCGAAAAACTGCACTACGCCACGCGCGCGCGCGCACTGTCGCGCGTCCCGAAAAAAATCCACGGAGCTCCAATCAATCCTCTAACACACTCCCCAAAGTCCCAGCACACCTCTGCTCAGCTCAAGGAGGCTCCCCACACGTGTGCATGCAAGCATGCAAATCCTCGGATTTGCACAGTAACACCAAGTCTGCTTGCACCTGAGAGCACAGGGAGAGAGCAAGGATGGAAATTCAGCTTAGAAATCCAATCAATTCCATCAATAAAATCCATGAGGGAAAACAATAATCCAAAAACTATATTCACAATTGTATAATTTACCTCGAATGACGCTTCTCGCGCGCGCATGGTTGCTCCCTGCCAACTCCTTCCAAGCAGCACACTTTCTACTCCTTTCTTTCTTCTTCTACTTCCTCTTCTTCTTCTCTGGCAGCAAGGATGAAGGTGGAGGAGATAAGATGAAGAGTGGGTGAGGGAGCAGGTGACGAGGTGTATAAAACATGTTTGGGTGGTTGGAACAGTGAAGAGTCCAAAATACCCCTTTACTGTGCAAATTCGAGCTCAATTCGGGCTTCCCAGTGTCTGTGTACCGGTACCTGCATACACCCCCCTTGGTTTCGGAACTAAGTAGCTGGTTCCGGAACCAAGTGGCCAGTTTCGGAACCAACTACTTGGTTCCGAAACCCAGCCACCAAAAGCCCAAAACTCCAGCCTTAAGCTCCAATCTTCGCGCCGACAACTCACTTTCACCCCTCGAGACCTCCGCATCATCCCGAAACCTACCGAACACCTCTGTAAAAATAAAGTACACATGTCCCAAGTGGTCATCTCTCAACAAACACATCCATAAAACCAATGCACAATCCGCAACTCTCAATACGACGCCAACTCACTTTTCCTTCAGACGGCTTCTGCGACGCTTCGAAATCACCCGAACCTCTCTGTAAATATAAACAGAACCTGCTGTGGGTGTTTTCACTGTACCAGGCTGTCACGCGAAGTCGGCACGCTGCCCGAAGCTCCAGTACCCTACACAAAGTGGTCAACCTTCTTCATCCATCGCTCCGCCACCGGAGGACCCTATGGATTGCAAGTAGTGGCCTTCTCTCTTTAGTTTTGATGCTTGCTCTTTATGTTTTTCTTTTTTTCCTTGCCACTCTATCTTTTTTATGATGACAAAGGGGGAGTATTATGTGATGCTTGCATTGCTTTATGCTTGTGATGTTTGTGTTTGACATGCTAAATTTTGCTTGCCTTATGATTTTATTCCCATACTTGCTTAAGATTAATTCATAATTGAAATCATGCATATATTTAGGAGGGGCTTTTTATCGCTTTATTTATTTTTGTCCTATTTTGCATTATTATTTGTCATCATCAAAAGGGAAAGGATTGTTGGCCTAATGGCTCTAATCCTTATTTAAGTTTTGATGATTACAAATAATGATGATCTTAAGCTACTAATTTATTTGACTTGAGTTTTATGTTTAGATTTTCAGGTTTGGAAAAACTCAAGACAAAGGATCAAAAGAAGAAATTTCACTTGTAAAAGACGCTTATTGTGCTTCTAAAGGTCAAATAGACTACTATTTTACTATATTTAAGTTTTTGTCTTTAAAATAATTCAAGTTTAAAGAGTTGAGCAAATTGAGCATATTTGTAAAAACTATTTTTTATCTAAAGGCACATTTGGACCAAAAAGGTTTTAATCTTTAATTTATGTTTAAATTTATGTTTAAAGCGCCCAAAACTTTATTTACAAAATCCAAAAAGGCATCAAAAACTTCAAAATTTCAATTTATTGCATACTTACAGGTTTCGCTGGAACTTGCTTCAGCGTATGGGGCACCCGATTTGGCGTAGGTGCGTCTGAAAGAGATTCCGAGCGCCCGAAACAATGTAGGTGCACCCGATGCATTCGGACACATGCGTCCAAGAATGCATTCAGGCCTCCGAAAGTGGTTTCGGGTGCCCACATGGTTGGTAACCGCTTCTGAATTGTAATGATTACGCGGATGCTCCTGTTTCAGAGGTTTCAGATGCCCTAAAGTATGTAGGGTGCCCAAAAGTTAAACTTTGCATGAATCATGTTCTGGTTCAGTTCTGTGCTATGATTGAATTTTTAAGTTTAGGGCGCCCAAAAGTGGTTTAGGGCGCCTGAAAGATAACTTTGCGTCAGGAAAACCAAATAGGACAAGGTGGTTGAAGTTTAGGGTGCCTGAATTCTATTTATGGTGTCCGAAAATAGCATAATATAGTAATGGGCAAATTTTAAATTTTGGCTATAAATAGGGGACTTTGGGGCTTCATTTTCATATAATTAAGTTTGAAATACTTGTAATATTATACTTTTAGCTCTCTAAACTCTCTCTAAGTTTGAGTGATCCATGAGAAAATAGTATAAAAGAGAGAAAAATACTTGTAATTTGAGAGATATTTTTAAAGAAGAAGAAAGTGTTGATGTAAAGGGTTGGTGTTTATCCATAAAAGTATCATCTAGTGAAGATTCAGCATTCTCTTGTGTTGAGAAATTTGCAGGTTCGTAGGTGTTGGGGCCGAAAATGTCGCGCTGACCGTTGATCGGGTTGGGTCGTCGATCGGCCCTAGGTTGGTTGACTTTCTGGATATGATGTGCCGCGTCAATGGATCAAGCAATCGGGCTGAGAAGGGATACGCTCGGCCGGGTTCTTCTCAATCAAACTCTCGTGACCATCTGGCTTAGATTAGCCGAATCGGAATATAGAGGTAGAGAGAGAGAGAGAGTTCGGCCAAGAGTAGCTGAATCGGAGTATAGAGACAGAGATTTGACACCGTTAAGGAGCCGATTAGAAATTGTATTGATTGAGAAAAGGGTTACAAGAGGAACTTGTAGTAACCGTGATTTTTTGAAACCGAAAGTTTAAGTTTAAATAATTTTCTAGATTATTTAAATCGCAAAAATAGGTAATTTATAGTGCAAATTGGACCCCGAAAATACTGACTTTTGATCGGAGTTTGATCTCGAAAATCTGAGATCACCAGTGCGACCGTCTCGTCGAAACAAGGAAGATTGATATTTATATGTTCCCGATCCGACGGTCGGATCTTCCGCAAATCGGCGAAGAAACTGTGGGGGCCCACGACGTAAGTGAATATAAAATGAATAGTAACCCTGATTTTGGTTCCCTCTCGATCGGTCGTCGGCCGATCCGCTATCTGAGATTCAAACATAGTAGTATGAGTAGTTGTTTCTAGCTAATTTCGACATTTTGAATACAATGGCACTGACGGAATTTACGTTTGGCGACCCGGGTGCATCGAAGTGCGTGCATTACAGTATAGCCTACAGTATATTATGGCCCGAGATTTTATTTAAGCACCAAATCAAGCAAGCAAATACATTACTTGATAGGTCTCGACGAATCGGACGTCGTGGCGAAGTTTGTTTTTCAATTCGACGAACCGTATGTCTAGAAATGCGTGAAATACACCGAAAAAGCGGGTATTTTCGCAAAAATCCCTATATTTTATGTATCGAATTGAGAGTGGTTTATAGGTTAGGGTTCTGGCCGCAATTGTAGCCTACAGATAGGAGCTAGGTGTTAAAGAACAAGAGTGCAAGGGTGTAGATGCAAATTTTGCAAAAACATGCATTAAGTGTAAGTGGCTCTTGGGGTTTTGTGTGGGGGGATCCGAGGGGCCATACCTGGTTCCAACGACTCTTCACACTTCCGTGCATGCCTCAGAAAAAACCCTGGGTGTGGGGGTAGCCGAGGAGACATCCCCCACAAGCCCATTCTGAGAGTGGGAGAGGAAGAGAGAAGATTGCTCCAAGTTCTTCAAACTTGGCCCCTGAGCTCCCTGGGAGGTTCTACTACGTCTAGAGGTTGAGGCCGAGCTTGATGGGTGGCTGCGCGACGCGGGGGGAGAGAACCAGCTTCTACCTTTCTTCTCCAACTCCGGCAAAGGTGAGTTTCTTCCAACTTTGGTTTTTAGGCCCCAATATCTTAGGAAGTCGACTCTGTACAGTCTTTAGATACCGCACACTAAGTCCCAGCTCGTGGGATGCCCTCTGTTGCCGGCGAGAGAAAGATTCTCGCTGGAACCCTAAGATGCTCCGCCTTGGCCTTGCATCGCAACCACTGGTCCAAATGAAAAAAATAAAATCATGGGCAAAGACTGTAGGAGATGAGGATCATCTCCACCAAATTTGGTGTAGTTTGGTTAAGTGAGCGCACCGCAGATTGAAACCCTAGTTTTCGAATTTTTAAGCTTTGGCCGAGCTCTTTGCTCCGGCGCCGGCATCGCTCCCCACCGCCGGCCACTTGGCCGAGAAGCTTCCCGAAACCATTTAGAGTTCAACCATGCCCTTGCATGGCATCCATGCAGCCCAAAATACGGGGGTGCCATAGATGACCCGAGATCGGGCTCAAGCTTCGGTGGCCGGCTTTCCAGTCGTCGCCGATGGGGAGGGGATGGCCGGGAAGTTTTCTGGGACCAAGAGGGTCCCATCTATGCTCTTCTATGGAGCCCATGCCGCCTGGTGGGAGATCCGCCATTAACGGCCGAGCTCGAGCTCAACAATGGCGAGCTTGCTCCACCGCCGCCGTGTCCTGTCGCCGGGCACGAGTCCAGATGGGTTTGCGGGGATGAGATGCACCTATTGGTGCTATTGCTTGAGGCCCAGAACCCAGAAATAGCAAAATACCATTTTTGGTCCTTAAAGCTTCATCTTCCTCATTTTCTTATTCTTGTTTCTCGGCAACCCGTGTGAGCATGATGGCCCAAACTGGAAGGAAATGTTTCTTCTTACATGTAGAACAATTCCATCCATGTTGGAAGCCCCCAGATTCCAGCCATGCAAAGATGCAGCTTGGGAAATTGTAAGCATGTGTATTAACAAAAGATGCCCACCATATGTTTGTATAAATGACCCAAAGAACTCGAATTCAGTTTTAGCTATAGCTAAGCATCCAGAAAGTTATCATATTACTCCACATGATTCCCTGAGCTTGATGCTCACTTCAGATCCACAGATGGCTGTGTGAATCAAAGTGTGGAGCATGCTAAGTCCATTAGAGAGCAAAGTGGTTGGATCTGTGGATCCAGTAGCTTCTGGGTTGCACCAAGGCAAGCCCTGGAGTCTCTGGGATGTCCAGAGAAGAGTGAGCAAGTTAGTTTAAGGATGGCACAGTTAGAAGTTTAAGTTTTGAAAAATAAAGCCTAAAATAGATTTAAATTAATAAAGGGTTGTTCTAAGTGTTTGGCAACTTCGCGACAGTGGGCTTCTGGCTAATTTGGGGTCACTGAACGCGATGCTCACTTTAGATTTCGATTTGGTCGAGCCGAAGAATTAAAAATGCATTAAAGCCTATGTTAGTATCGTAAATCATGGCCCAAAGTTTTTCTTGGGTTCCGTGCTGCTGCCAAATGGTGAGCACGATGTCCAGAAAGTCGAGGGTCACCTACTAGAGGTGACGGTTCGTTAAAATGACACTTCGATAGTTAGAACGAGCGAAAACGGCTCTCAAATTGGTGTAAAAATGTAATTTCTGGAAACCCTAGGGGTCAAAACGCAATTGTAGCCTCACGTGCTGTCTCTGGCAGTGTGTACATGATTTCTATGCTTTTCATTGGAGATCCGAGGGCTTTCGTTGAGTGGAAATCGGTTATCGGACTGTAAATCGGCAAAATCGCTGGTTTATCGGCAACTCGGTCTTAATCGCGCTACTCGATGACTTGTGGCGATTAAGTTGTTCTATTTGAAGTTCCCAGCATAGCTGTAATATCACAGTTTTATGTAACGTTTTACCCTCCTGCTAATAAAGTTTAAGTTATGGGAAAGTAAATTAACAGGTTTATTTAAGTTGATAATCTTGAGGTGCGGGTATTTTTTTGTGATAGAGCTCGAAAAACGGTGAACGGCGGTGCGATCGGATCCGGAGTCCGACTTACGGAACCCCTAGAAAGGGGATGTTAGGATCGCGGTAACCGGGATGTGCATCGAAATCCGTGCAAGTGATCTTGCACGCTTTTCGAGGAGATAAGGAATTATCTTAAAGGAATTATTTTTAAGGAATTATCTTTAAGGAATTATCTCTAGGGAATTATCTTTAAGGAATTATCTCTAAAGAATTATCTTAAAGGAATTATTTTTAAGAAATTATCTTTAAGGAATTATCTCTAGGGAATTATCTTTAAGGATTATCTCTAAAGAATTATATTAAAGGAATTATCTTTAAGAAATTATTTCTAAGAAATTATCTCCCAAGATTAATTAAATAATTAATTGATTAGAGATTGACCCGATGTGGATTTTGACGGTACGTACATATGAAAAGGAAAAATAAAAGAAATAAATTAATAATAAGATTTATTTTATTCCCCGTATACCGAAAGGAAAACCCTAGTTTTAAAAGATCGTCTCGTCAAACCCTCCCCTCTTGTGCGTGCCGAAAATCAAACGAAACCCTAGTTCGAAAAGAGAGAAAAGTGAAAAAAAAAGAAAACCCTAACCGGAGGAAAAAGAAATAGAGAAGGAGGAAACGGAGGAACACGTTTGTTCCCGATCAACGTGCCAGAGATCGGAGAACGAGACGTCACCGCCATCGGAGGGCGGATCCGGATTCTCACCACCGCAAAGAACGGAGATCGAGATCGCGTTGCCTCCTCCATCGGAGCAAGGTTAGCGATCATTATTTCTTTTGGTCGGACTAATCGGGGGTTTTTCGTGTTCTTTTGAGGTCGTTTTAATCGGTAAATTGATCACGGGTTTTTGATTGGTTTTGATCGGTGATTTGTTCGTGTTCTTGACCGGGTTTGATCGATGGTTTTTAATCGGTCTTGATCGGAGGTTTGATCGAGTTTCCGATCGATGTTTCGTTTGGACTCCGATCAATGGTTTTATCGCTGGAGCGATCCGGGGTTTTTAGTGGGGTAAATTGGGTGTTTCGTTGGAGCATGGGGGAGTTAACGGGAGGCCGCCGCCGCCGTTGTTAAACGGGAGGCCGCCGCCGCCGTTATCATGTTCGCGGGATTGTCGCCGGAGCCGCGCGGGGGCGAAAACGGAGAAGAAAACGCAAAACGAGGTGTTACTGTTCACCCCGTACGGCCTCCCCAGCCACGCGGTCCACAGGCGGGGCGTGCACCCTGCGCACGGCTCCGCAGCCTGGCGGCGCAGACCCGGCGCACGGGCGCGTGCGCCAGCCCAGCCCCGCAGGCGCGGTCCACACTCGCGGCGTGCACCCGGCGCACGGCTCAGCAGCCTGGGGGCGCAGACCCGGCGCACGGGCGCGTGCGCCAGCCCAGCCCCGCAGGCGCGGTGCACGCCTGGGCGTGCACCCGGTGCTGCCGCCGCGACCGGGAACGGGTGAAGCCGGCGCGCGCCTTTTGCCCGTGCGCGGCCCGGCCCAAGTCGCTGTGGTCTACCGCACAGCGCGCATCCCGTCTGCGACGCCGCCACCCTTGGCCGCAGACCCGGTCCACGCCAGGCTTCGTTCACCAGCCCCCAACGGAAGAGTCCGGTAGCTCCGTTTTCGGCCCGTTTTGCCTCGTTTTTGAGTGTTTTTGACCACGACGATATTTTTAACAACGATGTAGTTCTTTCGGGACAGTTTTTGGTTCAACGGTTTTTGTTGGACGACACGGTCCGCTTGGCACAGTGATTTTGGTTTTTCGTCGGTCTATTGTTACAGTGGTCGGGACCACTGATTTTGCCTGTTTAGGGTAAAAGTGTTAAATGGTGTTTTTGGTGATTTTATTAGGCCGCGTGAAGTTCTGATTGCCTAGGAGGGTCATGGGCGCGGCCGTTTATCTTCGTTTAGGTGGGTATCTTTGGTTATTTTCGGTGTAATGTCGTTCCCGAGTATTTTGCATGATAAAGTAAATGTTTTGGTAAACTGTCTAACCCCATTGCATGTAAATCCTGTTTTATATTCTAACTGAGGCGGCTGAGGTCGTAATACTGTTTTATGTTCTAACTAAGGCGGCTGAGGTCGCATGGCAGTTTATATGCTCATATTGCTTACACGCACACCGGCGGTTTGGCCACCGCACAAGGTGTATTTTTTCGGAAAGATGGTAAGGATTACCCGTGTACCCCACGACTCGTGATGATGGGGATCCCTCAAGGAGAGGCGACTGCTACTTGGGCAGTGGAGGGGATTGGTGGCACCAAGAAAATGAGCACGCTATTTGGGGTCGGAGCCCAATAGCTATTTGGGGTTGGAGCCCAACTTGTTTTAATTCTGGGGTAGGAGCCCAGCATGTTTGTGACAGGAATTTAGCGACTCATGAGGGGAAAGTGAATGCTCTGGTGTATCGGTTTGTCTTTACAGTTTACTGTATTTACTGTTTATATCTACTTTATCAGTCACTGACTACCCACACTGTGACAGGTCCGAGCAGGGGTGGGAACCGGGACGACGGTGAGGCAACGGTTAGAGGACCCTAGCCCTTGAGACTATTAAACTTTATTGTTTTATGGTTATCTTTTATTGTGTTTGGTTAGTCTAGCTGTGATTACTTGTGCATGGTTTGTCGTGGATATTGGATTGAGGACTTGGTGTAGGAATATCTTCTTAATTCTGTGAATGTTGAGATGTATGAATGCGGCTCATTTTTTAAATGTAAACAGGGTTTCAAAAGCATTTTCAAACCAAGTATCGTGTGGGCACTGATTTCAAAACCCGTGAATTTATCCTTTCCCGCTTAAAAGTGCTTGCGAAAATATTTTGTAAAACCGGGTGTCGAGTGGACACCGACTTTCAAACCTATGGGTTTATGCTGTAGTTTCAATATGATAGATGTGACTGTATGGTTAAGTGTAATCTCTCCTCATTGTCGTTCATTGTTTGCATGGTTAAAGTAGTTGTCGTGTTTGGAACGCCGTACATATACAAAGGAGGCTCCGCCCGTTTGGGGAGTGAATTTGTATGTGGCGGATCTGGCGCGCATCGGAGGCGAGGTTCCTTTGAAAAAAAAAAAAAAAGATACGTTTTTCGCTCTTTTAGAACCTCCGGGGCGTGACAGATTATATGGTATCAGAGAAAAAACGACATAAACCGCTGCGGTCAGTGACCAACATCCGCAGAGTGTGATACCACAAGTAACTAACCAAATTGATAACCAAGGTGTAGATGTGTAATGTACGAACGTTAGTGCGGGAAAAAAAGGATAGAGTCCCAGTGTTTGTAGGTCAAGGTGCTAGACCAATTAAGTCTAGGACTAACTTGGTTTCTGTGTATGCACGGTTAATGGCCCGAACCCGTTCTTCAATCGATGGTGCAGAAGTGGATATGACGAATCCGACAACAGTGGAGAATCGGCTACTCCAACGACGGTTACGCGACATGGCTGAGCGCTTTCCCTATTGCTAGGAAAGACGAACCCCACACGGCCCGCCTTCACAAGGACTGTCTACGGAGCGACACTTTTTCGGTAATACCAACGGTGGGTTTACCCGCTTACCGAGAAGTGATCGACAGGACCACTGTGGTGGGGCGGAAAGTGGCCGTTCCACGCATTCGGCAGAAGGATCATGAGCCTGCCGGGGGCCGAAAACGACCCCAACCATAACCCGGGAATGACTTTCCCAACGGGAGCCGACCACCCCAGTATCCGAAGATGCCGCAAGGAACCTGAAGCACATCAGACAAGGGAACCGATCCGTCATGGAGTATCAACAAGAATTCATAAGGCTGGCCAATTGTGTTCCTTTTGCCATAAGGGATGAAGCTCACAAAGCCCGCCTCTTCGTAGACGGATTGCGGAGCAATATTTTCGAAGTTGTGCAAGCAGCGGATCTTCACACCTCCCAGAAAGTGGTGGATAGGGCCACCATAGTGGAGCGCGGATTCGCGGTGACGCGCGCCCGACGAGAGGATTCGGAGTTGTGACACCCCCGGAATTTGGATTAGTCCTCTATATAAATGATATAATAGGACTAAATCTCTAACCCGGCTATAGCATTTTGGATGGTAGCAAGATCCAAGAGGAACATGAGAGTTAAGCGTGCTAGAGCTAGAGTAGTTCTAGGATGGGTGACCCCCTGGGAAGTGGGGCGTCACAGGAGTACAACAAGGATAAGAAACGACCCCAGCCCTTCTCGGGAGGAGAATTCCCTAGCGGGGACCGGCCTTACATCATCTGCAGAGGAGCACCCCGGGAGATTATTCGTTTCCGAAAGCATGACCATTGCTTCTGATGTGACAAACTGGGACAGTTCCGCTTTAACTGCCCCGAACCCGGGAACAATTTTTCAGAGTCACGACACGGATGAGAGGTCTTATGCGACGGCACGACAAAGGGCGCACTACCCGAGGGAAGTAGTAGCAGGAAAGACCCCTTACGAAGAGTAATGTTGGTCTTAACCCCAGGGGGAACCTTAGAAGCAAATATTTTATACCTTCCTGCCCAATAAGGTTGGGAAGACTCAGTTGTCTTTGGTGTTGGCCATTTATTTATGGGTCAAATTGGTCCAACTTCCTGCCTCGAGACAATAGGCCCAGGAGACTAATAAGTTGAGTTGGGTGAGCCTAATAAGTTGAGTGGGGCTGCGGTCCACTATAGATCTAACGGCAAGAGGCCCAACAATAGACCCAACGTCCAGGTAGGTTGAGTCCGGTCGGGATCTGTGGTGCGGTGTCTGTCACACCCCGGAACCCGGGCTCGTCTACAGATCCGCCGTGCACACGGACTTCCCGCGTACACGAAGCGCTGGTAACCTGCTCAGATATTAAATGTGCAATAAAAGAGCATAATACAGAGCTGAAATAGAAGAACCACATAGTATCTCAGACTGGAACTACAATAAGCTGTAATATATATACAATAGTCTCCCAGTTCACCAAAATAGTACAACCAGCTGGCGAAAGCCAGTCCTAAAATAAAAGAGGAATACCACAGTCTGAGTAAAGGGTGCAGCATCTATCTAACAGCTCTCAGTCTCACAGGAGATTTATCTACTCAGCGATCCCCTTACCTCGATCAGCTGCCGATGGCCTAGCAGCTCCCGCAGACGACTCTGCAAAATAGAGGAGAAGAAAGGAACAGAAAAATAACAATGGGGGTGAGAACTACCAGATAAACCAGTAGCCTCCCCTAGTGGGCAAAAACCTCAACTCTGACGCACCCACTAGGACTACTAGAGGCAATGGGAAAAGATGAAGTGGTAAGGTAAATAAGGTACTGAATAAGGGAAACTACCACTAATATGCCTCTAAATGCAATACTAACAGAAATGACTGTATAAATGCATCAGGAAACAGTATCAGATCAAATAACCCAATCTTGTGCTACCAGTAAAACTGGTATTGCCTGCTCTGCTGTCGAACTCAAGAACTCAGTAGGGGACCAGCACACAAGGCTCGAAATCCCAAGGGACCAGCACACAAGGCTCGGTCCGAAAATGCTCACCTCCGGAGTGGCACTCGAGGGGAGCGACCCACACGAGTAAAGTATCTCTGTCATCAGTATCACAAGTATCTCTGTAGCACATGTCTCACAAGTATCACAATATAGCAGGACTGGATCATGACTATGATCAAAGTGGGAAAACTCCATCCACTAAAGAAAAGCCCAAACCCAGCTGATGCAAAAATAAACCAGACTCAACCCCAATCTGATGCAAGGATAAACATCTGGTCGACCGCCTACTGTCCGCGGTCACCGCAATACCCCACAAATCCACAATCTAATGCAATCTCGACTACACTATCCCAAACCCCTGCTCATACCTGAGCAACAAGCATCTGGATGCAAAGGACAACAATGAAACATGTTCAAATCTCAATATGATAGTGTAGCAATAAATAGTGGCCTTTACTAGATGTTCAGTCATGCATGCAAGCTGTAAAATAAGGTCAAAGATTTAAAAAGATTGATTTACTGAATAAAAGTCATTTGCATGCGAGATTATAGCCTTTGTCTCAATCACAGTGTCCCAATATAAGTCATCATATCATCTGTGGAGTTATATTAATTTTTAGGAGAGTTCGTCCCATCAATTGTCACGTTAGTTCGTCCCAATTGTCATATTAGTTTATCCCAATGATTCTCATCAATTGTCATATTAGTTTGTCCCAATAGTTCTCATCAATTGTCATATTAGTTTGTCCCAATAGTTCTCATCAATTGTCCTGTTAGTGGTCCTGTTAGTAGTCCTGTTAGTAGTCCTGTTAGTTTGTCCCAATGGTTCTCATTAATTGTCATATTTTAGGGGATTTCTAGTAATCCCAGTGAGCTTGTCAAAAATGAGGTAAGCAACAACCGCCCACCTCGAGTAGCTCAAACAATACCCCAGGTAGTCCCCTGGTTGTCCATAGTCCTCAAATCCTGCAAATCAACGCTCCCGGTATAAATACAAATCTTAAAAAGCACAATATTTGCTGTTTTTCAAACAGCACGGGAAAAGGGGAATTTTTCACCTCTAAAAAGAGCTCCTAAAATCCCAGAAAAATCACGGTTGCGTTCCTCGCGAAGAGTAGGTCAAAATCGACTCCTAAAACGCCTCGATCTGACGCTCCTACGTCAAGATAAAAATCGGAGAAGTCGGTGCTGTCCAAAAATTACCACAGCAAAAAGGGGGGTCAAAGAGGACCTAAAAACTGTGCCAAAAGTACGAAACGGAGCAAAATGATCAACACGTAAATCGAAGCCCTACCTCTTACGGTCGCGCTGCCGCAAAAATCGTCCAAAAATTCCACCCGGTTAGCCCGCAGTGAATTTTTGACGGAACTGCGACGGGAAATGGGCCTAAAAAGAAAATCGTCGCAGTGCGCCGCGTCGCAGATATCTCACTATCTGTAACTCCTAAATTCCTGAGATTCTAGAGAGAGAAAGAAGAGAGAGAGAGGAACAACTTTCATATTTGGCACTTTCTCAGATTCTCTCTTCTTCGGCTCGGAATCCAAGGTGGGAAATGAGAGGGGGTGGAACCTCTTATATAATGGGCCAAAAGGGAATATTCCCACACGGGATCTGATCCGAACAGGAAACACCAAAACTGGCCATTCAGCGCGCGCCACGTGTCCACAAAACAGGGGACAGCCTGTGCAAGGACCAATAAAAATGCGCCACGTGTCCCACGTGGTGCACATGGCCGGTCGCGCGCCGGGTCTTCCGGATCCTGTCAGCCAACGGGGTGCCGCCACGTGTCGACCATCCAGAAGGTTCTAGAAACCGGCCAGCCACTCAGGAGCTGCCACGTGGCACGGGAGAAAGTCGGTGCACCTGGTGCACGCCAAGCTGTGGACCGCGCACCAGCGCCCCCTGCCCGCGCTGCCCGCGCCTGCCCGCGCCGCGCTCCGCTGCTGCGCCGCCGCTGTGCCGCTGCCCGCCGCCGTGCGCCGCCGCCCGCCGCCGCTCGCCGGCGGCCGCCGCCGGCCGGAACAGTAATTCCGGCCGGCGGTTACTGTTCCGGTGAACAGTACCCGGTGCCGAAAAAATAAAGCGAATATACCAATTTAATCGTTTTCGCGCGCTGAGTCCAAATCCGACGTCCGTTTCGCCAAATTCTCATCCGAAATTTTGCAAAAAGCTCCCGGAAAATCCCATTTGCTCCGATTTTCGCGCAGAGTCAATTTTAAATACCCAATTTCGATTCTACAGGCTTCGTTGCTCTGTAAAAACTTCCTACAGTCACTAATTAAGGTTGCGCAGTTCTGCGGGAGTCCGGATCATCACATCCTCCCCCACTAAAAAGAGTTTCGTCCTCGAAACGAGACTAAACAGTAATCCTCAGAGTCGGAACGTGAAATACACCAGCAAGTGCAAGTCGGTAGGCAACTGGCCCGATAATAACTCAAAGGGTCCAATAGATCGGGGCTAAGTTTCCCACGAATGCCGAACCTCCTGACTTCTTTGGAGGGCGAGACTTTCAGGAACACATAATCACCAACCTGAAACTTTAAGTCCCGTCGCCGAACATCGTCATAACTCCTTGTCGGCTCTGGGGGGTCTGAAGGTGCCGTCGAATCACCCGGACCTTCTCTTCTGCCTCAGACAATACCTCTGGTCCCAAGGTCCACCTTTCGCCCATATTACTCCAACAAAGCGGTGATTGACACTTGCGTCCATACAATGCTTCAAACGGAGTCATCTGAACGCTCGCTTGAAAGCTATTGTTGTACGCGAACTCAGCCAAAGATAAGTGCAAGCCCTAAGCATGTCCTTTAAGGTCTGTACAGTCCGCTCTGACTGCCCATCAGTCTGCGGATAAAAGCTGTACTGACTCTTAGCTGAGTCCCCAAGGTGTCTGCAAATTCCTTTAGAGTCGCAAGGCAAACCTTGGGTCTCCAACTGAAACAATGGAGGCGGGTACTCCATGCAATTTCACTATCTCATCTAGATAGCTGGGCTAGTCACTCAAGTGGCCACGTAGTCTGCATGGGCAGAAAGTGCGCCGACTTGGTAAGTCGATCTACAACTACCCAGATAGCATCTGTTCCTCCCAGTGCTCTTGGTAGTCCGACCACGAAATCCATCGTAATGTGGTCCCATTTCCACTGGGGAATTGGGAGACTCTGAAACTTGCCGGCTGGCACTCGATGCTAAGTTAAACACTGAGCCACAAATCTCCCGACATCCCTTTTTATGCCATTCCACCAAAAGTGTGCCTTGAGGTCCTTATACATCTTAGTCCCACCAGGATGTAGGGTATAAGGTGTATAATGGGCCTCTCGCAATATCTGCTCTCGGATCTCCGCATCCGCTGGCACACATGCTCGGTTCCTGTACTTCAGTACTCCCGAGGCAACTACCGTAAAGTCCCCCGACTGATCATTCGGAATTTGATCTCTATTCTTGGTCAAGTGGGGGTCCTCACTCTGTTTCTCCCTGATCTTATCCAGCAGAGTGGGCTGCAAGACTAAAGATGTCCGTCTAGCAGTGACCCCAGGGGACACAACCTCTATCTCGAGTCGTCTCATCTCCTCTAATAGTGGTGTCTGGTCTGTGATTAACATAGACAAACTTTGCACCGCCCTCCTATTCGAGGCATAAGCAACCACATTTGCTCTGCCCAGATGGTACAGGATGTTTACATCACAATCTCTTAGTAATTCCAACCATCTGCGTCGCCTCAATTTCAGCCCCTTTGGCGTGAATAGATACTTTAGGCTCTTGTGGTCTATGACGCCAATGCTTCAGAATAAACACTACAGCAGTAAGCTTCAAGTCATGGGTAGGGTAATTCTTCTCATAATCCTTAAGTTGCCTTGATGCATAAGCAATTACCCTCCCATCTTGCATCAACACACAACCAAGTCCGCTGTGTGATGCGTCGCTGTAGATCACATATCCTTTCCCCATAACAGGGAGGGAAAGGATAGGGGCGGTCATTAATCTATTCTTCAGCTCCTCAAAACTCCCTTGACAGTCCTCACTTTACTCCCTTACGCGTCAAACGAGTGAGGGGTGTGGAGAGCTTTGCAAAGCCTTCCACAAACCGACGGTAATACCCAGCTATGCCCATCAAACTACGCACCTCCGAAACTGTCGTCGGTCGGGGCCAATCCCGAACCGCCTCAATCTTTGCTGGGTCTATCGCCACACCTGTGGCGAAATCACATGGTCTAAGAAGACTATCTCCCGAAGCCAAAACTCGCGCTTTGTCAGTTTGGCAAACAACTTCTTCTCTCGCAGAAGTTGCAGCACCACCCTCAGGTGCTCCTCATGCTCCGCATCACTTCGGGAGTAGACCAAGATATCATCAATGCAAATTACCACGAATCGGTCTAAATATGGTCGGAAGATCCAGTTCATCAAATCCATGAATGCGGCAGGGGCATTAGTTAGCCCAAAAGGCATAACTGTAAACTCATAATGCCCGTACCGACCTAAATGCCGTTTTCGGAATATCCTCGGCCTTCACCTTCAACTGGTGGTAACCGGACTGTAGATCTATCTTAGAAAAGACACAAGACCCTTGCAGCTGATCAAAAAGATCATCAATGCGCGGCAAAGGGTACTTGTTCTTGATGGTCACTTTGTTCAATTCTCTATAGTCCACACAAAGTCGAAGTGACCCATCCTTCTTCTTCACGAATAGCACCGGTGCTCCCCAAGGCGACACACTTGGCCTAATAAAGCCCTTGTCCATTAAATCCTGGAGTTGCGCCTTAAGCTCTCGCAGTTCAGCCGGTGCCATCCGGTAAGGAGCCTTTGAGATTGGCGCAGTTCCTGGAACTACGTCAATCACGAACTCAATCTCCTTATCTGGCGGCATGCTAGTCAACTCAGATGGAAAACATCCGGAAACTCGCGGACAATAGGGATATCCCCGAGTCCCGGCGCCGCCGTAGGCCCCTCAACACTAGCTAAAAGGCTACACAACCTTAAAGGATCCTCTTGGGAAGTCGAAACTATAGGGGCAAAGAAAGCGCTCTGACATTCCCCGGTATACTAACATCTCCTGGCCTGGCTCTCGAAAAGTGACGGTCCTTGCGGCACAATCAAAAGTCACAAAACACCGAGCCAGCCAGTCTATCCCTAGACCATATCAAAGTCCTCCAGTTGTCATAAGACCAACAGGTCCGCTGGCATAATTCGGGACTCGATCTAAATCGGCGGGACTAACAGTACCTCTCCATGTGCAGAGTGCAATCGAGAATCTACACCTTCCGTGCACAAGGTGATAGTCCTATCCCTAACCCATGCAATAATGCTCGTTCTCTACAAATAAAAGAGATACCCCTATAAAACGAGGTACGAGTCCCTATGCCAGAAAGTAAATCATACCTGCTTTCTCTCGGTCAGCTACAGTAGAATCCTCCGCCAGTGCTAAGTCGTCCCGACTGCTCGACAACGGCTGTCTCTCTCCAGAAGGGTGGGGGAATGAAACTTGATCTTCTTGAAGGTCGGTCGGTGAAGCTCCCGGTCGTGGCTGGGAAGTGGTAGGAACGAACGCCGAAGTAGGTACCACAGTTATCCTCGAAGGGCACGTAACTCGCAGGTGCCCAGGCTGTCCACACAGGTAACAGCGTCCCCAACGTTGATCACAAGTACTAGGAAAATGATGATCTCCACAAAAGATACATCTGCCAGGAACTCGCAGCTGCCGTGACTGCTGCTGAGATGAATAAGGGGCAGATGCTGAAGGAGGAGCCGTCGATGGCACATAAGGGCAAGTAGCTCGGACGTGGCCAGACTGTCCACACCGATAACAACGGCCGAACCTCAAATTACAAGTATCAGAATTATGCTGTCCTCGGCAGAAAATGCACCTGACCGTAGCCTGGAGCTGTCTCGCCTGCTGCCTCCGTTTCCGAGAACTGGTCTGTCCATTAGCATCCGGTGCTGGGCGTTTTCTCTCTAAATGCTGCTTAGAAGCCCTGGTCCTCTCCCCGACTGCCGGATCACTCCTCTGTGCTAACAGCTGCTCCAAACGCTGGTCCTGTTGAAAGCTCCTCGCCACCAACTGGGTCACCAAGGCCCGCAGTTCTCCCAGTTCGGCAGATACTGCCTGCTCGGGCTCCTCAGAGGGGGTGGGAATACCCCCGGCGGAAATACGACGAAGGGGCGACATACTGTCACCAGAAGCCACAAATCAGGAAAACAAAACCCCACACGACCCAATCTAGCGAAAGTCAAAGACATTCCCCTATTTCTGTGACTTTATGTTGTCTGCAGCCAACATAACTGTTCACCAGAAATTGGGTATGTCGGTCTCTCTTCACTTACTTGGAAGAGTCAAACAAATAATTAACGACTTTCGCAAAATGTTACGTCTCTCACGCCCTATTATCCTAGGGTCTGCCAAAAGCTTAGGGTTTCCTACGTCCCAACTGACCTATCCCTAAGCTCTGATACCAACTTAATCTGTCACGCCCCGGAACCCGGGCTCGTCTACAGATCCGCCGTGCACACGGACTTCCCGCGTACACGAAGCGCTGGTAACCTGCTCAGATATTAAATGTGCAATAAAAGAGCATAATACAGAGCTGAAATAGAAGAACCACATAGTATCTCAGACTGGAACTACAATAAGCTGTAATATATATACAATAATCTCCCAGCTCACCAAAATAGTACAACCAGCTGGCGAAAGCCAGTCCCAAAATAAAAGAGGAATACCACAGTCTGAGTAAAGGGTGCAGCATCTATCTAACAGCTCTCAGTCTCACAGGAGATCTATCTACTCAGCGATCCCCTTACCTCGATCAGCTGCCGATGGCCTAGCAGCTCCCACAGATGACTCTGCAAAATAGAGGAGAAGGAATAGACAAAATAACAATGGGGGTGAGAACTACCAGATAAACCAGTAGCCTCCCCTAGTGGGCAAAAACCTCAACTCTGACGCACCCACTAGGACTACTAGAGGCAATGGGAAAAGATGAAGTGGTAAGGTAAATAAGGTACTGAATAAGGGAAACTACCACTAATATGCCTCTAAATGCAATACTAACAGAAATGACTGTATAAATGCATCAGGAAACAGTATCTGATCAAATAACCCAATCTTGTGCTACCAGTAAAAACTGGTATTGCCTGCTCTGCTGTCGAACTCAAGAACTCAGTAGGGGACCAGCACACAAGGCTCGAAATCCCAAGGGACCAGCACACAAGGCTCGGTCCGAAAATGCTCACCTCCGGAGTGGCACTCGAGGGGAGCGACCCACACGAGTAAAGTATCTCTGTCATCAGTATCACAAGTATCTCTGTAGCACATGTCTCACAAGTATCACAATATAGCAGGACTGGATCATGACTATGATCAAAGTGGGAAAACTCCATCCACTAAAGAAAAGCCCAAACCCAGCTGATGCAAAAATAAACCAGACTCAACCCCAATCTGATGCAAGGATAAACATCTGGTCGACCGCCTACTGTCCGCGGTCACCGCAATACCCCACAAATCCACAATCTAATGCAATCTCGACTACACTATCCCAAACCCCTGCTCATACCTGAGCAACAAGCATCTGGATGCAAAGGACAACAATGAAACATGTTCAAATCTCAATATGATAGTGTAGCAATAAATAGTGGCCTTACTAGATGTTCAGTCATGCATGCAAGCTGTAAAATAAGGTCAAAGATTTAAAAAGATTGATTTACTGAATAAAAGTCATTTGCATGCGAGATTATAGCCTTTGTCTCAATCACAGTGTCCCAATATAAGTCATCATATCATCTGTGGAGTTATATTAATTTTTAGGAGAGTTCGTCCCATCAATTGTCACGTTAGTTCGTCCCAATTGTCATATTAGTTTATCCCAATGATTCTCATCAATTGTCATATTAGTTTGTCCCAATAGTTCTCATCAATTGTCATATTAGTTTGTCCCAATAGTTCTCATCAATTGTCCTGTTAGTGGTCCTGTTAGTAGTCCTGTTAGTAGTCCTGTTAGTTTGTCCCAATGGTTCTCATTAATTGTCATATTTTAGGGGATTTCTAGTAATCCCAGTGAGCTTGTCAAAAATGAGGTAAGCAACAACCGCCCACCTCGAGTAGCTCAAACAATACCCCAGGTAGTCTCCTGGTTGTCCACAGTCCTCAAATCCTGCAAATCAACGCTCCCGGTATAAATACAAATCTTAAAAAGCACAATATTTGCTGTTTTTCAAACAGCACGGGAAAAGGGAATTTTTCACCTCTAAAAAGAGCTCCTAAAATCCCAGAAAAATCACGGTTGCGTTCCTCGCGAAGAGTAGATCAAAATCGACTCCTAAAACGCCTCGATCTGACGCTCCTACGTCAAGATAAAAATCGGAGAAGTCGGTGCTGTCCAAAAATTACCACAGCAAAAAAGGGGGGTCAAAGAGGACCTAAAAACTGTGCCAAAAGTACGAAACGGAGCAAAATAATCAATACGGAAATCGAAGCCCTACCTCTTACGGTCGCGCTGCCGCAAAAATCGTCCAAAAATTCCACCTGGTTAGCCCGCAGTGAATTTTTGACGGAACTGCGACGGGAAATGGGCCTAAAAAGAAAATCGTCGCAGTGCGCCGCGTCGCAGATATCTCACTATCTGTAACTCCTAAATTCCTGAGATTCTAGAGAGAGAAAGAAGAGAGAGAGAGGAACAACTTTCATATTTGGCACTTTCTCAGATTCTCTCTTCTTCGGCTCGGAATCCAAGGTGGGAAATGAGAGGGGGTGGAACCTCTTATATAATGGGCCAAAAGGGAATATTCCCACACGGGATCTGATCCGAACAGGAAACACCAAAACTGGCCATTCAGCGCGCGCCACGTGTCCACAAAACAGGGGACAGCCTGTGCAAGGACCAATAAAAATGCGCCACGTGTCCCACGTGGTGCACATGGCCGGTCGCGCGCCGGGTCTTCCGGATCCTGTCAGCCAACGGGGTGCCGCCACGTGTCGACCATCCAGAAGGTTCTAGAAACCGGCCAGCCACTCAGGAGCTGCCACGTGGCACGGGAGAAAGTCGGTGCACCTGGTGCACGCCAAGCTGTGGACCGCGCACCAGCGCCCCCTGCCCGCGCTGCCCGCGCCTGCCCGCGCTGCCCGCGCCTGCCCGCGCCGCGCTCCGCTGCTGCGCCGCCGCTGTGCCGCTGCCCGCCGCCGTGCGCCGCCGCCCGCCGCCGCTCGCCGGCGGCCGCCGCCGGCCGGAACAGTAATTCCGGCCGGCGGTTACTGTTCCGGTGAACAGTACCCGGTGCCGGAAAAAATAAAGCGAATATACCAATTTAATCGTTTTCGCGCGCTGAGTCCAAATCCGACGTCCGTTTCGCCAAATTCTCATCCGAAATTTTGCAAAAAGCTCCCGGAAAATCCCATTTGCTCCGATTTTCGCGCAGAGTCAATTTTAAATACCCAATTTCGATTCTACAGGCTTCGTTGCTCTGTAAAAACTTCCTACAGTCACTAATTAAGGTTGCGCAGTTCTGCGGGAGTCCGGATCATCACAGTGTCTGTATGCTTTAAGTGAATTGGTTGCGTACCTCTAAAAGCTCGAGCTTTTGGGGTTAATGGTTGGCGCCAACGATCCGACATTTGGGACTTAGTGGTGTCACTGCTAAGAGGATTCGAGGGGATACTCGGAAGGGATTGGCTCACTGAGTATCAGGTGCTAATCGATTGCGAAAAACTGAGCGTGCCGTCTTGGGGCGCACCCGTTCTATTCGTACGGAAGAAGGACGGGAGTCTACGATTGTGCATCGACAATCGGGGAATAGATAAGGTCATAGTAAAGAACAAATACCCCTCACCTCGGATTGATGACCTATTCGACCAACTACCAGGAGCGACGGCGTCCTCGAAGATTGATCTGCAGTTTGGCTATAGCCAGTTTAGAGTCCGGAGTGACGACGTACCGAAAACAGTCTTTCGAACTCGGTATGGTCATTACGAGTTTACGGTTATACCGTTTGGACTCATAGTCGCTCCGGCAGTATTCATGAATATGATGAACAGGATCTTGGAACCTTTCTAAACCAGTTTGTAGTAGTCTCTATAAATGTCATCCCGATCTACGCTCGCACAGACAAAGAGCACGAGGAACACTTGCGAGTTATCCTCCGGACCCTCCGGGACTAGAGATCGTATGCCAAACTCGAGAGGTGTGAGTTCTGGCTCCGCGAGGTAGACTTGTTCGGACACATAGTCCCAGCGTCGGGAATAGTGGAGGACCCAAGAAAGGTAGATTCCGTGACCAACTAGGCCCGGCCAACAACGGTGACAGATATCCGAAGCTTCCTAGGACTGGCGGGGTACTACAGACGCTTCGTGGAAGGCTTCTCAAAGATAGCCACTCATCTAAC
The DNA here is from genome assembly GCA_029168755.2 of Tillandsia fasciculata. NCBI lineage: Eukaryota > Viridiplantae > Streptophyta > Magnoliopsida > Poales > Bromeliaceae > Tillandsia > Tillandsia fasciculata. The sequence goes on from CM054944.1 coordinate 3,802,590, forward strand.
ACGACTAACCCAGAAAGGGGAGAAGTTCGTCTGGACGGCCGAGTGCAAGAAGAGCTTCGAGGAGCTTAAAGACAGACTCACACGGGCGCCGGTACTCACATTGTCGAAGCCCGGTGAGGACTACGAGATCTATTGTGATGCATCTCGAAGCGATCTTGGAAGCGTATTAATGCAACAAGGGAAGGTCATAGCATACGCATCAAGACAGCTCAAGGATTACGAGCAGAACTACCCTACACACGACTTGGAACTCGCGGCGGTCGTGTTTGCTCTGAAGCTCTGGAGACATTATTTCTACGGGGCGCACTGTAACGTGTTCTCCAGAGCCTCAAATACCTGTTTACTCAAAAGAAATTGAATTTACGGCAAAGGCGATGGCTGGAACTACTAAAGGACTACGATTCTCCATCCACTACCACCCCGAGAAGGCAAATGTGGTGGCCGACGCCTTGAGCCGGAAAGGACAGATGGGGGAAACGGCACTGAGCGCCCTTACCCAACAGGATCGTCTAATTGCAGAATTCTCGCAATTGAGGCTGGAGGTAGTGCCAGCAGGTGCAGTTGCGAAACTTCTGTCCTTGGTGGTGAGGCCTACGCTGATGGAGAGGATCTTGGAAGGCCAAACAACGGACACGCAACTACAACAGGTGCGGGAGAGAATATCCTCGGAACAAAGTGGGGATTTTGTGATTAGCGCTGATAATGTGATAATGTTCCGGGGACGAATTTGCATGCCCGATGTGCCAGAATTGAGGAAAGAAATTCTAACGGAAGCGCACAATGTCCCCTACACTGCGCATCCCGGAGGTACAAAGATGTACAAAGACCTGAGGCAGACCTTCTGGTGGCCCAAATTGAAGAGTGATGTGACGCAATTCGTGGCGCATTGTTTGGTGTGCCAACAGGTGAAAGCGGAACATCAGCGACCAGCGGAAAAACTACAACCATTGCCCATACTAGAGTGGAAATGGGAATGGATTACCCTGGACTTTGTAACGGGTTTTCCGCGATCGCAACATGGACATGACGCGATATGGGTCATAGTGGACCATCTGACGAAATCGGCCTACTTTCTGCCTTTCCACACGACGTGGACCCGAGATCGGCTAGCGCAAACCTATATCGACGAGGTGGTAAGACTGCACGGAGTACCATCGTCGATGACTTCTGATAGGGACACACGCCTTGTGTCAAATTTCTGGCGGAGCCTACAGCAGGCACTGGGGACCAAACTGCAGTTCAGCACGGCCCTTCACCCGCAGACGGATGGGCAATCGGAGCGGGTGATCCAGATTCTCGAAGATATGCTTCGAGCTTGTGTGCTGGATCTGGGTGAGGGATGGTCGCGTTACCTACCCCTCGTGGAATCCGCTTACAATAATAGCTACCAAGCTAGTATTCAGATGGCGCCGTACGAAGCCTTGTACGGGCGCCGATGTCGATCGTCCATTCGCTGGGACAACTTGGGGGAGCGGAAGCATTTAGGGCCAGACCTTGTAGAGGAAACGGAGGCAAAGGTGCGCCTTATCAGGCAGTGGCTATTGACCGTCCAGAGCCGGCAGAAGAGCTACGCGGATCAGGGGCGACGGGAATTAGAATTTATGGTGGGGGAACACGTGTTGCTTCGTGTATCACCGTCTAAGGGGACAAGATGGTTCGGCATACGAGGGAAGCTGAGCCCACGGTACGTGGGACCGTTCGAAATCTTGGAGCGCGTGGGCCCGGTGGCTTACCGATTGGCCTTACCACCCAACCTCGAACGGGTACGTAATGTATTCCACGTCTCGATGCTCCGAAAGTACCTTCCCGACCCGTCGCACGTCCTCGACGCCTCGGCCGTCGAGTTGCGGGAGGATTTGAGCTTCGAGGAAACTCCGATACGGATTTTGGCACGAGAGAAAAAGAAACTTCGCAACCGGACGATCCCCTACGTAAAGGTGCAATGGAGTAACCACGAGGAGCGCGAGGCGACTTGGGAACATGAGACGAAAATGAGGGAGTGTTTCCCTGAGTTATTTAGCGAGGGTTGAGGTTAAGTTTCGGGGACGAAACTTCTTTTAAGGGGTGAGTGGTGTAATATCACAGTTTTATGTAACGTTTTACCCTCATGCTAATAAAGTTTAAGTTATGGGAAAGTAAATTAACGGGTTTATTTAAGTTGATAATCTTGAGGTGCGGATATTTTTCTGTGATAGAGCTCGAAAAACGGTGAACGGCGGTGCGACCGGATCCGGAGTCCGACTTACGGAACCCCCAGAAATGGGTTGTTAGGATCGCGGTAACCGGGATGTTCATCGAAATCCATGTAAGTGATCATGCACGCTTTTCGAGGAGATAAGGAATTATCTGAAAGGAATTATCCTAAAGGAATTATCTTTAAGGAATTATCTTTAAGGAATTATCTCTAGGGAATTATCTTTAAGTAATTATCTCTAAAGAATTATCTTAAAGGAATTATCTTTAAGGAATTATCTTTAAGGAATTATCTCTAGGGAATTATCTTTAAGGATTATCTCTAGAGAATTATCTTAAAGGAATTATCTTTAAGGAATTATCTCTAAGAACTCCCAGGATTAATTAAATAATTAATTGATTAGAGATTGACCCGATGTGGATTTTGACGGTATGTATATATGAAAAGAAAAAATAAAAGAAATAAATTAATAATAAGATTTTTTTTATTCCCCGTATACCGAAAGGAAAACCCTACTTTTAAAAGATCGCCTCCTCAAACCCTCCCCTCTTGTGCGTGCCGAAAACCAAACGAAACCCTAGTTTGAAAAGAGAGAAAAGAGAAAAGAAAAGGAAACCCTAACCGGAGGAAAAAGAAATAGAGAAGGAGGAAACGGAGGAACCCGTTCGTTCCCGATCAACGCGCCGGAGACCGGAGAACGAGACGTCACCGCCATCGGAGGGCGGATCCGGATTCTCACCACCGCAAAGAACGGAGATCGAGATCGCGTTGCCTTCTCCATCGGAGCAAGGTTAGCGATCGTTATTTCTTTTGGTCGGACTAATCGGGGGTTTTTCGTGTTCTTTTGAGGTCGTTTTAATCGGTAAATTGATCACGGGTTTTTGATTGGTTTTGATCGGTGATTTGTTCGTGTTCTTGACCGGGTTTGATCGATGGTTTTTAATCGGTCTTGATCGAAGGTTTTTAATCATTTGGCCTCCGATCAATGGTTTTATCGCTGGAGCGATCCGCGGTTTTTAGTGGGGTAAATTGGGTGTTTCGTCGGAGCATGGGGGAGTTAACGGGAGGCCGCCGCCGCCGTTGTTAAACGGGAGGCTGCCCCCGCCGTTATCATGTTCGCGGGATTGTCGCCGGAGCCGCGCGGGGGCGAAAACGGAGAAGAAAACGCGAAACGGGGTGTTACTGTTCACCCCGTACGGCCTCCCCAGCAACGCGGTCCACAGGCGGGGCGTGCACCCGGCGCACGGCTCCGCAGCCTGGGGGCGCAGACCCGGCGTATGGGCGCGTGCGCCAGCCCAGCCCCGCAGGCGCGGTCCACACTCGGGGCATGCACCCGGCGCACGGCTCCGCAGCCTGGGAGCGCAGACCCGGTGCACGGGCCCGTGCGCCAGCCCAGCCCCGCAGGCGCGGTGCACGCCTGGGCGTGCACCCGGTGCTGCCGCCGCGACCGGGAACGGGTGAACCCGGCGCGCGCCTTTTGCCTGTGCGCGGCCCGGCCCAAGTCGCTGCGGTCTACCGCACAGTGCGCGCCCGGTCTGCGACGCCGCCACCCTTGGCCGCAGACCCGGTCCACGCCCGGCTTCGTGCACCAGCCCCCAACAGAAGAGTCCGGTAGCTCCGTTTTCGGCCCGTTTTGCCTCGTTTTTGAGTGTTTTTGACCACGACGATATTTTTAACAACGATGTAGTTCTTTCGGGACAGTTTTTGGTTCGACGATTTTTGTTGGACGACACGGTCCGGTTGGCACAGTGATTTTGATTTTTTGTCGGTCTGTTACAGTGGTCGGGACCACTGATTTTGCCTGTTTAGGGTAAAAGTGTTAAATGGTGTTTTTGGTGATTTTATTAGGCCGCGTGAAGTTCTGATTGCCTAGGAGGGTCATGGGCGAGGTCGTTTATCTTCGTTCAGGTGGGTACCTTTGGTTATTTTCGGTGTAATATCGTTCCCGAGTATTTTGTATGATAAAGTAGATGTTTTGGTAAACTGTCTAACCCCATTGCATGTAAATCTCGTTTTATATTCTAACTGAGGCGGCTGAGGTCGCAATACTGTTTTATGTTCTAGCTGAGGCGGCTGAGGTCGCATGGCAGTTTATATGCTCATATTGCTTACACGCACACCAGCGGTTTGGCCACCGCACAGGGTGTATTTTTTCGGAAAGATGGTAAGGATTACCCGTGTACCCCACGACTCGTGATGATGGGGATCCCTCAAGGAGAGGCGACTGCTACTTGGGCAGTGGAGGGGATTGGTGGCACCAAGAAAATGAGCACACTATTTGGGGTCGGAGCCCAATAGCTATTTGGGGTTGGAGCCCAACTTGTTTTAATTCTGGGGTAGGAGCCCAGCATGTTTGTGACAGGAATTTAGCGACTCATGAGGGGGAAGTGAATGCTCTGGTGTATCGGTTTGTCTTTACAGTTTACTGCATTTACTGTTTATATCTACTTTATCAGTCACTGACTACCCACACTGTGACAGGTCCGAGCAGGGGTGGGAACCGGGACGACGGTGAGGCAACGGTTACAGGACCCTAGCCCTTGAGGCTATTAAACTTTATTGTTTTATGGTTATCTTTTATTGTGTTTGGTTTAGTCTAGCTGTGATTACTTGTGCATGGTTTGTCGTGGATATTGGATTGAGGACTTGGTGTAAGAATATCTTCTTAATTCTGTGAATGTTGAGATGTATGAATGCGGCTCGTTTTTTAAATGTAAACATGATTTCAAAAGCATTTTCAAACCAAGTGTCGTGTGGGCACTGATTTCAAAACCCGTGGATTTATCCTTTCAAGTAAGGTGGCCGCTTAAAAGAGTTTGCGAAAATTTTTTATAAAACCGGGTGTCGAGTGGACACCGACTTTCAAACCTATGGGTTTATGCTGTAGTTTCAATATGATAGATGTGACTGTATGGTTAAGTGTAATCTCTCCTCGTTGTCGTTCATTGTTTGCATGGTTAAAGTAGTTGTCGTGCTCGGAACGCCGTACATATACAAAGGAGGCTCCGCCCGTTTGGAGAGTGAATTTGTATATGTGGCGGATCTGGCGTGCATCGGAGGCGAGGTTCCTTTGAAAAAAAAAAAAATAGATACGTTTTCCGCTCTTTTAGAACCTCCGGGGCGTGACAATAGCTTTAGTGGATTTTGGGTATGTGTGAGTCATTTCCTGATCAGTATTCATGATCCAGGTCTTTGCAGCCTGACTCCGACCAACGAGCCTTCTGGTGGAGTTGTTGTTCCTCCTATATACAGGTGGGTTTATCTTCGGTCCGGGCTTTATCAGGTTGGCCCTATGGGGTGCGATGGTAGGTCGGACCCCTATTTTTGGTGTAGCTTTAATTTTATGATTGAGCCTTTCTTTTATTCCGGCATTTAGTAGTACATTGCCTAGTTGAGCTTTCTAGTATTTCCGCATTAATTCATATAGCTGTATAGTTATGGACATATACCATGCTTGTTTGGTCACCAGCTCAGTTATAGATTTTATATACTGTTCTTCATTGCATGATTAGTATAGGAGATTCAGTTTCAGCATATGACATGATTTATCTCAGTATTAGTGTCCCAGTAAGGATTTTCTGGCCTTTTGCCAATTTTCTGGTTTTGACAGTAAGTTTCAGCATCAGCAATGTGATCACCACTGTGCCAGCTTTCAGTCACGTACACCGACGGTTTGGCCATCGTCATTGTGTTCTTTACCGGTAGAGGGTCACAACGACCCGTGAGCCTATGGTCACACAGGTGTGCATGGGTTATGATAGCATGTTTAGCCTAAAGTTCGGTGAGACCAATAGTGGCATTGCCTGAGGTTCTGTGAGACCAAAAGTGGCATTTGGCTGAGGTTCTGTGAGACCGAAAGTGGTATTTAGCCTGAGGTTCTGTGAGACCGATAGTGGCATATAATTGGGTACTTTGTTTCTGTATTTGATGCATGTTATATTATTCCGCTTTTCAGTTACAGATTTTCAGTATAATATTTGCTTGCATCCCTGTACCCTCTTGTTTACAGATTTGATATTCGCTTGATTATGCCTGCCTATTTGTTATCTGCTTATTATGGTATCCGGTAGATACGACTTGCTATTTCTCGGCCCGTCGTGCCCACTGGGATACAATGTATGTTGTATCTCACACCCTCGGATGACCATTTTTCAGGTCGACGGGGTGCTGGGATGTCGGGACGTATTGGTGAGGTTTTTGTGTTAGCAATGACCCACCGTGTCGCCGTTTAATTCATTTCCGCATTAATTGTAATAATGTAAAAGATAAGTTGTAATAATGTTTTAATTTGGCTAATTGATACGTTGTTTAGACTACTTGATATCAGTTGTGAGTGCTTAGCCGTGCATGTATAGAAAAGGCTCAGTCCAAGGGGATTGAGAATTTTCTATACATGTGGCGATTTGGTCATGCCCTAGATTGCTTAAAACTCTGATAAAAAAAAAAAAAAAATATCCTATTTTCGAAACTCGGGGCATGACAGAATTGGTACCCAATTACAATTAAACTGTTCCTAGGAAAGCAATAAATGTAGATATGAAAGATATGAAAAACAGGGGTGGTCACTGGCTTACGAGGTTGCAGGACTCATTTTTCTTCGATGGTTTGCTTATTTATACATTTACGAACCATGTATATAACCGCCGATTTTAAAAATCGGCGTAATCTAAGTGGGAATCATCGTAAATTTCTCAACTATTTCCTTTTGAGTCGATTCTTCCCAATAAGATAGTAGCCGTTTTCCGTATAGGTTCATTCTCTAATCGTCGCGCCGAAGCATTATTTTCGGTGCTTTCCAATGCTGGGCGTCGCTTACTATTCCGGAATCAGTTACGAGATTCGCACAAAAATCTCGCATTCCTTCCTTTCGGAGTCTTTCCTTCTGCGGCTTCGAGCAGCTGAGAGTTGACCCTGACTTTGCCTCCCTCGCCGCTCGACTGGATAGTCGGTCTTTCGTCTTCTGTCGAAGTCGATTCTGGATAAGGCAAGGCTCTCATTGTTTCGGCCGCTTTTCCTGTCGAGTGATGTTTTTAGTTGATGGTAGACGCCACGTGTCACTTCCTCAAGTGGCGAAAGTTTTGGTCTAACAGTAGGCAAAGTGTCGAATCTCAAAACAAATCGATCGTGTGCTTCTTGAGTTTACATTTTTTTTACTCATTTAATTTGATTTGAAAATTTTGATTTGTTTAATTATTTATAATTTTATTTTGAAAACCTAATCCAACTTTTCTCTTAGGCTACCATTTCAGTTCTTATTCTAGATTGAGACGAGCTCCTGATGACGATCGGATCAAGTAGTTGATGGTGATCTAATCAAGTTGTGGATCAAGTAGTTGATGGTGATCTAATCAAGTTGTAGCTTCGGATCAGATCAAGTAGTTGATGACCATCAAATCAATGACGTTAGTATGCTTGGATTTCAAACTCAAATCCAAATTTAAAATTGGCTAAATTATAGAAAACCCCCCTGTCATATCCCGCTTTTCCACTTTACCCCCCTGTCATTAAAAAGTCGACAATCTGCCCCCTCGTAATTACCGAATTGTCTTTAGGGGGCAACGACGTTAACGGGAATGGTAAATTGACGAAAATGCCCTCCTTTTTTTTCCTTTTCTTTTCCGAAGTTTTTTTTTTTTTTTTTTTTTTTTAGGAATATTTTCCAAGGGTATTTTGGGTATAAGAAATTATATTTTCAAGAAAACTGACGGTCAACTGACGGCGGGGGGTTATTGCACAATTCGCTAATTACGAGGGGGCAGATTGTCGACTTTTTAATGACAGGGGGGTAAAATGGAAAAGCGGGATATGACAGGGAGGTTTTCTGTAATTTAGCTTTTAAAATTCAAATTTTAGATTTTAAATTCATTTCAAATTTTAAATTTTAAAATAACATTCAAATTTGGAATTCAAATTTTAAATTTAAATGATACATTTTTAAGTAAATAAATTTTTAAATATAAGAATGATTTTGGAAAATCATATATATTACTGTCAATATTACTAAAACTTTATTGTTAAGCCAAAACAGTAATTTTATGATCCTAGTAATCTTCGATGAGATAACTACGCGAAAAAAATACAAGAATTACATAATTTTTAGTAATTTTATTACCATGAATAAGACTTTTCTTAATTTTGTAATTCTAGAAATTTTAAATGACAAGATCCAAACACTTACTTATGCAGATATAACTTGTTCGCTAATGCTTAAAGATAAAGGAATTACTACTGTTCTATGAGTTAACCCGGGGCTCTCTGATTGCTTATTCTCCTGCCAACTAACCCAGAAAACGATGCCCATGTGAACCTTATAAAAGAAATAAGAAATGATGCCACCACACCTTTACCCTATACTCTATTCACATGTGGCCCCACCTAAAAGAGCAGGCCAAAAAAGCCAACATGTCCAATCTTCTAGAGAGGAATAATCAGCCACATAAATTAAGTCACAGTAATGCCCTAATTACCCAGTAATCATCATTATCACTACATAAATAATTTAGATTCTATGAACAAAACAATGTGATAAAATCTTCAACAAACATTTTTGTATTATGTACTCAATACCATGTTCAAAAGAACATCATACAACAAGCACTTTTCCCTCTCTAATAAAGGAAGGAAACACAAAAAAGATGAAAAAAATAAAAGAACTAAAGAAGCTCCACTCAGCCCTACTTTTCCCTTTTTAAACTGCTGTATATACCTGGCTCTAGAGCTGTCACAGGAATATGTGACTTTGTCCAGCTTTATGAGCCATGAATGATGATGATTTCTACCACACTCACATCATGAATGGATGACCCACAACCCTTCTTAGGTTCATCCATCCTGCAAACCATAAGAAAAGTAATGGAAACCCATGAAAGAAGAAGAAAATGGAAAAAAACACAGAAAAGATCAAAGCCCACAAAACCTAGGGCATTTTGGAAGCAGACCCCTTCCATGGTCTGCTTCCGCTCAACATATGATAAGACCAACAAACAAAGAAGAGACTCGAGAGCACCAGGGGCTCCTTCCCTCCTGGCATGATTAAAACTCCTCCAAATTACACAACATAATCAGCCAATTATATCGATTCACACCCTCTTTGATGTGGACCCGTATTTGATCAAAAACTTTGGATCGTCGCAACGACTCCAAACCACCAATGGACTCCCTAACAACCAAGCTTCATCTGCCAACAACAGACAAATTATTCAGAAAATTTACAGAAAAAAAAGTTTACAAAGTTACTACCACAAATTATCCTTGTACTAGGGTTGAAAAATTTGTTCCTCCTTAGTAATTAGAGGTATCCATCAATAAGAGCTGCTATAGAACCTAACAAGTTAAGAAGATTTTGTTTCACCTGGATATACAGACAAAAATATGAAAACTATAAATTCATAAAAAGTTGAGGTGCAAAACTACCTTCCATCTGCACATCGGGTTATAGCAAAGAAAGAGTTCAATCCCCGTCATTCCTCCCCCTAAGTTCAACACTTCGGAGTTCACGAAGATGATGCAGGATCTCTTTAAGAAGATTCATGCCTTCGTCTCCTTTCTTCAACGACTTCATACAATGCTTGAGAAACTCTCTATCTGCCTCAAGTGCTTGTAGTCTCTCGTACACATCATCAACCTCTTCGCCGAATACAAGCCTCTCTTGCTCTTCGGCAATATTGGAAGCAAATTTCGGTGAATTACCCGCTTCTTGTGCCTCCTCTTTTTTCGACGCTAATGCATCCTCATTTTCCATAGTAACAGCATCAAAAAGAGGCAAAAGCCTCTTTCCGCTAGTATTCGAATTCCTTCCCTCAGAGTGCAGATGCTTCCCACTGTTACCAAGACTATCGGAATATCCGTTTATGCCACCATGTAAAACGTCAGATAGGGACTCGTAATCCTTATCATTCAACTCACGGTGGTTTACCTCACAAGATTCATCGTCTTCTATTTCGAAAAGCCTGTCCTCCAAAACCCTAAGTCTTTCCAGTATGGTGAGCTTTTCGTCGTCGAAATCAGCTGCAGATGCATTGCGTTTGATTAGAAGCTTTGCACTCTCAATCTCTCTCGGTGAACTTAGCACAGCATCAGTAGGAGTATTCTGGCTCTTTTCATTAACACTATATGACGACTCATTTCTTTCGAAGTAATCGAAGGAGAAATCATCACTCTCTTCGCCACTTGAGGAAGGTGAAGAAGCTCCATTAGTCCCATTTGTCTTATGTCTTGCCAATTTTCTTCTTTCCTTAGCCTCAAAATGAAGAACCCTCTGCCTATACACTTCGAGCTCCCTCTCTAATTCTTGCTTCTCTTTATCTCTCTTAGTCAACAACTCATTAAAAACATGCAAGGCTTCTTGATCATACTCAGATTGCTCATCCATCATCCTCTGATAGTGTGACGCCTCCATCTGCATTGCCGCCTTCTCCTCTTGGAGCCGAGTTATCATAGCCATGGTTTGGTTGGCGGCCACAGCTGCAGCATTCCTCTCCTCCTCGAGTTCTGCATATAATATGCCCAGAGCCTTTCGTTCGGCTTTAAGAGCAGATTTAAGGGAATCGATAGTCAGTGGCTCAGTGCCCTCGATGTCACTGGCAACACTTCCATCTAAAGACTCAGCCCCTGATTCTTTTCGCTCAAAGAGAAACCTATTGTGTAAACCATGAATGCTTTCATTATAAGTGGATGACTCCGGCGTTCTCTCCTCTTCGATGTCATGAAGTTCAGGAGAAGAAAGATCCAACTTGGGCAATACCAGTTCAGTTTCAATTGCTGCTATTTCGAATAAAAAAACAAAATTTAGAATCCTATCTAACCCTAAGGCCCTGTTTGGACGTTGGAATGTATTATCCAAGGATAACTTATTCGGAATACGGATTTTCTAGTGTGATTGTAAGAAAGGAGTTCAATTTTTACTTCTTGAAATGTTTTGATATCCATAATTTGGTAAGATAACATATGTCAACAAGAAGGTGATATATCTTATCTAAAAAAATGACTTCAAGACCGAATATAAAATCTAACTCTTGACATTTGATCACACTTATCATCTACCAAATGTACACATTTTTTAAGTAAATTAAAGAGAGATACCAAACAAGATATTCATGCATCCAATCAAGGCCTAAAAGTTTAGTATCACTCTAAACATTTTACTATTCCAATACGGATAAAAAAAAGGAAGTAGATCTAAATTGCTACCTTGGCCAAAATCAGTTGTTTCATTATTAACTTCTGATGATTGATCTTCCACACCGAATGCTGGAGGGATTGGTTCCTGAAACTCAACCTGCTCAACCTTTTCCTCGTCGCATATCTCACTACCAATTGATATTTCGCAATTAGCATCTATGTCGTCCACTTTGGTATCTTCTTCAAAAGCTGTACTTAATGAATCAATAGGATTATTTGAAATAGTACACAGCTAAGCTAATAAGCATGAGAATACAATTCGAATGACAATTACCTTCCGGCTCAGCAATCTCTTCTTCAGTTGCCGATTCTTCTTCTTTAAATTCAACAGTATTTTGTGGCTCGACAATTTCTTGTTCGGCTGTCGATGCTTCCTCTTTAAATTCAACAATATATTGTGGCTCATCAATCTCTTCTTCGGCTGCCGATGCTTCCGCTTCGAGTTCAACACCATCATGCGGCTTAACAATCTCTTCTTCAGCTGTCGATGCTTCCACTCTGAGTTCAAGACGATCATGTGGCTCGACAATCTCTTCTTCAGCTGTCGATGATTCCACTTTAAGTACAACACGATCGTGTGGCTCGGCAATTTCTTCTTCAGCTGTTAATGCATCCACCTTAAACTCGACACTATCCTCAACACTCATCTGCGCCGACGGTGGTATAACCAATTCACGATCGGACGAGCATGGCACAACAGTCTCCCCGATGGGAGGAACCAAAGAACTCTCCTCAAAACTGTCAGCTCTCTCTACAGAAGAGTCCAGCACCATCTTCTCCTCAAGAACTACTCCAATATCGAGCGCCCCCGCATCGTGCTCCTCTCGGTCAAGATCCATATCTCTATCATCTACACCACCAACTTTAAACGCAACAGATTTTTCCGTCATAGTCATTTCATCGATCACCTCTAGTGCAACCAAACGGCCGGCATCGACCACATTCTCCTCGCACCGAATCATCGTCAGCATTGCTTCCGACGAATCGTCCGCTAAAAGGGATGATTCATCGGAGAATTCAAAGACAAGAAAATTTTGTGCGCCGGGTTCATCTTCGACCTCAAAGATGTCGTTTGCACCAGATTTTTCGCGATCGACCGCAGAATTGTCTATTGCGGCGCAGTCCAAAGGGAGGGGAGAGGGTTTCGAGAGGAGGTAGGGAGGGGAGTAAAAGCCACTCTCGAGAGGGACGCCGCAGCAGGAGCAGCGCAGGTCCAGCTCGCCGGCCTCGCTGCGGCGCATCCAGGAGAGGCGGTCGGCGGCGGCGCAGCAGTCCTCGCACATGTCGGCGGCGTCGGCGAGGCGGCGGTGGTGGGCGCAGAAGCCGAGGCGGGAGAGCTCGGCGGCGTGGGCGTCGCAGAGGACGCCGCGAAAGGAGGAGGGGGCGCCGTCGAAGAGGCGGTCGACGCGGGAGCAGAAGACGCAGGGGGGAGCGAGGCCGAAGAAGTCTGCGAATTTGGCAATGAGGTAGGTGAAGAATCCGTTGAGCAGAAGGAGAGCGATCAGCACCCACTCCAAGATGGTGTACACGAGGATGACTGCCATCCGGTTGGTGTTCCGGTGCAGGATCGTCGCGAACTTGTTGGCAGCCATCCTTCTTCTTGAATCTTCCGGATTCCTCTTGATTGTTGAAGGGTGGGTGGGAAATTTACAGTATTTACAGGGGGGAGAAGTTTGAGGAGTGGGAGTGGGAGTGGGAGTGGGGACGAGAAGGGAGGAGTTTAATGGAGATGAGATAGGAATGGGGGGATCGGGGGATTTGGGGGAGTGGAGGAAAAGGGAAAGTCAGGGAGAGGAGAATGGGGAGAGAGAACACATTCATTCAGCTTTGCCTTGAGACGGAGGAAGAAAGAGACTCCGCAAGGGGCCCCACCGCCAGGAAGGACCAGGTTTAGGTAGGAGAGGAAAAAAAAGTTGTAATTTTAAAATTAAATAAATAAATAAAGAAAGAAAAAGCACAATTGTATGTTAAAATTTATAAACTAGGAATAATTGCCTGTGTAATCCTGAAATCTGAAGAAATATCTGATTTACTTCTCTTATTTTTTTCTTTCTAATATATTCTTCATACGTTCCACCATTATTAAAAATATCCCTACCGTTTCCCTTTGTTAAGTTAACTAAAGTTAAACTAGAGTTAAATAATAATCGGAGTTGAAAACTATCAGATATACCTATTTTGTCCGGGTTTAGCGTTTAGGGTTTAGGATTTTTTAGGGTTTTAGGGTTTAGAATTTTAGGGCTTAGGGTTTAGGATTTTTTAGGTAGCGTTTGGTTCGGGGATAAGAAAAATTTTGTTATACCGGGGATAGGTATAGATTCTGGTATTAGCAGGAATTAGTGTAAATTTGCGTTTGGTTGAATTTATGAGTTATACCGGGATTAAAGGAAATTGTGTTTGGTAAATTATATAGGAATAAGGAGAATAAGATGAATAGGCAAAAATTGTGTTTGGTTGAGTATAGAGGAATAAGAAGAATTGATAAGTGATAAATTATGTGTTTTGACTATTTTGCCCTTTAAAATAAAGTTTAAATGGGAGTAAAAATTTTAATTGTATAAATTTTATAAATTTTAAATTAATAATTTTATTTTTTCAAAAATGAAATAAAATAAAATTTTTAGATTTATTAAAAAATAAGTTAAAAAAATAATATTTATTAAATAAAAAATTTTAAATTTTAAAATTTATAAATTTAAATATCTTTTAAAAAATTCTAAGTTAAAAAAATAAAAAAACTAATTTTTATTATTATAGTGTATGGAAAATAAAGGAAAAAAAAAAAGAAAAAAGAAAAAAAAAATGCCGTGGAGAGAGAGAGAGGAGGTGTAGAGGGAGAGAAAAATTTAAAATTTTTAAAATTTAAAATTTTAAAATTTTAAAATTTAAAATTTTAAAATTTTAAATTTTAAAATTAAATTTTAAATTTTAAATTTTAAATTTTAAATTTTAAATTTTAAATTTAAAATTTAAAATTTTAAATTTTAAATTTTAAATTTTAGATTTTAAAATTTTAAATTTTAAATTTTAGATTTTAAAATTTAAAATTTTAAAATTTTAAATTTTTAAAATTTAAAAATTCTAATTTAAAAAAATAAAAAAATTAATTTTTATTATTTAAAGTGTATGGAAAAGAAACAAAAAAAAAAAAAAAGAAAAGCCTGAAGAAAGCAAGAAGAAGAAATGTCTCGATTCCCGTGAAAATTTGGGTTCCTCCCAATTCCACCATTTCACGGGAATTCAAATTCCCAAATCCATCCCCCCTATTCCATCTATGCAGGAACCCGGATTCCCCTAAACTCTATCCCCGTTTGGGTATGGAAACGGGGATAAGGGGGGTATTCCCCCCTTATCCCCGTTACCAAACGGGCCTTAGGGTTCTAGGGTTTAGGGTTTAGGGTTTAGGGTTTAGGGTTTTTTAGGGTTTTAGGGTTTAGGGTTTAGGGTTTAGGATTTTAGGGTTTAGGGGTTTAGGGTTTTAGGGTTTAGGGTATATTTGGGTATATTTGAAATGGCAAAATGATAATTACACACAGATAACGGCAGTTCCAAACGGTACACTAACAGAGTTTAACTTCAGGGGTATTTTGAAAAGAAGTTGGAACGTAAGAAGGGTAGTTTTAATATTAGCCTTTTAAGACAGATAAATTTGAAAACAGAAAAATTTTTAGAGTTATATAGAAAATTGCCCCTATAAACTACTATACAGGCAACAAGAGTAAAAATTATATTTTTTTATATTTATAATGATAAATTTATTATTAAATTATAAAATTATTTAAGTCGGAGGATAGTTAAAAACTAATACATTATTATTAATATAATGGAGTACTAATGATGATTCTTATTAAGTTTGAAAATAAAAAATACCTCCTAATACATAGTATTATAGTATTTCTACTCTAATTTTTCAATAATTATATTACTGCACTTATACTTTTTACAACTACCCAAATTAAATTAAATAATATTACTTTAAATATTTTTAATATAAAATATGACGGATTATCGTTTATTACTACCATGAACCAAATGGGTCCTTTTTGTCAGATCAATTAGCTCACGGTACATTACCAATACCAAGTGATAAGCTACTCTCCTAATATATATATATATATATATATATATATATATATATATATATATATATATATATATAGATTGAGAGAGAGAGAGAGAGAGACAGAGAGTAACACCGTTGTGTTTTTAGAAGTATGGAGCTTTTCGTATTCCCAAGTTATTTTTAATATTAGGATTTTTGAATGACCGACTTTATTAGACTTGATCTAGAATATTTGAAATATTTAGAAATTAAATTTTAAAATGTTTCGATATCATTTATTTAGTGATCGAAAGTGCTCAAAATCAACGACTAAAAATAAAAATTTCACAAAATATGATGATATGATACTAAAACATTAAATCAAAAATACTGATTTTGTTCTATATAATATAAAGAATTTTTTATCAAAATTTTACGTAATTTGGATATTTTTACACCGCTAAACTTGTAAACGGTTCACCACAACCTTTAAAATTGTTGATTTTGAATTATTTTGATCACTAGGCAAATGATATCGAAAATTCGTAAAATTTAATTTCTAGATCTTTTAAATCTTCTAGATCAAGTCTAACGGAACCGATCGTCCATTCGAAAGTCCCAACATCGAAAATAACTTGAGAGCACGAGAGCCTCCATACTTTTAAAAGCACACAAGTCTAGTTCTATATATATTAAACTTAATCTAGAATATTTAAAATATTTAAAAACTAAATTTTGTGATTTTTCGATATCATTTACTTAATAATCGAAATGGCTCAAAATCAACGACTAAAAATAAAAATCTCACAAAATGTAATGATATGATACTAAAATTTTAGATCAAACATATTGATCTTATTTTATATATCATATAGAATTTTTAATCAAAATTTTACTTGATTTGAATATTTCTACACCGTTAAACTTGCAAACGGCTCACCACAACTATTAAAATTATTAGGCTAAATTACAGAAAACCCCCCTGTCATAACCCGCTTTTTCACTTTACCTCCCTGTCATTTAAAAGTCGACAATCTGCCCCCTCGTAATTACTGAATTGTGCAATAACCCCCCGCCGTGAGTTGACCGTCAGTTTTTTTGAAAATATAATTTCATATACCCAAAATACTCTCGGAAAATATCCCTTAAAAAAAAAAAAAAAAAAAAAAAAAAAAGACTTCGAAATAGAAAAAAAAAAGGGGCATTTTCGTCAATTTACC